>VZRI01002517.1:59863-97634 GCA_013397515.1 Upupa epops | reverse complement strand
CCCAACTTATACTGCTACCTGGGGTTGTTCTTGCCCAGTTGCCAGACTCTACACTTACCCTTGTACACTTACCACTTATCATTTCTCTCTGTCCAGCTCTCTAGCCTGTCCAGGTCTCACTGAATGGCAGCACAGTCTGCTGGGGTGTTGACGACACCACTCAGCTTTGTGTCATCAGCAAACTTGCTGACAGTGCCCCCTAATCGCTCATCCAAGTCATAAATTAATAGATTGAAGATGACCGGTCCCAGCACTGATCCTTGGGGGACCCCACTAGATACAGGCCTCCAACTAGACTCTGTTCCATTGACCGCTACTCTCTGGCTTCTATCCTGCAGCCAGTTCGTGATCCACCTCACTACCCAATTATCCAGTTCACACTGCCTCAGTATGGAATGTCCAGACCAAGCAAGAATTGAGTCAGATCCAGGGTCTACACAAGAAGTACAGTCAGGAGGAAATGAATCGGGGGCCAGAGACAGACACAAGGCTATGACAAGAATCCCAAACCCATCCAGGAGACAGAGCTAAAGATAGAAACAGGGACAAGCAACAGGGTATCACTATGCCTAATAAAGCATTAATTTGTACTCATTTCTAATCAGGGTATCATGAGAGGGGTTTTTTTTGAGACTCCTAAGTCTCCCTTTGTATCCAGAATGTTGTGGATGCCATATGACAGGAAAACAAAGTGAACTGAGGAGAACTGGAGTCTTCTCTACTATTCACTTAGAGTAAAAATATCCATTACTTTCAGTGAAGAATTTGCTGGATTGTCTTCATTTTAAATGGGATTTCATAAGGCATCTTGAATCTCTCTGACCTAATTTAAAATAATCAATGACAATACTAGAATTAGTGGGGTTTGGATTTTATTCAAGGCAGTACGCAGGTCTCTGGGACAAAAGGTCATAGAATCTTCCTTTGATGAATGGTATTATTAGAATAAATTTACAGTCCAGGCAGAGATGATTTGTTTCACATATTATCCAATATTTATAAGACAAAAGTTGGTGGGTTTTTTGTTACCACATATATTTTCCTAAAAACTCAGACCTCACATTTATCTAGTATAACAGACCAGCCTGTGTTGAATTGTCTTAAGCACTGAAGCATCTACATACTGTTACTATAGAGTCGCCTTTATGATTTATTTTCTTACTTTATTTTGGTTTGCAACAAACAGAAAAATAAGACACCCATGTACACTTTGAGGATGCTGTTAGATACAGCAAGATGAGAAGAAAGATCAGCTATTCACAAAGCTCAGCATGTCATCATTATCACAGGTAGCATTCCTCTTTTACAGAGCATTTAAAAGATTGGCTTTGTAGCAGCAAGGCATAGATATTATTTTATGTTTATTCTTGTCTTATTATCTCTGTTCTGCACTACTCATTGTGGGTTCTTTTTCAGTCAAACTTTACATTATTAATGGAGAATAAAATTCAAGGCTTAATTTCAGAAGCACAAACCCTCTGTCCTTAGCACAGCCATTAGATCATCTCTCTAATTGTCTTGTTCACCTTTCCCCTTTGCATGGTACATCATTTCTTTTAGGCTAGCTTTTTCCTCAGAAATGTATGATGTTTTGATTTTGAATGGACAAAGTTACCTAAAAAAGTATTTGGTATCACCTCTCTAGCTTCTGTAAGAGCAAGGAGAACAGCTGCCTCCTGAAGTCAGCACCTGGGAGAGATGGAGGCCCCTTGGTGAAAGGCATGCAATGAAGTTGCACTGCAAAGCAAAAATCATCTGAGAGTAAAAAGTAGGACAAACTTGTGAATATAAAGTTGTGAGCCTCCAAAGAGAGTCTGTGAGTTAATTATTGTCAGTCTTTTTCAGTCTCTGGGGCTCTCTTCCATGGCTTTCTTGCCTTGCTTTTTGACCTGCCAGGGTCTGGCTATGTGGATTTCTTTGACCAGCAGGTCCCGCAGCTTTCATCTACAGCTTTTTAGCTCAACTTTGCAGTGGAATGAATAGGCTTGTGATACGGTTTGCACTAAATTAACTTCCTGGCTCCCTGGACTCTTCCATTAGCAGGTAGCACAGACATCACCCAGAGGTGAGGCAAAGAGGTCTGGAATCATTCCTTGGAAGTGTCAGACTGGATTTTGAAAGTAAGAGTGAAGAAAGGAAAGTTTTAATGGTCAGTTCTTGTGCTATGCAGATTTCCAGGATGCTTAAGAGTTTCTGGTTTGTGAAATGAGGGCATTTAACCAGATGCCAAAGATCGACTAGTGACTTNCACTGGGAAGAAGTTCCTTCTGATATTTATATGGAAACTCCTCTGTTCCAGCTTGCACCCATTACCATTTGTCCCATCACCAGATGACCTTGAGAAGAACCTGGCTCCATCCTACTGACACCCACCTCTCACTTATTTATAGACATGAATGAGGCCACCCCTCAGCTTTCTCTTCTCCAAGCTGATCTTCATCATCTTTGTTGCTCTATGCTGGACACCCTCCAGCAGCTCTGTGTCCTTGTACTGAGGGGCCCAGAACTAGACACAATACTCCAGAGGCAGCTTCACCAGTGCAGAGGAGAGGGGGAGAAGAACATCCCTCCATCTACTATGCACCCCCTTCTGATCCCCCCCAGGATGCTGTTGGTCCTCTTGGCAATGTCCTAATGATGCAGTCTCTGTAAATGCTGTAGAGGGGATAAGGGATTAGACTTAGAGTATGTAAATTAAACACCTTTGACATGTCTTTAGGCACCTGACATGGGAGAAATCAAACCTTCTAATTACCCAAAAGCTTGGCTCCAAGCTGAGTACTGGGCTTGCCCTTTAGAAGAAAAGTGTTAAATATACTGTGATTCAACTGTATTTATGTTTTAAAAAAGGAAGAATTTTTCCATCTGCTTTTTATTTGGCATGCAGGGAAACTTCAAAGTCTTCCTCGCTGTTTATTTTTATAAACAAACATGTAGAAACATATATAGAACTGTACAAATACACAACACTGAACAATGGAGGGGTGGGTGGGTGTGTACATATACACACACACACACATGCATACATTGAATTACAGTGTGGTGTTGGACTCGGGAGTAGTTATTTGTGTAGCAAACCAGTTCAGCATTTCATCCCTCAACATGGAGCACAGTCCTTCAGAAGGTAGTGTTGTGTTAACTGCATTTTTGAACAGTTTGGGAAAGTTCCCATGTAGGAAAATCAAGATGGGTCCTATTCCATTCAGTGCACGATGGCTGAGTTCAGCTCTGTCCCCACCAGGACTGCAGCTGTCCTCCTGCAGACCTCACTGAGAATTCTGCAAAAGCTGCATGCTTGGATCTGCCAGCAGCAGCTTCCCAGTTTTAAGCACCGTATCACTCCCTGGCACACAGATTTTCCTTGGCTGAAACCCTCAGTGCCTTGGTGCTGGTATGAGAAATCAGTACAAAGCCTGGTTGAACACAGGAACTCCTGCACCTTTTCTGGTGTGCAGGATGAACCCAGGCGAATCCCAAGTCACGCCATTGCATTTGGACTAGTGACAACTCTTCAACGCATGGAAAGGAGCCAGCTACCAGACCAGCTCAGTTTTCCTTGTTTAATCTCTTAAGCACATTTTCAGGCTTAACTGCTTGAGTGGCAGAACCCCCATCAGCAATTTCAAAAAGCAATTATTTTGAATCTGTTCAGAAAACATTTTTATCTGCAAGATTCTGCCCAGCTATTGCCTATTAGAAATGGTATGAATCACTCTGAAAGGTTAATTGATAAGATTCATGACCTTAAAAACATTATTAAGGGTAGGATATAAGGCATACACAGTTTCCTTCTGGCCAAGGGGGACAGAGCATTTTTATGAAAGAGTGTTGATTATCAGAAAGATGGCAGAAGACTCTTTAGTGTAAAAGTTCCCTATGTGATTGGTTGTTCATTATGCCCTTCACTTTACACAAGAAGATGTACCAGATGCGTTGTAACTCTGCAAATCCCTGCTGGAAAAGTCACTTCTCCAGAAAGTATTTTCATACCGCTGTGCCTTTCTGAGCCACCTTTGCAAAGGTCTTGAGTGGCAGCTCTGTTTCCTCTTATCTTCCAGTTCCTAACAGTGCGGTTTTCATAAGAGTGATCTATTGTCTGTAGTTGTTGAATGGCATCTAGGAAAACTTCCATCTGTGTTTTTGTGTGCATGCAGTAAAACTTTCAGCATCCTCTGCTGGTTATCACAGTGTCAGAGATTACACAGACCAACTGACTCCCCTAATTCCCTGCCTGGCTCTTGCTCGAGCTTGTCTTTTTTTCCCAGTGTTTACCTGACTAGCACAAGCAATTACTGATGTGTGCATAAGGCTCAGTTCAGGTTTTGAATGTTCCCTGAACCTTTCCCTTTAGATCAAAGCTCCCACGTCCTCCCTCGCCAGATCAGCCTCCTGCTGAAGTCGGTGTGACTCTGCTGTTAACTTTGGCCCACAAGCACATTCCTGGGGTGCAGAATTAGGTGAGGGCTCCAGTGCTCTGCTGCAGTGGGATCTTTGCTAGAAACAGAATCCGAGCCTTCGTGCTTTTCCATTATCAGTCATTTGTGAGTTCTTTATAATTTTTTTAATGACTTTTGCAGAAAGCAGTCAGATGTTATTAAAGTTTTACTGAATTAAATTGGAGAAACTAATTTTGCTCTTAGTATTTTATTTCGGCATGTAACTTGATTTTTAAGAAGCACTTTGTATTGCATGGACGTTTGCATTTGCTTTATAAGCATAACATAAAGGTTTCCCTGGAGTCATGGAAAAATTACCTTCTACGTCCCCTATCTAATTAACACCATGTATGTTGCCTAACTCCTTATAATTCACTCTGTGCACAGTATATAGAACATGATTGGAAAAATAATTTGAAGCAATGAGGAAAAAAAGCCTTTTGTCACATATATGATATGACCAAATACACTTCCAATCAAATTATATTAAAAAAGAAAGGACAGAGGCACCAAGGTATCTGATGTTGGAAAGAAAAGGCTTAATTAAAAAGTGTGCTGATGTTTTTAGAGGGACTGCATTTAAAGCATAGTAATGAAACCCTGCTTGCTGAATAGCTCAGTGACCTGCCAGTGTCTGGGGCTGTAGCTGCCTGGCCTCCTGATGAGAGTCCTGATCCGGCGTTCAATGGGTCACAGAGGAGCTGCTAAGCCCCAGCATGTTCTGGGGGATCACAGGTTTCCAGGAGAGAGAGCAGTCAGCTGGTGCACAGTTAATTGCAGGGCTGGGGTCTATTGTGAGGACAGAGCAGATGAGCCTCTGCAATCGGGTAAATCCAGCCCCTCACAGCTGAGGGGGTGCTGGTAAGGCTTTAAACCATTCTAACTAGATTGTAAGCTCTGTCTGACTAGGCTGTGGGGATTTTTTTCTTTCCTTTCTCCCTTTGGAACCCGGAGGACTAATATGATTTGGAGAGAGAGAGAGCAAGTGTCAGCCGACTCAGTTCTTGCTAGTGCATCAGCAGTGGAACCAAATTCCAAATGAAGAGGTTAACCCCTTAGCCTCTGCAGATTCACTGAAGTTAATCAGATCATGTGTGCACAAGCCAGGGCACTGCTAAAGGCAAGAGGCTGGATTTAGCATCCTGCATAAATTGCACATGGAGACAGAGAGCTGGGTGCATTCAAGGAACTGAAATCATCCAGAGTCATGCAGTAGCAGCGCTTGCCATGTCAGCTGCAGACAGCCAGTGCTTGTGCTGCCAAGCTGTCACCTTTTCCAGGACCATCCTCAGCACGCCTTGGTTCTGACCTGCCACCTGGTTTCTCCCTCCACATGAGACAGATACTCTTTCTCCACCTTTGCTGTGTAATCACATGAGCTTCTTGCTTTCAGATGTTGTTCACTGCTGCACTCTTCAGGGCTTGTCCCCACTGCTTGTATCTGGGTGTTTTAAGGTCATGTTGCATTTCCTTACCAGAGGAAGAGAACAAAATCATATAAATATATAGTCATCTTTTATATATTAGCACTTAAACCATAAACATTCTCTTTTTATGCTTCTCAGAAGATGTGGTGTCATTTCCTGGAGGAGGGGCAAAGAGGGCTGAAAAGAAAGACAACTAGGAAAGCAAATGCTTCAGATTTAAAAAAAAAAACCCATGTGTTTACTTCATCCAGGAGAAAGTCCACTCTTTTCAGACACTACTGATTTTCTACTGGGAAGAAGGAAATAAAAAAAGGAAACATAAATTCTTCACTGTTTTCACGAAGGTGAGTAAAGGCAATACATGTTTTCTTCCATGTATCGTCTGGTGCCAAGTTCTCTGTCCTTTTGCATGGGACAGAGTGCCATGCAGAGACATGCAAGGAAGAGAGCTCACCCTCTTGTCTCCTCTGCCCTGGAGTGGGAACCTCTACTCACCTGTCTAGCATGGGTCCTTGTCTGACCTATGATAAGGGTGAAGCATATACCCTGGTGGCTCAGCCATGGTGCTATAAAGGGTGCAACTCAGGCATTTGGGGAGGAAGTATTTTGCATCAAAAATTACAGACTTGGCTTTAGCAAAAGGCGATGACAACAAATGTGCCCACTTAAGGAAGGCTACCAAAATTAGCAAATAGTTTTCCCTCCTCCTCTGGTATAAATCCAGGCAGTTCTTTCTTGCGTCCCCTCATATATTGCAAGTAGGGCCTAAGATAACTTGAGATCAAATTTAAAATAGTTTTGTCCCCTCTCTTCCTTGAATTCTGATTTTATTTTCTTCAGGAGGAACCAAATCTGTGCTGAATATCCATTTGTCTTTTCCTTCATATCCAAAAATCCCTACCTCCTCTTTTGCTTCACGTGTGTAGGGCTGAGAGCTATCTCATCCCTTTCTGACCTTGCTTCTGTGCTTTTTTGGCAGGGATTGCCAGGCATCTGCACTGAGAGGCTTGGTCACTCTACTGCTCAGTTGTGAGGTTCTGAAGAACTCTATTCCGCACATCAAGTGAGCTGTATGAGATGCTTATTAAATGCAGACCTCAAATCATAGAATCATAGAATCATTAGGGATCAGAAGGGACCTCGAAAGATCATCTAGTCCAATCCCCCTGCCACAGCAATATCACCTAGACCAAGTTGCACAGGAACACATCCAGATGGGTCTTGAACATCTCCAGAGAAAGAGACCCCACAACCCCCCTGGGCAGCCTGTTCCAATGCTCCATTACCCTCACTGGGAAGAAGTTCCTTCTGATATTTCTATGGGATCTCCTCTGTTCCAACTTGCACCCATTGCCCCTGGTCCTATCACCAGATGACCTTGAGAAGAGCCTGGCTCCATCTTCCTGACACCCACCCCTCACATAATTATAGACATGAATAAGGTCACCCCTCAGCCTCCTCTTCTCCAAGCTAAAGAGACCCAGCTCCCTCATCCTTTTCTCCTGACCACTAGGACTCCCAGGTCCTTTCTCCTATACTGGTCTCCAGCAGGTCAGTCCCCAACCTATACTGGTCCCTGGGGTTGTTCTTGCCCAGATGCCAGACTCTACACTTACCCTTGTTGTACCTCATTAAGTTTCTCTCTGCCCAGCTGTCTAGCCTGTCCAGGTCTTGCTGAATGACAGCACAGTTGTCTGGGGTGTCGGCAACACCACTCACAAATGCTGAAACGAAGCAGAGAAAGAAATTTGTTCAGGGGTCTGAAGCACAGTACTGCCAGTGAAGCTCCTTCGCCTTTCACTATGTGAAGAGATCAGTCACAAAACAAATTCCTCTCTGCATTAACCAAATTGCCTATTGCACGGGATATATCTCTTATGAAATTAGATCTTTCCAGCTCTAAACTGCAGCTGCCAGTTCTTGAATCAAATGTATTGACTAATAACTTTGTTACTTTGAAAATGCCATCAATATGCTCATCTGAATATGTGGCGGTTGTTTACCAATCGCGGAGCTGATCGAGGAGGTAGACACAATTCCACAATTTGGGATTATATACAACGCACCAAACACCTTCAGACGGAATTGGGATTGGCTTTCCTATCACTGCAAGTTAAGCCTTATGCAGAGCTCTTCCTTTCAACTTCTCTTTTGGAGATGCTGTTTTATGATCACGTAGGGTGGCACAGGTTAACTGAGCTTTGCTTGTCAATATGGTAGTACTGGGCTGATGAGCAGAGCTCACTGGAAATTGAGATTTTGGTAGTAAAAACATTTTTAAAAGTGACCAAGTTGTAGAGTAAATGTAAAAAGTAAATGAGAGAGGAATGAGTCAGTGGGAAAATAGAGAAAGAAACGCTTAGATTTTCATCATTTGAGTAATTTCGTTGTTGTTGTTTTGAGGTCCATTTACCTTCTGGGCTAAGAGCATCCCTCAGCTCTGGCTTTCTAATCTTCTGCATCAGGTGTTTATGTTGGCTGCAGGTCTGGATTTTCCTTCCATGAAAACAAGCATCTGGTAAGCATGGCTGCATGCACCCAAACTGCTTGTAGGGACAGGCTGAGTTTGTGCAGAGAAGTGTTCTCATCTCACTCACTCTACTAACACCTTAAAGTCCTAGGACTGCCACAGAGCTTCACAGTTTAGGGACTTCCAGGGTCTCCATGCCCTGCAACACAGTGAACCACAGAGGAAACTGGGGAAGCCCAGAAGGCAAATGCCAAACATTTAAAATGGACAGAGTATAGTAAGATGGGAGATATTTTGGGTCTGGCTTCTCCCTGACTGGCAAGATGGTGACCCTTGAAAACAGGACAAGCACTTGTTTTCCTTATATTTTCACAGGCATGGTGATTCTGACCAGGACTGTAGTGACATAGGGATTCCATTACAAAATATTCTGCCTTGAAAGGTTCCCTTAAGAGTTTAGAAAAGCAAAGAAATAATTTGTAACACACTGGGTCACCCTGATGGTGCCTCAGCTTCTGCAGAGCTGCAAGGAGGACAAAGCAGCCCCATGGAGCAGGTCTGTGTGGAGGCAGGGAAGGAGAGGGGGAAATCTCTTGCCACTTGTGTTCTGGTCAACTGCCAGGCTGGTCCTGTGCACAAGAGTAGCTCTTTCTGCAGAGGAGTCAGACTGTCTGACTCTATAAAAATAAAAAGCATGGCAATTAGTGAAGATGCTCACCCTGGTTTCTAACACCTTGATCTTCTGTGGGAGAGTTCTGTTTTCTGAAAATAACCGTTATTCTTTCAGAAGGTCATCTCTTTGAATATGGAAGGGTTAAAAAACAAATGCCTGCACTCAGGTTACCAGGAGTTTAGTGTGGTGGAGACCCAGTTCCAAATATTTTAACTCAATCTCCTTTCTGGTAAAGATCCACAGACAGCTTTTGAGTTGTGTACCCCCAGCACAAACCATTGCTGCAGTAAGTCGGGATCTGGTCTCAGGCACAGGGTTGGGCTGGGGCTCACAGAGTGGGGTTTATTCCTCGAGCCGACATGGCTTTCCTGTGTGATTCTTGGCAGGTGACCAAATCTCCCTGGGCCTCACTCCCTGTCTGCAAAATCACACCTCTTGGACCTACCGCCTCTCTGGAGATCTGTGGAAAGGCCATTCATTACTTCATGTTTATAAACGGGGGGCTTTCCTTTTGGATGAGGCCCCCAGACAATCTTCCAACACCAATCACAAGATAAAGCAGGCAGATTATCTTAAACGGTCTGGCAGATGTTGGCAGGGCTCCAGCCACCAAGTGATGGGGAGGCTGCTTGCACCGGGCTGAAAAGACTTGCTGTCCTTTTGTAGCTCACCCCTTGCGAGCAACCATGATTTATTTATTGAGGAGCAGTTTCTGAGTCACATTCTTCTCTACATTATGAAAACACTGAGAAAGTGACTCATTCTGAGGAACAGAGCCTGCAGCACTCGGTTCTCACCCTGCTGCCTGGAACAGGAGAGGAGAGCCCAGCAGGTGGGCTTGGGAGAGAGGGAGAGCGGGAGATACGGAATGTTTCTCCAAGGGTTGTCTTCTGACCTTGGGAAAGTCACAGAGCCTCTTCAGGATTTAGACCATTTTGAGAATGGTGGCCTGGCCTTGCACCAAAGGGACTTTTTACAGGATGGCACCATTAGAGATGTGAGGCTGTTGACTTCTCTGGTAACAGGGCCCTTTCAGGTGCCTTAGTGGCATTTAAAGTTAGTTCTAAGTGACCTTATGTGTTCACATACACATACAGGCGTCTTTAACACCTTAGAACTAACTCTAAATGTGGAAAAGGTGGCTGTAAAGATGGCCAGAGTCATCTGTTCCCTGTGTTTGCAGAGGATGGGAGAACACACAATGTTCTGAGATTATTATAGCAAGGAAAGACATAGCTTAAAGAAAAAGCCTCCTGGAAGTGATGTGCTAAATGCTGGAATGGATTGTCTGGGGAGAGGGTGGACTCTCCAGCCCCGGGATTTTCACCCAATTAGATGCACATCTGCTTGGGCTGGCTCAGGTGAAGCTGTCTTTTTTTTTCCTGGCTCTGGGCAGAAAGGAGTTGTCTGCTTTCCCTGCACAGACTGGCCTTTAGCAGAACCCTCTACTAACTGCCTGTCTCAGTGTATTGGAGTGCAAAGAAGACAAATATTTAATTTGCCTGATTATTTGCTTTGTTCATTTCTGTGCTGCTGTTCTTTGGTACCTTCCTACAGGGCAGTGGCACAGATAAGGAAGCTCAGTGCTTTTCCCTGTCCATGTAAAATTTGCCCCTCCATTCACCAAACCCTCCTTTGATTTTGACATTGTTTCTTGCTGCCTTCTAGTTCACCTCCAGTTGTAGGACTGACTCAGCTCTCCAGGCACTATTTAGCTGTTTTCAGTTGCACAGAGTTGCTAATAAAGGTATTTGCTGTTCATTGAAGTCTTCAGGCTTTCTAACTACTGCTGCCTAGTTTTTGGAAGAGGTACTGCTGGGACCCTGGAGCCTTCCTAAACTCACAAATGGGAGCTTAATGCTAAAGATCTAGGAACACAAAGTCATGTCAGTATGGTGTTCAAGAACATGGTTTAGCACTGGGCTTGGTACAGTTAGGTTAGGAGTTGGACTTGTTGACTCTTTTCCAACCTAAGCGATTCTGTAATTCTATGAAATAGCTAATCTACATTGTAGGGAGCATGAAGGCTACCTACTCATCTCTCCTTTCTGCTGGCTGATATAGCAGAAGGGCCACTGGAGTGCTAGAAATCAGCATAACAGTGAGTTGAAGCCACTCTGAAGCAAGCAGCCTTTCAAGAGGAAAAGGAGTGAAGTGTTGCCGCTGTGTGTGTTAGAAAACACATGTCCATTATGCCCTCTCAATCTTAGGAACAAACAGTTCTGCAGGCATGTTCTGCCCAGTACTGCCCAGCAGCGTCATACTGCTTGAATCTTGAGGAGGTGAAGGAACCATCTGTGTTGTGTTCATGCCATTGATACTATTTGAGACATCCATTACCATCTGCCTCTCTGTATTGGATCTGTGTGTGAAGATAGCTGGTAAGTTTGGGTACAGAAAGTTTGCTCTCTCTGCTTGATGTATGATTAGCTTGCACTGCCACGAAAGAGACTTGTAGGAGGCTATGTTGTTATGAAGGTCCTGCACACTGGGCAGGGTTGGTTAGGAAAGTAAATAAAACTCAAAGATGTATAAAGAGTGGAACAGAAAATCCTCAGAATGCAACCTTGTGAGTGGTTTACCTTTTCACAGGATGAGAGGAGAAAAACTTCTCATTTTGCAGTTCAAGTGGACCATGTGAAGGTTGCTGAGTGCCCTCTACATCAGCCATGTGCAGAACCGGTGAGTGGAAAACTGTTGAATGATTGCAAGGATATGAAATTGTAAGCTGGCCCATGGCAAATGGTCACTGCATTAGCGTTTCGGGGGTTCCACCTGTCAGAGCTGTGAGAGTCTGAAGCAGTGAGAGAGGGAAAGCTGCAGGCTAGATGTATAGTGTGATGGAGGCTGATGGATTTTGAATAGTCTCTTGAGTCTTTCCAGTTGTATGTTTCTAAAAAAGATACAAAGAGCTGTAGAGGAGAAATGCTAAGACAGAGCAAGCTGCCTTTGAAAAGAGTCTGTGAAAAATTAGAAGTGTGGGAGGGAGAAATGGAAGGCAACACGCTAAAAGTTAAAAAGAGAAAATCTCCAAAAAGCACCTCCATCCTCTATCAAGTGGTGCAGGGAACATCAATCAGACTTTTCTGCTCCCCTTTCTCATCAGCTAGAAGCTTCCAGTAATACTGAAGGCAATAGACAGCAAATCTGTCCACTCAGCCCCGCAGCAATGCAGCACACCAGTAACCTGTAGGAAATGGCTGCATTAAGCATTATTGAGTCAGAGTGTATCAGGAAGGATTTAAACTGGATAGGGCTTGGGAGAGGATCTGTGGTTATATATGAATGGATAAAAATAAGCATTATAAACTTGCATGCTTCTAGGCACAGGCAACCTCAAGCTCCTCAGGGTGAAGAAACTTCCCTTATAAATAGGTTATTCCATAACTGTCCATGGCATTAGCTACTGTCAGAGACAGGATACTGGGCTAGATGGGCCCCTGGCAATTCCTCCGGAGAAACTGTCTTTCCAAAATAAAGAGCCTAAAAAATTTCCTGTAACAAAGAAGAAACTATTGAGTTGTTTATTAAATAAATTCATTTGAATAGGGAGAACAGCAGTTCCTTTGTTTTCCCCTCGGTTTGAACTGTGGGTCTTAGGAGGGAAAAATGAAACCACTGCTCTGAGTAGCAGAACAGCATCCTCAGCGCTTGCTCCTTCCAGAATAAAAGGCCTATATTTAGAGGATTCCAAGTATTAGAAATACACTGAGCTGGCAACTGGCTTGGGCAAATTTCCAAGCCCATCTGATTTTCCACATAAGTTAGACATTCAGTAGCATAAGAAGTTGTGAAGAGAGCTGAAAACTGTTTTGCTATCTTAACAGCCCAACCTGCTGTATTTAATACAGCTTTGGGAGGAAGTGTTTGGTAAGATTTGGTGCAATCAATATTAAACTGCATCTGGTTTTAGAACAGTTGTGTTTTCATGCATGTGTTCACATACAGGTGAGTGTGTATACACTTTGAATGTGCACATACAGGTGTACGCAAACTAAACATCCAGGCTTTTCTGTTAGATTTGTTCCTTGTTTAATTATGAGTTCATTCATTATCCATTGACTTCTGTCTACCTCTCAGGGGTCTTACCTATCACGGGTGTATTAGCCTGTAAATCAGGCTCTAAAATTCAAGCAGACTTGAGCACCTTTGATTTAAAACCTCTAATAACTCTGTTTCAAAGGAGAAATACAGATGCACGAGGCTATGGTAAAGGATAGCAAATGTTGTGTCTCTGGATTACTCTAACAGCTGCAGAGTCCCCTCATCAATGGTTTGCAGATTCCCCACCATGATGTGAGAATCATGATAGGTACAAATTACAACTTGCTTTAAGAGAACTGGTTTTTTATAGTTACCTTCCAGAGTATCACAGCAGAAATAACAGCAATTTCTGTAGTGAGCCTTCCATCACCCCATGTAATTTCCCCTTCCTTCTCTCTGTTTTTGATTGATCATACATTTTGCATAGGCCATTTGAGCTGGTGATTCCTATGCTTGTTTTCTATCCTGGAGTAAACATTTTCACACAGGAAAATCACAGCTTCAGTTTTATTTCTGCTTTGGCCTGATGTGGTCCAAAGCTACTCTCCTACCATTTAGCTCTTCCTAGGGGTGTGTTTATTACAAAGTGATCTTCCAGGTGAGAACCAAAGCTAGATTCATATACTTTAATATCCATACCTTTAATGTTTGCCCCTATGCCTTGTGTTTCATAATGTCTGGGGACAACGAAAGGCTTCAAGCCAGCAATAGAAAATGTTAAGCACAGGATCTCAAGCCGAGTTTAGACAGCATGAATCTGGCCTGCAGTATTTTCAGTCTGCAGTAAGAGGCACTCAGTGTACCTTGGATACTGCCTCATTTTAATAAACATTCAAGGCTGAAAAACAAGACTCCAAGTGAACTCAAAATCAGAAACATCTAAGTACAGCTCAAAATGCATCACAGTGATTAATGTAAAAATCATTGGCTAGCTTGGTAGATAGCAAGTGGTATGACTTTCTCGTCATGCTGGAGTTATCTTGATTGCAGACTTCCATCCTGTTTTAGTAGCAGCCACCTCATCTGCACGTCAGTGTCTGCGTGGGTTGTCTCTACTGCAAACTCTCTGTTGGGTGTGGGCAGACAGACAATAGGATAAGTCACATAGGCTATCATCAGATGTGATGCTGAGTCCCTGAAAGTCACTCACTGCTGAGTGGCAGGGTTTCCTGACAGTCCTTGCCTGATCTGACAGCTCTGACAGCTCTAGATGCTGCTTTGAGAGGAGCTGGCCTGTCAGACCTGGGGAAACTCAGAAAATCCAGTGATGCTCACAGGTTCAGAATGTCACAAAGTCCAAAGAGTGTGGTGGTGTGTTTGAGAAATGTGGAGTTTTTCTGAGACAACTCTGAAAACTGGAACATCTAAGACCATCTTCTAAGGGACTTGGAAAAAGCAAGTCTGTTACTGGTGGCCCATATGTAATGCAACTATTGTTTTTAATGCAGCTATTATTTTTAATGCACGTAACAAAGATTTTACCCTCTTGTTAGTTAGGAACAATTATGGGGTCATTGCTAGCTAAATATTATCCTCATTTTATCATCCTCTTGTATACACAGGTTGACATTTCTAAGCATCTTGTTAATTTTAGTGCAGTGCATGAGCATAACATAGAAAATGTAGAAATGTGACTTCATTTCTCCAAGCATTAATAAAAAGATTTGTATCAACATATTTTAAACATTCTGATAGTGTTTTTTTAAAATAAGACATTAAAAAAACCTAGAAAATTGCTAGAAATGGCAGCTTAGATCAAACTCGTATGGTTAAGCAAATATATAAATGAAAGCTTCTATTTCAGACACACTGGAGATTAAGGTATGACCTTCAAAACCATTCGGTGGCATCGAGTTCAACAGACTCAGACCACTTAAGCTAAGCAATTGCTTATTGAGTCTTATTTGAAGGAGATAGATAGAAGCCAGGATAATTCCATCTTGCAGAAATCCCTTGTTGTGAATTCCTTGCCCTGCTGCCCTTTGTTAGGATTTGTTTCATGGATTGTGATTTTCTGGGATATGACCTTTTAGGCTCGGCAAAAGATCCTGTTAAACAGCATTCATTTAAAGACAGCTGGTTCTGTGCTCTTAAGTTGTGGTTTTGCATGCTCTCTTTGCTGCTGCATAATATCTGAAACAAATCTTACTGCCACCAAAGGAGGCACTTGAGGTTGAGATCCTTTTTTATTCCTGAAATACCAACCTCACAGAATCAATCTAGACTTTCAAGCCTTGGCTGTGTTCTCCTCCTGCCACCAGTGAAGAAATCTGCCAATGCTGATTGAAGAGCATGAGTTGAGCAGAAAGACTCTTGTTTTCTCACCATAGAGCTGAGAGGAGTAAACATGCACTAGATGTGGTGCTTAGAGATGAAGTTCAGTGATCAGCTTGGTAGAGTAGGGTTGTTGGTTGGACTTGATGATCTCAAGGGTCTTTTCCAACCTGAATGATTCTATAGTTCTATGATAAACCAAACAGATGCTGTGTAGAGAGTGGGCACATAGGTTCTGATTATGGGCTTTTAGAATGCTTTGGGTTGGAAGAAACTTTTAAAAGTCTTCTGCTCCAGCCCTCTTGCAGTGAGCAGGGACATCTTTAACTACAGCAAGTTGCTCAGAGCCCCGTCCAACCTGATCTGGGATATTTCCAGGGATGGAGCACATAGAACCTTATGTGCTGCTATTAAACTCAGAAGTATCCCATCACGTGTTCTATATAGTTTTACTGCTAAGGGAACTCAGCATACATAAAACAAAATTTGAACTTAGAAGACAGCTCTGTTGAGTCAGGATGTTTTATTTCTCAAAGTGAAGGTTGGGGTTTTTTTTCATTTTACTTGTTTAATGTAACACCATAGACACCCAAAATCCTCTGCTCCTTTTGAGATCCTGACCTGGTCTTACTGCCTTATGACAGGCAAGGGGACTCTGGGTTAGGTGGGAACCCCAGGATGTTAATATGCTGCAAAACACACTGCTGAGGCCTTGCTGAAAGGCTTCTGTGTTCTTGCAATGTTGAACACTCATAACTTCTAAAGAAACCACAACGTAGCATGGGATAAATGGGTCAGTAACTTCCTAGGGTGCTGCCTGGGTTAATGCTGTCTCTTCCTTATCTTGGCTGCCTCTTCAGCACGCCTGTGCACACAGACATACCTGTGCATGTGTACTCCTTCCTGTGGATATGTACCTCCTGAAGGGGCTTGCCAGGAGTAATTCTTCTTCTTCAATCATTTTGCCCCTCTGCTTGTATCCTCCTCCACGAAGTCACTGCCTAGGCACATTGCAATGCTCAGTGCAGTGAGCGTGTGTGGAGGCACAGCTTTGCACTTCGAGTGGTTCAGTGGTGTGTGATGCTCTCTGTGTTATGCTCAAATGGTTGTGATTTGATCACTGATAGCTCTGCTCGAACTTGAAAAGGCATCCACAGTTTCCAGAAAGTGCTCTCCATGCTGCAGAGCACCAGGGCAGGGAGCTGCTTCACCGCAAAGTTTCCCACAGGATGGGAGGTGTCGGCACTGACCTTGTGCTGATTAAATCCTCAGCTGATCCCGACAAGGTTCAGCTCCCAGAGTATTAGTGACGAAGCTGACATCCTCTGGACTCTGTGGAGCATGACTGGGAACGGCACGAACAGCGGAGCCTTGGAGAGGGAAGCACAATTAAATAAATACCCCCTTCTCCCACACACAAAGGCAGAATTGATACCCTGGTCAAAAAGCCAAGTGCTGTTGCAGCAGTTCTTCGTTATAGACATGTGTTTATTGGCTTTAATAAAATGTCAGAGAGGGTGCCTATGCAGACTTATGGAAGAGATATTAAAACATCCTTCAAAATGATTTGTTGTGTATGGTTGGTGTAGCGTGAGGAGTTCAGTGTCTTAAATAACAAGTGGGAGCAAAGATGTGAAATGCCTCTTTGAGGTTCTATATCACAGCAGATGACTTTACTCCCTGTAAAGGAGGGGCAAGACACTGTAGTCTGCATCCTTAAGGTTGGTGAGCCATTCCACAGGGATATATTTAACCCTTTGATTTGATGAGGACGTAAACCTTCCCTTCTGCTCATTTCAGACCTCCAGACCAACCTGCAGGATGTGGTTGGCAAATGTGTCTGTGCAAACACCTAGTCTGAACCTGGTGCTGCTGGGTTTGCACAGGGAGGAGGCGATGGAAGTGTTCAAGGCCAGGTTGGATGAGGCTCTGTGCAATCTGGTCTAGTGAAAAGTGTCCCTGCCCATGGCAGGGGTTTGGAATTAGAAGATCTCTGTTGTCGCTTTCAACCCAAACCATTCTATGATTCTGTGCTCAGAGCATGTGAACTTGTGATCTTTCTCTGAGAGCAGCATCAAGCTTTCTGCAACCTAACTATACAAATAGATTTCTCTTGACAAAGTGAGAAGCGCAAAGCTCTGTGACTGCAACATGAGACTTGTGTGCTTGAATTCAGAGTGTGAAAGGGAAGGAGAGGTGGAAAGCATCACCAGTGCTGCTGTACTGACCTAGCTGCTCTTCTGAACTGTCCTTGGTGGAACAATCAGTGTAGTGCTTCTACAAAGATCAGTAGAAACAGCAAGTGTGGGAAATATCTTCTATTGACAGAAACAGCTAAGCTAACCTTACAGTTAAAATCTTACCTCTCACGGTTATTGGGGGTATAAGCCCAAATCCTTTTCATTTTCTTGTTTCTGGTACCTTCTAGCTCAAAGAGCATTTGAGGAACAAGGCTGACATGGGACCTCAGAGCAGGACTCTTTCCTGATTTGAATGCTGGAGCAGCTGGTTTTGCAAAGCACCGCTCTTCATCTTGCGAAATTGGGTGAACTTGGCCATAAACTCCTGAGGTCTGTGCCTGCTGCCTGCAGACTCTGCCATGAGCTCACAGATCTAGTGTGGGCAAGATCTCTCCTGACTGGTCAGAATTGACCTAAATCTGCATAGCTGATGAAAAGATAATCCCACCCCACCCCTTCCAGCTCATCACTGCTTCAGACGTGTGTGACACCTGACTAGTTCTACTGACACAGTAGCATGGTGCCTTTTCAGATGGCTCAGGTCTGTGAGGCAGCTCACCATCTGCTGAGCACAGGGGAGGAGGCAGGAATGTGCAGCTGGAAGTGGAGGGGAAGGCAGAACCAGTCCTTGTGGCAGCTGTACAGATAATTTTAAAGTGAACTGTGAGTGTCCTAAATGAACGCTGTGAGCTAGAGTCTTGTGAAGGAGGTTGGTACCTCCGAGCACAAGTTCAGTGCTCTGCAGCATAGGGTTAAGGCTGCTTGCTCTTGAGCCAACAGATGCTGACTAGCTCTGCTTGCTGCTTAAGAGCAATATTTTGCTGCACAAGCCATCATGTCAGCTTTAGAGTCATGGTAATTTTTCCGTGGCAGGCGAAGGAGCTAGCCCTCAGTGAGGGATGTGGTCATGTCATGCTTCGAACATAAGCTGATTTTGCTCTGGGAGTGAGATGCTGCATTCCCTGGCACCCACACACTGAACGTCCTCTCCTCTGTGCACACACACTGCCAGATTGCTGCTCAGAATCCTCTCTGCTGAGAATAGTGACAGTCTGCTCTTTTTTTTTTTCCTCCAGATTTGTTCTCTGTGGGGGATCAGCCATTTCCAGCTTCTTCAGAGACAAAACCTTTTTTTCCTTTAATCCTCTAGGGCTGCGGAAGTGACAAAGCCATGGAGGATGGGAGTGAAAATCTTGTGCCAGCTTTTGTGAAACTATTAAGCCCTGCCTCAGAAGCTTTACCACTAAATGTATGGGCAAGGCATCTCACTACAGAATGGTTGTCCCATCAGAGACAGGAGAGGGGACTGTGATACACAGGCCAAAAGGAGTGTCGCTTGGCTTTGAGCCAGGCTGGGAAAACTGAAATCTCATTTCTCCACAGGTGGGAGAATGTTACATAGAAAGAGGGGAGACCTGGTGTGCACCGAACGTGGCTGTTCTCTGCACGGTCATGTAGGATTGCAGCTGTCCTTTAACATTAGAGAGGGAGTATTTGTTTGCACGGCCTGAGCAGACAGCACTTGCAGAGGAGAGGCCCCTTTTACAGTAATGGACAGCGGGGCTAAAAAGGTGACTGCTTCAGGACATTGCTGTTGTATGAAGCAAAGCGGTGGTAATGAAAATTGGTTTGTTTCTAATTAGAGCAGTCACTACTGGCAACCACTCCAGTCTTTTCTAAGTAATTTTCAGTCAGTAGCTACATCTTGTTGAAGAGCAGATCCTCACTTTTGGTAGCTTTCCCTTTGAGCTATTTTGAGTGAGATTGCTTTGCTCCCATTGAGGGGAGGAACACAAGCCAAATCATTGCTCAAGCTGTAGGAGTCTGGAAGGCATTTTGGTGAACAGTTTTCCACCATGATTTGTGCTGCATCAGGCTGGACTGTTTTGCAGTGATGAATTGATTTTGGCTGCTACTTGATTGAGAAGGCAGAAGAACAGTGTAAGGCAAGGGCATGGCTTTGATTTTTATGGTACTGATTGAGAAGAAGGGACCCTTGGTGCCTAATGCATTGCAGCAGATGTACAGTAGAAGTGACCATGTTAGTTCAGCTCTATTCAGGATAATTCACAAGCTCTGCACTAGCTGGCAGCTTCTGGGATGTAGATGAACAATGATGTGTGGCACATATTCCACAGGAGAAAAGAAATCTTCATCTTTGTCTCAGGCATAACTAGTGACTTGACCTTGTTTTTTCCATATCAGAGTGCTGTGTGGTATCGTTGTGCTATGGTATCACCATTCTACAAAACACCAACTGACCCAAAACAATTAGGCTGTTCTCTGCAAGAAGTTAAATGTTTAAAGGGACCCTCTGGTCAGCAATCATAAATAACCAATATTGACAGAGAAAAGTAGTTCATTGAAAACACCACTTGTTAAATAGAATGTGGCTTGGCCCACAGTGAGATGGTTCATGAAGACACAGATTTATTTATATTTGGTTTCTGAAGGGTACGTGGAAAGGCTAGTGACAGTTGCCAATGGTGGTTCATAAGGAAGGCTGCTTTCTGGTGTAAATGCATTAATTACTGAGATAAATGTAGCTGTCTGGAACACTGCATAAGCCAGTAAATGATATCAAACTTATGTGGCATTAATTGCATTTGCCTTTGCAGATGGCTGGTTTCTGAGCACCAGAGCTTTGGAGCTAGCAAACATAAAGACAGGTCTAAGAAGATATGACTGCCTTCAGGTTTCTGCTCAGCCAGGTTACTTCTGCAACAAGTAAAATTGAACTATGTGTCACTGTAGGAGTTGCATACATTCTCCATTTGTTGTTCTGTAAAGCTGTATGGCAGGTACTTCGAGAATAAGAACAGTTCAGTTTAGCCTAACATAGAATCATAGAATCATTAGGGATCAGAAGGGACCTCAAAAGATCATCTATTCCAACCGCCCTGCCACAGCAGGATCACCTAGATCAAGTCACACAGGAACACATCCAAGCAGGTCTTGAATTTTTCCAGAGAAGGAGACTTCACAACCCTCCTGGGCAGCCTGTTCCAATGCTATATTACCCTCCCTGAGAAGAAGTTCCTTCTGATATTTATATGGAAACTCCTCTGTTCCAGCTTGCACCCATTGCCCCTTGTCCTAGCACCAGATGACCTTAGGAAGAGCCTGGCTCCATCCTCCTGGCACCCACTCCTCACATATTTATAGACATGAATGAGGTCACCCTTCAGCCTCCTCTTCTCCAGGCTCAAGAGACCCAGCTCCCCCAGCCTTTCCTCATAAGGGAGCTGTTCTACTTCCTTCATCATCTTTGTTGCTCTGCGCTGGACACCCTCCAGCTTGCCAAGACCTTGAAATCATTGTGTGTTATCTTGTAACATGACTACTGTAAAGGGGCTGCATCTCCAACGTGATTTCAGAATTACAGCAGAACGTTCCTGTTCGGGGAAGTTTTCTGGGGCTGTCTCATGGCCCTGTACGTGAAACCTACCAAGATTTTTTTAACCTGAAACCATACCTTGTGCTAGGTGATGGACCACCTTGTGAGATAGTGACTCATAGCAGAACAGTGAGGCCTCATGTTTAACAGTGGTTGGCCTCTATTCACCTGATGTCTGGAAGAGGTATCCATATGCCTGATGTTAAAGCCCTGCCTTTTTGCACTGGTGTAGAGATGGCACGGTACTCACTTGTTGTAATGCTGTATTTGTACTTACTGCCACAGAGATGTTTGATATCAAGTACAGGGATTAACTTGACTGTTACTGATCTCCAGGCGATTTAAGGTTTCCTGGGCTGTCCAAATTCTTTAAATAATGTGGCTTCAGCCAGTCAAAGAAGACAAACATGGATGTTTGAGCTCAATTCAGCAGAGAACTTTAGCATTCACCAAACACCAAGCACATAGGCAAGCTGAATTTCAAGGGTCATGACTAAATACCCTCCTGAGCAGGAGATAGATAGCTCTGTACTCATCTAAATGGCTCTCTCCTTTACAGAGTTTTTAAAGTCAGACTGTTTTCTGTCAGATCCTCAGTGAGACTTCCTGAGAGTTCAGTTAAAGAGATACCCACCTAACCCACAGGGGAACATAGCCATCTGGCTGGGGACCTGTGTGAGGCTGCTTCAGCTGCTCTAGCTCTTCAGCAGAAATAGGCAGTTAATGCTTGGTTGAAGAAGCTCTCAATTAAATTGAGACTGCTTAGCAAGGCCCAGGACTCTGCCGTTGGGGGTCCTTGAGAGTGACCTCTGGGAATGCTGCAGGTCAAACTGATTCTGAGCAGGATGATGGGCCAGATGACTGCCAGAGGTCCCTTTCCAGGGATTTCACATTCCCAGCAGAGCTGTAATTGCACAAATAAAAGGTCAAACAATTTATAACTCATTGTGAATTCCCTCTAATGGAAGAGTAATAAGTAACTGCTAAATCAGTTTTTATTGAAAATAGCACCAATTATCACTTAATATTTTAATCTGTAGGTATAGATTTCACCTTAAATTGGAAGCCAGCAGGGATAAATAACTCCCATTTCAAACAGGCACTAGTCAGTTTTCCTTCTTATTTTTTCATGACCTGAATAATCTGATCTTTAGAATCAGATTTTAAAAAGCAGCTTCTTATAACCACAAATATTATGAAAAGCACAGATCTGATAGCAGAGCTTTTATTTGTTGGATTGACAGTGTGCTCCCCCATGTTAGCTGGTATTTTCAGATTGATTGCTAAGAGCAAGTTATATATTAAGGGAGAGAAGAAAGAGAAGAACCTGGAGAGAGCCCTATACCGTACATCATATCACTGACACCAATTGCTAGGATAGACTGACCAACAAAACCAAGAATTTGTTTTTTATTCCAAGAGGGCCAATAGCATCTTGGGTGGGATCAGAAGGGGGTGGTTAGCAGATCAAGGGAGGTTCTTCTCCCCCTCTACTCTGCACTAGTGAGACCACATCTGGAGTATTGTGTCCAATTCTGGGCCTCTCAGTTCAAGAAGGACACAGAGCTGCTGGAAGATGTCCAGTGTAGAGCAATGAAGATGATGAAAGAAGTAGAACACCTCCCTTATGAGGAAAGACTAAGGGAGCTGGGTCTCTTTAGCTTGGAGAAGAGGAGACTGAGGGGTGACCTCATTCATGTCTATAACTATGTGAGGGGTGGGTGTCAGGAGGATGGATCCAGGCTCTTCTCAAGGTCATCTGGTGATAGGACAAGGGGCAATGGGTGCAAGCTGGAACAGAGGAGATCCCAAAGAAATATCAGAAGGAACTTCTTCCCAGTAAGGGTAACAGATCATTGGAACAAGCTGCCCAGGGGGGTTGTGGGGTCTCTTTCTCTGGAGACATTGAAGACCTGCCTGGATCTGTTCTTGTGCAACTTGGTCTGGGTGATCCTGCTGTGGCAGGGCAATTGGAATAGAAGATCTTTTGAGGTCCTTTCTGATCCCTAATGATTCTATATAAATGTGCTGAGGGAAATGTTTTTAACAATCAGTAGGTACACAACTAAAATAGTAATGTATTCCTTATTTTGGAATACCTGGCAAATGATGTGCCTGTGAGACATGCAGCCCAAGTGTAGTCATGCTTCTCAGGGACCAGCGAGTGACTGAGAAAACCCTCCCTGCTACAGTTATTACTCAGCTTGCACTTACATGGGAGATAGGTCTGAGAAGACTGACAACAGCCTTGATATATGGAGGAAACTCCAATGCCAGTTGTGAAAGAAACAAAAGTCCCAGAAGCATGCCTCACTTTGTCCTTTGAAGACATTGTGCAAACAGGATGAGATGATTACCAGCCTGGGGGAGTGGTAGTGCAGCCACAGAGAGTGGCTTCTGCCCTCCATCATCCTAGGTGGAATTTCTATACTGGGCTCAGAAATACTCCTGGTTGTATGTGGGTGTGAGTCAGTGTTCACCCAGCATCCAAACTGATTGCACTGAACTCTCAGAGTGAAAGCTGCAGGTTGTCTGTGGAGCACAGCTGGAGATAAACCAGTTGGCTGTCTGTTAGGGCATTGAGAATGGCCCATAGCTGCCACAATATCAACAGGAGACAGGAAGGCTGATGAAGGAATCTGTCACTGAGGATGGGAACAATGTTATGACCTGCTTGCAGAACTGTTGTGAACATGGCATTAGAGACACTTCACCAACAGACACATGGGGATTGGCTGCAGAGAGTGATGTTTCTTTTAGCGCCATCCTTGCCATCTCCCTAGCGACTTAGTATCACAGTAATGATGAGGCTGGAAAAGACCTTTAAGATCATCCAGTCCAACCTAAAACCAACCAAGTAAACCTAACATCTAGACCATGGCCCTCAGCACTTCATCCAGTTTAACCTTGAACACCTCCAGAGGCGGCAACTTGACCACCTTCGTGGGCAGCCCGTTCCAAAATCTGATCACTCTTTCAGTGAAAAACCTTTTCCTAATGTCAAGTCTAAACCTCCTTCGATGGAACTTAAGACTGTGACCCCTTGTCCCGTCTCCAGTGTCCAGGGAGAAAAGATCGACCCCTGCCTGACTACAACCACCTTTCAGATAGTTATAGACAGTGATAAGGTCACCCCTAGGCCTCCTCTTTTCCAGGCTAAACAGACCCAGCTCCATCAGCCTCTCCTCGTAGGGCTTACGTTCCAGCCCCTTTACCATTCTAGTTGCTCTTCTCTGGATTCGTTCCAGCACCTTGACATCCTTCCTAAACTGAGGGGCCCAGAACTGAACACAATACTCCAGGTGCTGTCTAACCAATGCCGAATACAGGGGGAGGATAACCTCCCTCGCCCTGCTGGCCACACCATTCCTCATGCAGGCCAGGATGCCATTAGCCCTCTTCGTCTCCTGGGCACATTGCTGACTCATGCCAAGTTTACTGTCCACCAGTACCCCCAAGGCTCCACTAGTAACGGGTTGCCAACTAGATGCAACACGATTTACCACCACTCTCTGGGCTCGTCCGTCCAACCAGTTCCCGACCCAGCATAGAATATTCCTGTCAAAGCCCCTTGCTGCCATCTTTGCCAGGAGTATATCATGGGAGACCGTGTCGAATGCTTTACTGAAATCCAGGTACACCACATCCACAGCCTTCCTGTCATCAACCAGTGGAGTTACTTGATCTTAAAAGGAGATCAGGTTAGTCAGGCAAGACCTACCCCGCCTAAACCCATGTTGACTGGGCTTAATCTCTTGGCTGTCAGTTGTTGCATGGTAGCACTCAGCACTAACCGTTCCGTAACTTTGCCTGGAACTGAGGTGAGGCTAACACTTCTATAGTTACCTGGATCATCCTTCCAACCCTTCTTGTGTATGGGGGTCACATTCTCCAACTTCCAATCATCTGGGACCTCACCTGTGATCCACGACTTCTGATAAATTATGGAGAGTGGTTTAGCAAGCTCATCTGCCAGCTCTCTCATCACTCTGGGATGAATATACCTTAGGAATTTCTCTTGAGGAAAGGAAAGGTGAGGTTATGAGGTGAGTCACGGAAAGTCTGTGATCGAGTGGATCCCGTGTGTGAACACAAAACATCACTGTTTATGACTGGTGAGCTTCCTTTTTTTCTTGGAATAACATCTGAGAGATGAATGAAATTATTTCCACCTCCTCTTGCTGCTGGTGGGCTGACCTCAGAAGGGAGTGGTAGAGAAACCATCTGGGAGTCACTAGCTATTTAAAATCGATCAACATCTTTACTGGGAAACTTCCTGGAAGATTTACTGGGAAGGGAACAGGGAAACACCCAGGACACTGAGAAGCAGCTAGCCAGTAAACTTGGAAAAGAAACAGCAAAGCAAAGCAGTGTCTACTTCACTAATCAAGAGAAATAAAGACTTGAAATACCCCCTGGAATTGATGGAAAATCAGGTCAGGAACAGAAATATTCATACATTTGCTCTACTGGAGGGTAAAGAATTTCCAAACTCAATTTCTTTTGTGGAAACCTGGCTCCCTAGGGCTCTGAACAAGATGCAGAGAATGTCCCACTGCATGTGGTGCACTGGTTCAGGATTCCTGCCAGGACAATCACTCCCAGTAACAAGCAAAGCAAAACCATGCTGCCAAGTTTCAAATGTTCATGGGAGAGAGGGAGGTTCATGACTGTAGAGAGAGCAGTGAGAGAGCATGAGTTCATTTACTTCCAAATCAGTCTGAGTGTCCTCACTTGTGCTGTTGTCCCTGATAGCATGGTGTTAAGACCAGCTCTAGGAACTGTGTTGGTAGAGAAAATAAACTTAAAATTTAAGATATGAGGGATCGATATATATGAAACTCATGGAAACAGGAGATCATCTGAAGCACAGTAGGATGTGATGTCTCAGTGCTTGTAGAGTCCAGAAGCAGATATGTGGCCCTTCTATTGAAGACAGACTTTGAGTCTAGGCAATATGTGCCGTAGAATCACAGAACAGTTGGGTGGAAGGGACCTTTAAAAGTTATGTATCACAGATCACAGTATCACAGTAATGATGAGGCTAGAAAAGACCTTAGTTCAAACCCCTGCAATAAGCAGGGACATCGTCGTTTAGATCAGGTTGCTCATGTCTCCGCCTTCACCCCAAATTCTCTCTCTTTCTAATTTCACTTCTCAGGTCTTCCTTCCTCCCTTCTGCTATCCCTTCTTTATTCATGATTACCCTTTTTTTGCCAGTCTTCTGTCTGATATAATCTTATGGGGCAATTGTGTGGGTTCAAGTGGGAGGTTGTGCTAGAGAACTCCATGGTTCCTTCCAAGCAGCATCACTGTGATTATGGAGGAGTGCAAAGCTCTGCTCAGCCCTAGAGTTGCCTGTGTGATCTCAGGATTGTTTCAGTGATTTTCTGCAGTGATAACTCTTGTTGGCTTTCTACTGCCTCTAACCAACTCATCGCAATGTATTGGAACAGGCACCTAAGCAACCTGCTGTAACTTCCTTCTGTCACCTTTTCTTGAACATATTTTTCTGATATTGTCTCTTTTCCCCCATTTTAGCCCCCCTGCTGTGTCAAACATGCAGAAAGAAAAGAAAACACATTTCTTGTTTGTCACTGCTTTTTGCCAACATGCAAGATGAGTCTGGGATTATTTACACAGTTGTACAAAGTAGCCCAAAATATTTTAAGTATGCCACCTGCATTTTATTTTAAAAAATATAAGAAATACACAGAAAACCTCTACCCATAAACAGGGAAAATATAGCTAAATTTCTGTTCTCTGCAGGCTTTGTGTTAAAGAGCATCTGTGTCAAGGACATCTGAGCTGCTGGGACAGCTGGAGCCGTATCTCTGTTTTAACAGCATGGAATTACCTCAGCTTTTGTTAAACCTGATTGAAAATTTGGTTTATAGACAAGGTTCTCTTTGTAACATCAACCACTGTTCTACTTCCTCCTTTCATGTAAGGCTTTTGTCTCAATGTCTTCCTCCTGATGTCATGAATCATTCCATGAAGTTGCCAGTGTCTCTCTGGTGAATACTGGGGTGGCCAGGCTACCTCAGAGGTTGTGAACTGGGAGGGACAATCTGTGAATCCATACACACATGGGCTTCCGTGCTCCAGGAAATGAAAAAAGAATAGCAGCGCATGCTGAGCAGCACCCAGGTCACCAGCACTTGGCAAAGATCACTTGTTTACAGCTCTGGAGCTCACGTAGTGCATGTTCCAAAGAGGCAGGTCTGGGCAGGAGCAGGGAAGAGTTCTCCCATTGCACCCAAGCCAGACCAAGCTGTGACTCAGTGAGCAAACACAGTTGAGCTCTGAAGTCTGGACAGCAGCAGTGCCTGAAACTTCTGACTGATTCCTAGGGGGCTTTAGCTTGAGGGAATAACCGGACAAGGCAGTTAATGTTTGCCTCCTTTTGATATAAATATGCTTCCAGAATAGTGCTCACACTCCCACCAGAAGCAAGCAATAAACAAACCAGTCAGTAAATAATAATAATAGCAGTAATAATAACAACAACAATCCTTTCAACTAATCCTTCATTTTGTTTTGAAAATGGGGCTACTTTGACCTGACAGAAGCATGGATGAGGGATTGATTCACCTCAGCAAATGGCAGCTCTTTTTGTTCCTTGCTTCTCCTTTCTCTGATATCCCTTCAACGTTTTGTAAGGCAAGTGCAGGATGGGAAGGCTCTGAAGAAATCCCTCTGATCTAATGGCACAACTTATTGTGGAAGCTAATCTGGAATATGGCAATTGAGGGTGTTTTCTGAGAAAAACAATTTCTGCCTACTTTGTTGCTCAAGACATTGTATAAACCTAGAGAGCTCCTCTGGTAGTAACTGCTAAAGATGCAGAGCACGTTGGCAAAGACACAGAAATGACCACAGGATCCAGCTGATGTCAGTATTGCCATACAGAGGCAAAGCCTCCCTGCCCTCCAAAAAAGCACTGCTTGAAAAATGTGATCTTTCACGTTGATGTTATATTATCCAAGTTGCTATTACTGCCCTTTGTGCATTAATTGCTACATGATGTGAAAAGCAAAAACAGGGAAAAAGAAAAATGATCTACCGTTTCTTGCTTCAGACCTCCTCCGCAATTCCTTATTACTTTGTGCAGAAGTTCTGCATCAAATTGCCTCATCTGCAGGCACTGCATTACAGGTGCTATAAATGTTATAGGGTCCACCTGAGAGCCCTGACTGTTCTCATAGGGATAAATATAGGTGGAAGAATCGTTGGTAATGAATATCATTCAACAAACCACATCTTCCATTTGTGAATTGTCCGTGAAGAGATTGTAATTTTCTTGAGCTGTTTGCTGAATCACTTCTGGAAATCATTCTTCAGCAGCAGCTTCTTGGAGAGCAATTTGCTGGGAGCATTTCAAATTCAAAGTTTGCAACTTGAGCTATTTTTATGAGGTGTGTCAGTTCCCGGGTAGGATCTGTTCCCTCCTTAGATGAGTGCAAATCCTGAAGCTCAAATTTCTGTTCTAAGTAATCCCACTTATGAATATGAATTTTGAAACTTTGCAAAGGTGTCCTGAAATAATTGTTTGAAACAGATTTGCTTTTATTTTTTTTTGCACATATTCGTAAAACATGGAAAAAAACTCAGCAAGATTGAGGCAAGTTCATTACAGTATTCAAATGAACATCATGGCTGCTTTAAGCTCCTGTGATCAGGCTCTGTGCTTTCCAGTTGATGGCTGATTTGCATCAATCAGGGCATATTCCTTTGGTCCTGACAGGGTTTGGTAAATGGAATTATTGAAAAAGGTAGGGATAAAATAAAACCTGCCAGAGGTCAGGTGTAAGCAGAAATTGTTAACACTGATGATGAGTGGCTGCTTCATATGACTTACTCAGAATTACTGAGTGCTTGACACTGATATTGCTCAAACAGAGCCATTCTGCTGACTTGGGCAGAGCTTTTCCTGGTGTCCTTCATCTTTGCCACAGCAAATTAATTTTGAAACTTACCTCAGCTGAAACAGTTGACAGGCAAGAGATTAGATGAAAATAAGGTCATCTGAGAAGAACACCCTGCCCCTAAATACTCCAAGAGAGAGCGTACAACCCTGATGCTGCGGTGGAGGCCCTAATGGTGGATAAAAACAGGAGGAGGCTTCCAAGACAAGATTTATGTTTCTGTTGGCAATGCTGTACAAAATTGCTCCATAATGGTTTACAGTACCAAAGATTGTTTTTATTCAGACTGGGCTTGGCTCTTCCTCTTCATGTCCTCATGATGACAGCTCATGTTGAAGGTGAGGGAGGGTGGAGTGTGTGGGAATCAGTTGGAAGATTATTTTCTCCTCACAGCTACTTGGTGCTTCTCCAAGCTGTGCAGTGCTTTGGAGAAAATATATCCCTGAAGAGCCAAGGTGTGAAGCTAAGAACAAAGATGGTGTCCACGCAGACAACATGGTCCTTTCCACTCTCCCTCCAAACACCAAATGCAAATGTCCACCTACAAAGATTTGCCTCTTATACTGAAGAGATGAAAGAAGGCAGCTAAAAATGAGGCTCGCTAGTTTGTTGAAAGAAAACCAAGTCTTTTAATAGTTGTCTCTGTGCTCTGTCTAAGGAGAGGAACTCTGATCTTATCTTTCAGTCACTAAAGAAATATTGACAAGGCCTTGAATAATCTGAGCAAAACCTATTCAAATAAAAGTTTGCACAGCACAAAGCTGTGAAGATTGAAGAGTCCACAGAGACCCTCATTCCATCAAGAGCCAATGGTCCCCAGGAGCCAAGCCTCTGTGATGCCACTGGCATCTCTTATCTACCTGGAGATGGACAGAAATGAGCCTGGCACCTTTCCAGAAAGAGGACACTAAGGCAAGGGTATTATTGCTGACAACTATTACAGATGACAAGGATTCAGCCCAGAGCTCCTACTAGTGGGTGCACTGTAGGTCCTGCGCAAACCAAAGGTCTGCAGTTAAAAAGGCAGACAAATGAACTACTTTAGCCCAGTAATGATTTCATAAACGCACGTGTCTGAGTAATGATTCCCTGTATTATGCCTTCCTCCCACTCATATTAAGCCATCACGCCTGGATAATCTAACACTTTGAATTAAGCCCTCCTGGTTTACCCATTCTGTGCTGACAAATTCTGCTGGTGCTCAGCAAATCGCTGACCCCTATCACATCCTTACAAGTACAAAATCATTCACTATATTTATATAAGTCATCCTACAGGCTAGATTTGTAGGGCAGGCAAAGTAAATGCACCTGTGTTGATGCAGCAATGATTTTGTTGTGTTTTGTGAGGGGGAGGCTACTTAAAGACAGTGACTTTCATGGTGCAGCTTGGTGGGGTTAGGCTACAGATCAGTACAGCTGCCCAGCAAGCTGAGGTGAGCAAGAACAAGACTGGATTTAAAAGAGGCTATGCCTAATGATATATATTTTTAAAAAGAAAAAGATCCATTTTGAAGACGAGGAGGAAAAACCCCCACTCGTTGGCTGCATGAGGATTAACAAGGTAGTTTACCAAAAGATTAGAGATAAAGAAGTCTTTTTATGGAAACTACTGTGGGGAAGATGATTGTTTTTGCTTGCAATTGTTTTCCCTGCCTCCCTGTTGTTCTTTTTTTCAGTTTTGTAGAACAGGCTCAGAAAATGGTAGAAATCATATTATTTGTTAATGTACCAGCCTGGTAAGTGGTGAATTTTCAGTGGTCTGCAAAGAGAGCAAGCACAAAAGCTGTTATTTGTTAATCATTTTCATTTGTTAATCATAACTTTAATGACTATTTAAAATATTTATCGTCATTATTCCCCCAAGGATTTGTCTTTGTTATGTTTAAGTCCTTTCTGTGCACAAACCAGTGGGCATAGAGAAGAAAACACTCACCAGAAATAATTCAAGGTCTTAACTTTCCATTTGAAATCTGGAGTTGTCCATCACAGTGAAGGAAAACAATAATGTTTTGTTGAAGTAAGTAGCTTCACACAAATTCACCTTTTAGCATGACTAAGAAGTGTCACTGCATGGCAAGTTACAACAGTGCTAGCTGCCAGAGAATGGATCAGTCACGGAATAAGCCCTGGTTTGTCACAAACTCTAGTTGAACCAATAAACAGCCAGTATCAACGCATTGTACTGTGGCTGTTATGCAAATCTACCAACAAATAGACAACCCAGCTTGCTTGGTTCTTAGTCACCCTGTCTGCCTGCCCAGGAGATGGGAAATGACTTAATGAAATTAAATACAGTCCCTTGGGGTTTTTCTCCCCGATATGCCATTAACTGCTTCTGATATCACCAAGTTCTTTTCGGTTTTTACATGGTGTAAAGGGCCAGTAAGTGCATCATTCTGCACAGATAAGGGAAGAGTGGATGTGCACTGTGGCAAAGCCCTAGTGAGATTTTGGGTCCCACTGGACCCCAAGTAGGAATCTCTGAGTGGAGTGTGATCACACGGAGATGTTTCTGTAGGGGGTAAAGCACAGAAAAGCATTCAAATACCACAAGGATACTTTTTTAAATGGAATGAACTTTTTAAAAGCTTGATACATTTGAGGGTGGAATTCAGTTCCTGTTCCCTGTGCAAATTGCTTTAGTTATTTGTCATGATGTATGCACGTCCTCAGTTTCGCACAAATGGTATATGTGAGATGGAAGTTTCCTATCATTTGGTAAGGCTTTGTTCTAAAATGCTCATCAATCAGTCAGGGAGGATAAGACTTGTTAGTGAAGCCACCAGTTACAAAATCTGTATACTGAATACCTAAAGGTTGCATCTTGCGAACAGCCAGATGACAAGAAAATACTGTATGATACTAATCACTAATTACGTCTTGCTTAAGACATTTCCAGGAATCAAGATCAATCTGCCAGTGATTCACCAGCTGTAGAAACAACTGAACTCTCAGCATGCATTACTTGAAGTGAGTGTTTTGATCAGTTCAGTAAGTAACAAAAACTGCCTCCATTGGCTACAGATGAAGGAAGAAATCAGTCACTTACGTTTTCCACATAATTTGTTGTTTTCAGTTAAATACTGACATCCAAAAGTTGTCAGATAGAGACAGAGCCTGGCACTGTATTACACACAGTGAAATGTTGCACTGGCCCTGCTGAATTTGGTGACAAAATTACCATTCACTTAACCTCATGTCAGAGGATTGATTTTTATTGACACACTGGGGAGTAATTAATTATTTACCCATCAGCCTGAGAGAGCATTTCAAAAGGATTTATTTAAGGTGCTGTTCTTTAAGAGTCAGTTATCTTGAGGCATGTGATACCTTATACAGTTCACTGTGCTTAAATACCTTCCACTCAATTAGCTCATGTTTTTATTCAAGAAAAGAGATGGATAGGTCTTTTCAGCTGGCAACTCTTTCAGAGTGTGTCAGGCCAAAGGGAAGCTAATTAGAGGGACAAGAGAAAAATGTGGAAATTACTGTTTGCAGAGGGTACTGTAAAGAGGGAACTTTGTTGTGAGCAGCTCTCTCTTACATTAAACATGCTGAAGCTGTACTCTTCTGACCATAAGATTAATGATGCCAAGCCTAACATTATACTCATGTCTCAAGGGTCACCAGCAAACTTCTTCTTTTATCATCTGTTTCTCATTTTGCCAGCCACTAAGGTATTTACTGAGAAATTATTATATATCCAAGTTTAAAAAGATTAAACTAAAAACATGCTAGTGTTTACTGGGTACATCTGCTCTCATTAGTATAACTTGTTGCTGTTGGCACAAAGCAGTTTAATTAAAACAACAGCACCATTTTCTAAGGAATCAGTGCCTGGTCCCAATGGGGCTCCTCAGAAAGATGTGAACAACCAGTTCCTGCCATGGTGGTTGCAGAAAGAAGCCAGGGCTGCCCACTCCCCGTCACCTCTTCAGACAGAACCTCCTGTATTAGATCTGCCTTTGTAGTGGTTGTTTTTTCTCCAGTTATTCTTTATTTAGTTTAGTCCAACTCATCCAATTAATGCCTATGAGGCATTATGTATATTTATGAATGACACAGGTGTGGGATCATTGGCTGGTATCACCCAGGGATGATGCAGGTACTGAATCAATATGGAAAGAAGTTGCATCCGCTAAATGTTAAGGGAAAGTCTGGAAGCACTGTCTTCCCTGTTGCCCGTGTGGCTGCCACAAAGCAGTTTCTCAGTAGTACTGTACCCCAAAAATCAGATGGGCTCTGGAAGATCCTGTGAATGCCTTGGAAGTAGTGAAAAAGTAAATTAGCAGGGTCATTTGCCTTCTATTCCTCAAGTTTTTACATGATACTTGGCAAAAGTATTCGGGGATTGTTTCTGCAGTGACTCAGGTTAGACATGGGGTTGGAACAGGAAGTTACTCTGACATACGAAAGGCGTGAAGATTTTCAAAGTGCATGATCATGGCACAATGACATTTAAGACCAGTCAATAACCTGATGGCCAGGTCACTTTTGGATTTTGAGCTGGGAGTAGGTTTTGGGACATGCTTGTCCTGACAAGCTTCCCTGAGTAAGAGTCAATGTTTTCCTGTTTCCCAGAGGCAATCCACCCCAGCATCAAAACACAAGCATCTCAATTGTGGGTGTTGGTGCCCAAATCTCCCTGGGATACTCAGCAGAGAGGGAAACGTTTCTTCAGGGAGTCATTGGAAGAGAAGACATTGAGGAACAACTCCCAAGCACACTTGCTTGTTGTTGGGTTACTAAATGATATAAACATTCTATTTTAACAGGGAGGTCACTTAGTTTTCTAATGCTAGGGGAGGTAGTAGAAGATCCAGGTCTTGCCATGTCTGACTGGCAACACAATTTCTGCAGGTCTCTCAGCTCCACATTGGACTACTCAACTGGTGAAATTACAGTTTTACAGAGAAAGATGCTGTCATCTCTCAAATGCCCTAGATATGAGAGACAAAGAAAATTGGCCACCTACTCCTCTCAGAGCAAGTGGAGTCTGGAGTTGTGTGGTTAAGGCATTTAATAATACAAAGCTTGTGGTGAAATCTGAAACCTCGGCTTTTCCTTCTTTCCAAGGCAAAAAGCCCAATTGTGTAGCTGAGTGCTATGAAGCTCTTTCACAAGTGTCGATCCTGCCTATTCACTGGGGCAGGTGCCAGCAGAGACCAGTCCCTGGTGTGTAGAAGTCTGGAGACATGTGATGTGCAAACACAAACACATGGAGATGCATCTCTACTCCCAGAGAACTACTGTGTCCATCAGAGATGAGGAAATTCAACAGCTGTTGAATAACTTATCTAACTGGCCATAAAAGTACAATAGATACCGACCTGGAGAGGACAGGACCACTGCCACTATGATAACGAGCCACACGTAGAAGTATGTCTGAAAATGTCCCTTCCTCCTTCTAAATAGACAAAAGCAAGAAAGCAGGTGATGATGTATATATGGACCCTGCTTGAAGCCTCCAGGTACACAACTAGCAGACACGGAGTAAAAACCAGCAGCTAATGGTGGCCTTGCAAGTCCAGAGGCAACAGGATGGAGCTGTCCCTCACTTGCCTGTTTAAACTAGTGGTGTGTTTGGCCTGTTTTGTTTCTAAGAAGCATCCCTATTACCTCCTCCTTGGTTAGCAGCATGGATAAACTGTGAAGGGGAGCCATAAACAGAGTCTGCAGTGAGGATGTGTTTGCATGAGTGAACACGTTTTCCACGTATAAATGTAATAAAGGGAATACGCTACATAAATTCAATTGCTGACTGGTTTGCTCCAGTGTCACAGCCCAAGAACAATCACCCAAGTTCATCCATGTGTGAAAACTGCAATACTGGAAAAGACTGTTGTGTTTGCTATTTGTGATATTTCTTTAAAGCAACTTTCCCTTGTAAGTGGATACAGAAATAACTCTTCAGATTATGGATTGGAGCAGGGAGCTGTATTTGTTTAGTGGTATAGCTGCATTGATTGGCATCCCTCTGCTCAGGAGAAATGTTTCTAACCTGCCAGAACAACAAATATTGCTGAAAAACCTACTTGGGTTACACTGAGAGCATTCAAATATAGAAGCAGCTTGGTGTTTCAGGAGCCTAAGCACAATTGTTTTGAAATGGCTGGGGTTAGGAATGGTTGTTATTTATTGCTTGAACATAGCAGCACCTACTGGCTCCAGCCAGGAATCAGGAGTTCCCCGCAGTAGTTGTAAAAGGTAGTTAAAAAAAGGCTTGCTCCCCCCCTCCGAGTGATGTGAGTGTGGGCAGCAGGCAACAGGCAGAATGTTTGTATACCATCAGAACAACGGAGGAACAGGAAGGTATGGGAGAGCCTCCTGGTTACCTCTTGCCACACTGCAGGGGCTGCGTTGGATGGGCTGAGGAGCTTTATGGAGGGGAAGAAACTAGTGCTAACACTGTGTGTTTCAGGGTGGGAGGACAATGAAAGCCAGAGGTGTGAAGGGAAGAGGAAAGGTGTCAATGCCTCGGTGTCATGCCGCAGTTCGTAGGAGAGGAAAGTGCAGAGCACTGTGTGGGATGCCATGAGCAAAAGCTAGTCACTTAGTAGTGTGGGATAATGGCATGGGCAGAGGTGGCTGGAGAGTGGCAATGGCATTCCCTCATCCAAATGTACTAGGAGGAAAAAAATAGTGAATATAATATTTTTTTCTAAATAGAAAGGGCTTTCCAGAAGCCCATCTTGGGAAAAGCTAAAGCTAAGCTGTTCAGCTTGGTAGTTACCAAGCTGAGGGCAGTTGAGCCAGTTTTACACCGTTTTCTACCCAACTGTGATGGCAAAAGGCACACACAGTTCACGTGGGCATTGGTTTCTTTCCTCTTTACCATTTTCATTTCCTGAGACCTAGACGTCTAACAGTCTCCATGACACTAGGATTTGCAAAGACACCTGGGCTGTTGTGAAGGCAGGTGAAAAATTCCTTCCACACTTTCTCCTGAACTTGGCTGCAAGTCCTTCCATTTTCTGGAAAGCTCTTGTCTCTTCATCTTTCCTCTCCCTATAGAATAGCACTGAACCTTCTACCACAGTTTGATTTTTATCTCCAACAGAAAATGATCTACAAAAGTGATTTTCTTTCACACAGATTTCAGTTTTGTTCCATAAGAACATTTATGCTTGGAACATCACTTCTCATGGAAAACTTTGTGGCCATCACGGTAACAATGCAGTCAAGAAAAATATTTTTGCAGCAGTATTTTAAATGTTTCAGGTTAAGAAGAGCTTTGTCTAGGTCAGGAATCGGGGAAAATGAAAAAGAGAGAAAATCTGTATCCAATTCAATATTGTGATCTCTCTTGTAGAGCTGTCTCTATGTAATGACAGAAATGTCCAGGGAAGTTCTGTCATTTCAGGTTTCCATTTGAGGCTGAAACTGAAACGAGTCATACTAGAAACCTTTTTCTTATGAAGATATTTCCAATTGTTTCCTATGTTTTCATCCTTGCAAGGTTTTGATAAAATATCCAGATTTGTCCTTTTTTAAAGTGAAGGCAGACTCAAAACCTGCCGAGGTTTCCTCATCACTAATTAGAGCTCTGAAGGTGAAGTGTAGTGTTAAATTAAAATCAGATGCACCAAGAATAACTCTGCTGCCTGGTCAAGTGTATGGACTTGGTGCTCTGAACGGTAATTTTATCACTCTATTTTCCTGGATGATCCAGAAGAGTGTAACAAAAGGAATGTTGGGTTGGGTTTTTCTGTATATAAAAAAAAAATCTTTGAAAAAAAAATCTCATTTTCTGTTTTATCATTCCATTAACTCTCCCTGCATATACAGGGAATGATATGTGAGTTTTCCTCCCTCTCACAAGGAGAGATGCCAGGTAAGGACAGCCCCTATTAGTACGTTGCTGGCAGGATACATCATGGTGCAGAGCTTGACTGTTGTTCAGGAAAAGGAGTGGGGTTTGTTTTCCCTACCACCCTGGCCAGCCCTCCTTGGGCAGCTGTAGGGGTTTCTTGGCTGCAACAGGAGCTACAGCACTTTGCTCAGTTGATGTGCCCTTCTTACATCAGTTAAAAACAAATGTAGGATCTTCAGTCAAAGGTCTGCATTGCTGAGAGCTGATAGAGATACTCCAGAGGTGAAGCATCATGGGCCACACTTGACAACCATCCTTGTTTTATTAACAATCACATAAAATTCCGGGGCTGAATGTATGTCTTGACCGAATTAATTAAAGCCCAGCATTATGTCCACCCTGAGACAAGTCACTTGCAGAGGAAGGTAGCACCTTAATAATCTCTGCCAATCCCAGTGTCTTTTCTCAGCAGCAAACTGTGACAAAGGCTTCTCTTCCTGCTGCTCCATATATCAGGATGGTGGCGGCCGCATGGCCCAGCCACATGGCGAGAGCACAACGGTGGCTGTGGCAGCAGACCAGCAGGGATGCTCCCTGTCCTGCGGAGGCTTGGGGTTTCCGGGCTTTTTCTCTCTCTGTTAGCTCACCACTCTGGTATCTTCAGGCTTGCGATGATCAGGGTAACTCTGCTCCGCTCATTGTGGGGAGGAATCAACATTAGCGGCTTCTCTCTGCACCCACCCACTTCAGCATGTGGGCAGGGGAAGGGCTTTCTGCTGGCATGGCATGGAGCCACTTGTTCTGACAACAGACAGAGAGGAGTACAGAGGGTCCCGGCAGGCAGTGGGGTCCTGCTTGCTAATTCCAGCCCCGGCGAGTGGGAGGACGGGCTTACACCCCGGTCAGGAAAAGGATTGGAGCTGAGAGACTGGACACCCACTAGCAGCATCTTTTATTGGGGTGTGGGGTAACAGCAGCGACACCCACCCCCCCTCCCCTCCAAACCAGTCACAAACTCACAAAGGCACAACCCCCTCTGGAAACTCCCTTCTGAGCTCTGAGACACC
>VZRI01002517.1:1095-59824 GCA_013397515.1 Upupa epops | reverse complement strand
TGGGAATAAAAGGAAAGAAGAGATACCAACACCTGTTTTTCCTACCCTAGAACAGGTTTTCTACTTCTTAACACCGAGAAATCTTAGTGAGTAGCAATATCTGGGGACTATCTGTTCATGCTAAGCTATTTCAAATAAGTAAAAGTGTTTAAACATAGAAAAATCTTACAGCTGTAAAGACTTTTCAACTTCCACCTTTTTTAGATTGCTACTGGATGGGGTCAGGTAGGGTTTCTGAAGTGTTTGATCTGGAATGAACAAAAAATGAAATTTTTGAAGGCTAAAGGACTTGTGCATTTAAACCCTGTGAGTGTTACACGGGAAAACCTGTCTGGCTTTTCTGTGTGCTACCAACATCACTCGCCTGTGGGACTGGCCAAAGAAATGCAGTTGCCTGTGCTCAGTCTAAAAATGTCAAAAGAAAAGTAGACCCAAACCACTTTGTGATTATTTTTAGAGTGACAATTAAAAAAGAACAGCAAACCACAATGAAACCTCTACCTCTCCCCTGCAACAATCTGTGAGATAGATTTCCCTGAAATTGGGAAACATTTGATCCCAGTGACACAAATTATTGTGAGCTTGCAATGGTATCAGTTACTCCCCATTACGGCTAGAGGGCTTGCTGATACAGTGGTTAGTAAGTAAAATCTTAAGGTGCCCTTTACATTAGTGGGTAAGGTCAAAAACAATTAAGGAGTGGAGGATCTGGGGTGAAAACAGCACAAAGGCAATACTGGAGGGTGATTTTTTTGTAGATCAGGGTCACGTTGTTCAAGTACTGCTGGATTTGGTCAGATGTGCTCTGCCCAGCGCCACCCGGGCTCAGAGCTCTACAGAAAACTAGCTCTCCTTTGATTCCAGCTGCACTGAGGAATTGTAACTCATGGCTGTGGCTCAGCAAGGAGTGCAGGCTGGTAAGTTCATTTGGGGGTCTAACTGCAGCAACTATGTTCAGAGGGAAGTCAAATGACCTCAGAACCTTTCAGATACTTTTCTACAAGATAGATATATTATCACATATGTGGACAAACTGTTCTTATTCATAATCACAGACCATGTTACAAGCACATCCCCTCTCTCTAACCTTATCTTTAGTTTATCTCCATCATTGGACCAGGGTACTCTGTGTGAGTCTGACTAAATAAATCTTCTCTGTGGGATGAAATGAAGTCCTCTCTTACAGTGACCAAGCCCTCTTAAGCTTCCTCTTCTGAACCTTGACATTTTTCCAAAACTCCCAGTAATTTTGCAAAATAATTTTTGCAGTGCAGATGGCAAACTGCTCACTGAAAACTGGACCAGCCACAGACAGTATCTGATGTCAACAAACTTAGCTTTCTAAGATATACTTGTCCTGAGAAACACAGCATCAAGTTGCTTTATGACCGGACTTATTTTCCATAAACTCATCTTGATTGCATTAATTATGCTGCTATCTGTTAATTATTTCCTGATTTTCTCCCCTATCAGATTTTGCATGCAGTCAGTTCCAGATGAACCAACAAAGTTATGCAAGGTTTTACTGATGGTCTTTTTCTTTACTGGTACAATAGCATCTCCCAGGCTTTGTGATTCTTCTGATTTTCCAAGAGCTATTAAAACTTGAGGTCAGTGACTCAAAAGCTGCTCTGCAAATTTTCTTAGAAAGCTGTGGTCTGCATTGACTTGGCTTGCAGACAAGTTTGGGCAAATTAGATCTTCATGCATAAACCACTCCTGGTGACTAGGTTTGGCTATCTAAAAGCCACCTCCTAGCCAAAGCTTGCCACCGGGGCTCTCTCCAAAGTCAGTGGAGAGCAGATCTCATCGCCAGAGGTGATTCCTGCAATTTCAGGGAAGCAAAGGCCTCTGCAGAGGCCTTTCTGCATCTACTGATGAAATAAAATATCCAGTTGACTCAGAGTATGTGGTTGCTTGTGAGGCTTTTATATGTGAGACAGTGGCTGTGCCTTAATCACGTACTCTGCATCCTGTATGTTGCACCCAGAGGATTTGTGATTCCCAGCCTGTGGTTGAGTCATCAGATCCTGACCCTTTCCTGGAGATTTCTTTGCCAGATACATTCTTATGTGAGTCACCATGACTTTGCCAGTTGTCTGTATCACTAGTCACTGACAGTAATGCAGTGCTGGAGCACTGATTTTAGCTCCTCTAAAGCAAATTTTGCTTCATAGCCATTTTTCTTTATTTCTTTTAGAAACTGCTTTGCTTAAACTTGGGCCTTCTCAGCTCGTAGAAGCTTCTCTCTAGGTTTCTGTCTAGTAGGACACTCACAAGCTCCTAGACAGAGGTGTAGCTGACTGTGATGGAGATGGCTATTTTAAGAAATACAAGAAACGAGTGAATCCCAGCACAATTTCTGTGAAGAAACTTTTGTTTCTCTGCAAATGAACACACTAAGCAGGCTGTGCTGCACTGAGACGAGATCTCCCTTGCCCATCTCACTGTTGCCAGTCCCCAAGGAAGTTCTTCAGAGAAAGTGGTCTTTTGTCTTCTCCCAACCCAGTTCGCATAATCTGGTTAAATAAAATGAATCCACATATGCACAAAGAATTGTGGGAGGAAATAGTATCAGTGAGGCCGAATGGACCGTCTAATCTGACAACAATATAAGAAATTGTTTATTTGTGTACACTGGAACGGCTCCTTGGGACTGCGATCTATTCCTGTTTCCCAACAACACTGTCATTAAAACAATGGGTGCTGTAATTACTGTGATAAAAAGGCATTATTGCTTCAGTCCTTCATCTGGCCCATGTGCAGAAGGAAGAGGTTTTCTTTATAATCTCCCCGCAGAAGGAGCGCAGGGACCAGAAGGCTCCTTCTCCCACTGGCTCTGCCTGTACAAAAGATTTCTCCACACCGGAGACTGCAGTGTGAGAGCCTTTGTTTTAAATGAAAGAGCATAATACAGCCCTTCTGCCAGCACTGGCTACGAGTGAAAGCAGAGCCTTTATGTACCAGCTAACTGCCCAACTGCAGACAATACTGAAAAATCTGTACTCCTCCATTACCTCAGCTGCCTTCACATCGCCAGAGTGCTGCTGAGCCTTCAAAAGAGGCCGGGCTGTGGGCACCAGGATGGAGCTTCACAAAGTCTGTGTCGGTAGGAGAGCAGCAAATCTGCTTGCCCAGCACAGCCACCCTGGTGAGAATGAGGAGAGTGGGTCAGGAGGGAGATATGATTAATACCTTGAAAATAGTTGCTCCAGCAACTATTTCTGCAGCTGAGCCATTTCGTTCCGGCAAACTGCATTTTAGCTTTCTTTAGTGCAGTTTCCTTTAAAACCTGCTAGTTTGGCAGATCATTCCTTTGCACAGTGCTTGCTGCCCAGCTCCTGTAATACCAGACTCTGCAGGAGATCACTGAGAAGTAGCATTTTTGTACTGGCCTTCATGAGAAATTCTTTCAAATAAGTCTGAGAACTCATAGAAAACCTGTGAACATGGCCTAGAGAGCTAAGTTGCCAGCTAGCTTGAGTCAGTGACTGCACTACCTTCTGCAGAGTGGCAGTGACACCCCTGAGAAGCTGGGCTGTAACCCCTCAAAGTGCTCAAGCAGTTGCTTAAATCTTCCTAGTTCCTTTAACAGAGACAGTCTGGGTGCTGCAGCTTCAGTCACCTGCCTTAGGGCTCTGATTTGGTGAAGTACTGACTCCTTTAGGAACGGACGCACTAACAGCAAAACACTGCCTGGTTGCCTGGTGTGAGTGATTGAGTGGTGGTGGTGCGGAGGTGCACACGTTCCTGTCTAATAACAGCGAAAGAATACCCACACAGTGCTGAGGCGATCACTGCTATTGCCGACACTCTAAGAAAAATGTTTACCCCATTGCAAGCATAACTGATGTAAATTGAATATGTCAGGCTGAGTAGAAATACCTACCCCCTCCACAGAGCTGCTCTCCCCTCGTTTGACAAGGTACAAACAGAAAGCCCGTTCACATGTGAGCGGAGAGTACCAAACATTGCATCAAAAAGCAGCAGCCATTCTGTTACAATCTGCTGCTTGTCAAGATTTGACAGCGTTGTGAAATATAAATGATCTCTCAGATAGCAGTGCCTGCCTCAGTCACTGATAAACAACTCCTCTCATTAACGAGATGCTTTAGAAATGACAGCACTAAATTATGTTAATATTTTTATGAAGCGCTCTCCATCCAGAGATCCTGAAGCTAGCTTGCCATTCATTTACCAAAACCCCGTTTATTTGCAAGCAGAGGCAAAGTGGCCCTGCAATTGAAAAACTGATGCTGTTACACAGGCTCCAGCTGGGACAAAAATTGACCTGTTTGGTTGCAGAAGAAGGGACTATGAAGGAGAAGATGGATTTTTCTTAATGCTCCTTTTTTAATTTAGAATATAATCTGTAACCTTTGTTGACCCATAGATTGCCTTTGGTTCTGAGTTTGTTCAATGCCTAATTGAATATCCTTAGCCGTGACAGTAACTCATAGGCTCTACCCTGCAATACAATCTTACTAATGATTATAAATGGCTAGACCTGAAACTTTCCTCATCCGAAACTGTTCAGTGCCCTCTGCAACCCTGTTAAGAGAACAGCCCTTGGGAAAGAGTCCTGAGTCATCCTGTTTCTCTCTCTAGCATTTGGATTTTCCTTGGAGGCTTTTTGATTACTTTTTGCCTTGACTTAGCTTATTTTTGAGATCTACTGAGATCAGAGTCCAAGACAGAATGGCTGCAATGAACTTGCAGATTCTATCTGCATCCTACTCTGAGACAGAGAGAAATTAACAGGATAATATGGGCTCTCTCTATGTATTTCTCAAGTGAGAGATCACTGAGATCACTAGTCAGAACAGGCAAAGGCAGTGACAGGCAATATTTCATAATGTTTCCAAATGGGGTTTTTTGGGACATGAAAATATTTGATCCTTTTCAGTTGACTTGCTCTGAGCTTCCTTTATAGTAACATCCACCACTGAGGGTTCAGTTTCTCTCTCAGGCTGTCTGCTCTTACCCTTTAAAAAAAGATCTGGGCTCCCCTTTTACAGACCTCTGGCTATACCTGCTCTCACACAGGAGCAGCATGACAGTGAGACCCTTCACCTACTGCTCTCTGTAGGGGAATCCAACATGAGAAACTCTTCTCTGTCTTTAATGTGACAGTGAAATGGGTATCAGCTGTGGACATATCCCATCACTCGTGGATGTCAGGCTTCTATTACTTTGTTCAGTTGCTTATATGGGAGAAGTTTTTCATTTTCTAAATGTTTTTAGCACATCCATGTACCAGTTGGATAATTTCTTCCAGCAGGTGATAATTCTCTTCTTCTCCTTCTTTTTCCTCTCATAACCCCACCTAATGGGTCATATTGCTGGCTGCAATCATAATAATACATTTTTTTAAAAAGAGACTAGAATACCTGACAGCACTATGACACTCTTAGTCATGGGAGTTCAGTCGAGAACTTCTGACTAATTTGGTCTGTCACAAGCTTTTTACACTACAAAACGAATATACTTGACTCTTCTCACAACAGAAATATCCCAAATAACCTCGCTTTCATATTTACAGGGGTAGCATATGGATGCTGAGTGTAGGAGTAGTCATATTGTTATACAGCAAAGGAAGAGGCAGTTTTGACTCCATGTCCTCCAAAGCTTTTTATATGATGCAGTTACTCTGGCACTAATCTTTCTTTATGCAATGTTTGGTTATTATGATGTATTTTTGTATTCAGTATTTTTGAAGCTGTAATTAGAAAATACACCTATTGTTTGTATAAAGGGTAGGTGTTAATTGACTTAAATAGCTTTCAGCTTATAAAGAGCCTAGGTCTCCACCAGACCTGCTGATCCTTTGCAGTGTCACAGAGTTCAGCAAGACTCTCACACCAACCAAGAGAACTTTTATTTGCTCCATGCTATGTTCAAGTTTCCTCTGCCAGATGGAGTCAACACACTGCCCTTGCTGTGTTACAACTGGTATCTTCAGCAAATACTGAGTGGGTGAATTGCTTGCTTTGCTTTGGGGGGAAGGCTTGAGGAGGGAGGAAATGTATGTTTCAGAACATTTTCACTGCCAGGTTGTGATTTTCCCACGCATGGGAGTTGTGCAAGTGTCCTGTTAGCTTTTTAGGAGGGTGAGACGAAGAAGAGCATCCTGAAGGAAATATCCATTAGTAAAGACATTGTTTCTGAACAACTGCAAGACCCCTGATGTAGCAACAGTCTTTACTTTTAACCTTGATGTTTTGTTGGCACCAGGAGAGACTGCAGAGTAACAGTTGAGCAAGGATATTACCCCATGGGTCAAGCAGCCTGTTAGCCTTCAAGCAATGATAAGGAGCTCTGTGAGTCAGCCACACAGCCAGAAAGATAGGTTTGAGAGGGATTTCAGTGCCTACCTTGCTACTCTTAGTTTGTCCCAGCCTGAGAAGGATGCTGCCCACATCTTCAGCATCCTCCCATCCCTCTTCGGGCTTGGATTCCTTGCAGAGTGAACATTCTTGGAGCATTTGGGAAACAGTGGGATGATATTATAGACACTACTACAAACAAGTAGCAACTATTAGCTACATGCTAGGTATTTTTATTTTATTCCTAATGCATAGGGCTACTTGCCTCACCCGGTGCTCATAGTTCCCCACCTTCCCACCTTTGCTCTCAAGATTAATAAGGTGTGATTAGGACAGTACAGTTGGTACAGCTATTCTGATATTTTTGCAACTGGCATGTTTTTAATAAGCTTATTTTTTACCTGCTTGGTTTGAAAACAGAGTCCTGATACATTTAATCTGACAAGGAAGCCACAGCTGTCAGGAACTGTACTAAGGTGTGAATGAAAAGCTTATGCTGACAGAGGAATCCAGGCTCACAGATCTGATTTCCTTGGGCAGGTTCAACCGTGGACTGCTGACAACACTTAGATGTTACACAAGAGCACAGCTCCCTGACAGGATGCTTTTCTTAATAGTGAATTGTTGTCCTTTACTTTTGTCTGCCTTTAAGATCAGGGAAACAACCATTCAGAATCACGATGGGGACAGAAAATACAACCTGCCCGAGCTGAGGAATCTGCCTCTACAGAAAAGCTGGACTAGTAGGGTGTGGATAACATTAGTTAAATTCCAAGAGGAAGAGCCTGACATTGTTTATTGCAATGCCCACTGGAAGTTTCAGTAAACCAAAATAAAAGGTATAATTTACAATGTCTTTCTAGAAACAGCTTCCTTAATTTACTTAATAACCAGATGATACTGGCAACTGGGTTTTGATTCAGTATGAAGTGGGAGATAACTATCCTTTTTAGGATAGTAATAGACTGTGGCATAACTTGGCAAGTTATGGGCTTGAAAGTGGTGTAGCTCCCACTTGATTCCATGGAGTAGATGGAAGATGAAGTGTTATGTCTGAATGAAACTGTAAATTCCAGATTTAACCTCCAGTTCTGCACCAGAGATCTTATAGAGGAATGGAAATCAGCCTGCCCTTCTTGAATTGAAACCCCTGTGTTCAGTGTGTGTGTGTGTGTGAAATCCAAGCTAGACTCTCAGTGTCAGTGGTTTCAAGGGATATGGAAAGAAATTGTGTGGCCAGCAGGTCAAGGGAGGGGATTCTCCCTCTCTACTCTGCTCTGGTGAGACANTTCCAGTGTCTGATGGGGGCTACAATAAAGCTAGGGAGGAGCTTTTTAGGATCTGAGGTAGCAACAGGACTAGAGGGAATGGAGCAAAGCTGGAGATGGATAGATTTAGACTTGATGTGAGGAGGAAGTTCTTCACCGGGAGAGTGGGGAGAGCCTGTAATGGGTTGCCCAGGGAGGTGGTTGGGGCTCCATCCCTGGAGGTGTTTAAGGCCGGGCTGCATGAGGCTCTGGCCAGCCTGCTCTAGTGTGGGGTGTCCCTGCCCATGGCAGTGGGATTAGACCTGGATGATCCTGTGGTCCCTTCCAACCCTGACCGATTCTTCCCCTTCTTCCCAGGGGGGTGACAGGGAACTGGAGAGGGCTGCCTGGGGGGTTTGTGGAGTCTCCTTCTCTGGAGACATTTGAAACCTGCCTGGACCTGGTCTGGGTGATCCTGCTGAGGCAGGAGGATTGGACTGGGTGATCTTTCAAGGTCCCTTCTGATCCCTGATGATTCTATGATTCTATGATACTGTGAAATTCCAGCTTGCTGCTTACCAAAAGCACCACAGAGCCCTACATTTTGAAGTCACAAAAGCAGAATGTGTTTGTCCTTCATACTGCCCTACAGGCAGTGGGAACTATGTCCTGTAGGGCACAACTCACATTTAGTTTCGGGATTCACATGTAAGGCCAATGGAAACAAATAGGTTCCATGGGGTGCGAGTCAGAGGATCATGAATGCTTTCCACAGCTTGAAGCCTGGGAGGGTCAAAACTGGAAAGAAAATCTGTGAGGACAGGAGTTTGGGACAGTTGTCAAACCCTTGGTTGAAGCCCAGCTTGCCATGACCTGGTTAAAAATTCCTTGCATTGACAGACCATAATCTCCACTAAACAAAGCAAACTCTGGGATTCTGGCTGGGCAGTTACCTCTGTGTAACAGTAATACTCATGTGTAGTTTAGGAATACCCAAACACTGTTTACACACATCACAGAAAATACTAGATCTACAGCAAACTTCGAATTCACCAGCAACTGAGTGTTTAAAATATTCCCACAATCAAGTGTTGCTTCTTAAAAATAACATTAATTTTTCGACAAAGCCCAATTAAACCAACAATAATTCCACCAAGAATAGAAAGTTCTCTGTCCTCAGACAGCTAATATATCTCCTTCAGTCTTTTGAGAGCTGTAAAAGCAAATACAGTAGTTTGTTTTCAGCAATGCTTTTCTACAAGGCAGAAAAAGCGTTGCTTTCTTTTGATTCATAGAAGTGACCAAGCAGGGGATCACCTGCTGCTATTTTGATGACTGCCTTTGTGGACTACATTATGGACTATAATTAAGGAATCCCTTTTGCATGTCTATAGAGCGCATGGCTCAATGGTGGAACCTCTTGCCTGTGGAAGGATTTGGATCAAATATGATTATGTGTGTAATAATTCTAACCAGATGTCTTCCACTAAATGCCAGATAAAGCTAAAAAGCACAGGACCTGTTCAAGGGAGAGATTTCAGAGGAATCCATGCTGTTCTGCTTTTGCTTAGTGTTGTTTTACAGGAACACACAGTGATGCTCGACTAAATCTAGTAATCAGTCATTGGAATGAATATTGCATCAAGGTGCTATGGTCAGGATTGGGAAGAAAAAGCATTTCTGGAGAGAAAAAGGTTAATTTGCCTCCAGAAACTTCCTGGGGATCCAAGAAGCATAACAGAGATGAACAGCCCTGATTGAGCAGAATTGGATGGGCAGGACCCAGCAGAAGACCACAGGGAAAGCTGTTCTTAGTGTGTTACATCTGAGGGACATGGATGGTGCAGAGGTGGGGAGTGTCCTTCCTCCTTCCCTCCCTTCATCCCTCCCTTCCTTCCTCCCTTCCTTTCTTCCCTCCTTCCTTCCTTCCTTTCTTCCTTCCTTCTCATTTGGTATGGACAACCTTGTAGTAGTGTTCAGTTGCATTACAGCAGTGCATTTGGACTACCACTGTAAATAAGATGCACTGCACATGTCAAAACAAGTTCTTATGTAACACAGATCTCTGTGGTTTCATTTACTGGTAGCACCCTTCGTAAGTCATAACAGGGACTGAAGTCATCTCTGTGATATGGAAATTTCTTCTCAAGTGCATAAATTATGTCTTAATCCTTCAACTACTTGAAAAGTGAGACAGTCCCACAGGTCACCATTTCCATTCCAGTGATAAGATTTGCAAATATTAACAATGATTTCTCTTTTATGGGCAAGAGGCATCAGGGGTCCCATTTAATTGTACGTTGGGAAAGAAAAGCCTTAAACTTAATAAATTAGCAAAACTAAATAATGAAGACAGTGTTTCTTGGGTTGTAGTGATTTTATAAACTTACAGTTCTGAAAGGCTAAATCACACAGCTCCCACATCACACCTTTGTGCCTTTACCTTCAGCACAGTCCCCACGATGGGGATAAGAAGTACATGGACTTATACAGGGGAAGAGGTGCTGCAGTGGGACCTGCCCTCTCATCTATCAGCGCCACAAGGTTGCCATGTGCTCTGATCAGTTGCCTCTGCTAAACCTTATGGGCATGACCTTGCCTGCACTCTGCCTTCCTTTGTGCAGCTTGTCTCTTGTATAGACCCAAGATGTTTCCACAATTGATTCCTCTGGAATCATGGTGGTGCAGGATGTCTCACCTAGAGATGAGAGTAGTTCATCAGAAAGATTTCTGAACCTCCAGAAATATGTGCAGATTTGCTTCGCTGTACTCATTTCTCCTTGTTTGAGCACTAAAAACTCATTCAAGCAGCCTCTTAACGTCAAACAAACAGCAGTCATTGAAATGGAAAGCAGCAAAATTATGAATATTGTATAATGCAATGTTAAATTATAAATAAATAAAACATCTGGGGCCAGATGTTGCTGTTGGTTTGCCGTGCAGAACTGCCATTCCTTTCAGCGTTGTTGTGTGTGCATTTTGAGACGAGAGTTTGTCCCTTGATGTAGTAAAGCAGTGTTTTTAATGTAATATTAATGGAGGATGATTTCTCCATTAAAAACAAGGTAACTTGGTAGGTGGAGAAATTAACATATTTTGTAAAAAAAGCATTTGAGGGTGTCTCTACAACAAGTTTTGATGACAGTGAATTTTTTTAAAGATTAAAAGGATAGAAAATATCAGTGAAAGAAACTGAAAGAAACTTCTGCAGAGGTCACACATTGCGAAAAGGGAGCAGACAGTATAAGAAAAGTACTTGAAGTAACCCAAACATCACTGAAGACTTCAAAGACAGAAGATTGGTGATAATATGTGTAGGACTATAGACATCATATCAAAATGTCCTCAGGTGGACTGGCTAAGTACTGGAGTTCTATTTTTCCTTTCTGAAAGTCTGTTGAACCTTTTCACTGATGCAGAATTTTCTAATACCCATTGGGCTGGTACAGGTCAAAATGGGCCATTCGCTTAGAGAGGAGTTCCCTTCACAGACGTGTGCATTGCTTGGTTATGGACACGTTTGTAGAATTTGACATTTACTAGGATCTAGAAGGTCCTTTTATACCAGGGCAGGTTCAGGTGTGTTACACACCCATGCCTGTGGCTGCAGGCTCTGCTTTGAGTTCCCTTTGTCCTACAGCTGTCTTCCCTGCTCCCCTCCTCCATACCTGTCTGGGCTTGTTGGCCATGTGCTTTTCCAGGCATAAAGCCTTGTATGGAGGAGGTTGTTTACTCTGAAATGTTCTCAATGGGGTTAACCTTTAAAGACACACATCTCATTTTCCAGCCCTCAGTTATGCTCCAGCACAGTGGATCCTTTATACAAACCCTTTTGGCCAGACTGGGCACCCTGGTGAAAGAAACTAAAGAGCCAGACAATAATTCACTACTTTCTGCACTTCTGTTTGAACTTTTGCTTGAGGTGCCCTTAATCTCTGGAAATAGTCATCCACTTGCTAACTCCTTGTTCTGCATGGTGGGGTGATGGGAAATGCTTCACATTAAGTTCAGAGTAGGCATTCTAAGACCTTTGTAAATATGATGTGCCTACTGCGCATCCCTCACCATCAGACGTCCAGTCTGGGTAAGGAGGGCTGCACATTGCACAATCCAGCCCTTGAATGGAGCCAGAAACCCTGTACCCAGGCCTCTAGTCCAATCAGCTGGCAACCAAGACAGCCCTGGCAGCTCCAGCTATCCAGCTCCCACACTCCACAATGAAGGCTCAAGGGTGTAAAGCTATGTTGTGAAAGCAACACTGCGCATCTGGCCCTGGACAGGTATCATCAGTCCCTACCTTTGGAGAGGCAGTGAAGGAAAAAGGCATCTATCGAAGCAGAACTCAAGCAACCAGTGTTGAAGGGAAGACTACAGAGTATTTTATTTACTGAAGACAGAGAAAACTCACTTTTTGTCAGTGTCTAAAGTTTTACAGTTTTATCTTCATGCTGCTGCTTTTCTCTGTTCTTTGACCTATATGAGCCTGTGCGAATCCTTTCTTCTACCCAGTGGTGTCTCTCCATAATTTAAAGAAGTTGACTGTTCCTGACCTGTGGGTCTTAACTCCTTCCTGAACCTACCCACAGATGGCAATTTCCCAGGTCAGGATGACAAGTCTTCTCTTCCAAACAAACCAATCTGCAATCTGGAAGCCCTCCTCTAACACAGCAGGCAAATCCCAGGGCAGGCATTGGCTGTTTGCATTTCCCTGAAATGCAGGAAGAGCTAAACAAAATAAAATCAACTCAACAGTGCTTTGGTCAATTACTGTGAGAAATGACATCACCAGTAACCCAGCCAGATGGGGCTAAGCACTGCGTCTGTGAAAATGTTCATACAGCAGCGAGCACCTTCAGACAGACGCTTTCCATTAGACTAAACACCGATACTCATTTTAAAAGTGTTGCACGGAAACCGAGCTGCAGCCCAGAGCCAAGAGTTAAACACAGCTGTTCTCTCCCCTTGCTGCCCACTCCCCAGTCATTTTCCTTTTGAAGGTGTGGGCTCAGTCAGAAAAATGGGGAAATGATGGCACAGTTCTATGTTATGTCGTCTTCTGCACCTTGGATTTTATGGGGCAAGCGTTCAGCTTCTCTTCCAGTTTTACCTATTCCAATGTTATCTACACAATATCTGAGTGCTAAAACTGGAAGGGAAACAGTGGATATGCCACCTTTTGGTGAAAAAAAACTGTGACAGAGTTTTTACAGAACCTTTAAAAATGGTGTCTCTAAATAACACCTGCACTGTGCATTTTATATGCCAGTATTTCAATTTATGATGTTTCCTTTGGCTATGGCTGTACGCTTTCCTGTTTTTTATAGCTGACAAGAACCCCTTTGCTTTTGGACTTCAGGGTGTTAATAATGAACATCTAATGCTTGTTTCAGTGCCCATGCATGACAAGAACAGCACAGGCTTTAAAAAACCCTTCATCTGAGTGAGTGGAAAATGATGTTCCCATGCCATGGGACTTTTCTGAGCCTTCAGTGTTTTCATCGTCTATGCAGAAATAAAATGCATGCTTGGTTTGTGACAGACTGGTGTACCACAACGTAATTCTGGTCTCTGGTGACATCCAGAATTGTCTGGCCATAAATTAAGTGAAAAAATGCCCTCTCCAACTGCTGGGTGCTATGGCCAGACAGATGTGGCAGCAGCAGTGTCTGTCCATGAACCCACCTTTCTTCTCAACTCTGCACAAGAGCAGCAGCTTTACTGCAGCTCAGAGTCATTTCCCACCAGGACTCTCACAAACAGTGAGTTTCTGCCAAAAGAGTTTGTTTTCTTGAATCAGCATTTTCTGACTGGAAAGAAGAAATTCCAATCGCTTCTGCTTATTATAAATGAACTGACTGACAGTCCCAGGAAGACAGACTTTACCCCTTGCATTAGATTCAATGTGAGTTGAAGAAATAAAGAGGAATCAGCTGGCCTAATGGAAGATGTCCCTGTATTTCAGTGTAGAGAAGAGCTAATACTTCTAATACAACTGCATGTTTAAAAATACATGTTCCTGCCATCTCCAGCTGCCTCATGTTAACAGCATAGACTTGTTTGAGCACCATCAAAGAGACGGTCGCATTATCAGATACTTCAGCTACTGTCCCTGGTTAATCCAGAAAGAGAATCCCAAACTCACTGAAGTGCCCTAGGCAGATATTTTATAGCAGTACAGGCTGTTTCATTGCTGGAAGCGGGTCTATAATAGCCTTTTAAGCATCATTCAGCCTGAATTATCTGCCTAAGACATGTACATAAATCATGTGATATTACACAATATTTTTTCTTGCCCCCTTTCTTGAATTTTACTCCTCCAGTACAAGTTGTAGAAAAGAAGCAAATGAGATTTCTTTCAGTTACTCATAACAGCTAGTGGGATGCCTGAATTATGCCAGGAATTTTTGGCTCAGTTTGTCATGTTCAGAAGAGCTAAATTCTATCTAATGAAGTAGGAGAGGTGTTACAGAAAAAGAAGGCAGTAACTTATTCTTATCCATTTTACTCTGCTTGGTTTTCTGTCATTTAAGCATCTGCATAAGCTCTGCACTGTTGTAGTACCTGGATGATCCATTAGTTGAACCCCATCCTCACAACTTTCCTCTGAGGGAGGTTCATGTCCTAATGAGTTCATTAGGGAAACGTTTTTAACCTCTTTAATTCATCCCTGCTCGAATTTACAGTTAATTCATATAGTCACAGTCAGAAAGGGGGTTAAACCCCAGTGTACCTGCTGGGACATCTCATAAGTGGTGAAACTCTAGTGTCTGTGCAGCAGAAATGGGAAAAAATACACAAATCATGCTCAAGGCAGCTATCAGAAATGAGACCTGGATGGCTGAATGATGCAAGCATCAGGCTGCAGGAATGACCTTGCATGCCTGTCCTTTCTTGCTTTGGGAAACGTTTTCTCACTTGTATGGGGACCCTGATTCAGGAGATGACATGTTCTCGCTGGGAATTTCAAAGATAACCCAATCCTTAGAAACAGTGAAAATTAGAAACTATTGGAGGAGTGAAATGTAGTCTCACACAGAGAATCATAGAATCCTCAGGGATTGGAAGGGACCTCAAAAGAAGGTGCCAATTCCTACAATGAACCAGGACGGCAGCAACCACCTGGCTGGGCAGAATGTGTCAGCTTAGAATTGCTGCTTCATAGAATAGAGATTATAAAAGAGAAGCTGTCATTGTGTAGGCTAGAGGGTAGAGGACACAAACGTAAGGGACATTGGTTCTGCTCATCTGAAAAATAATTTATTCATGTTCTCTTTCTGGGTGATGCCTGTAGGATTTATATCTCAGTACACCTGACTGCAGGTAAGGTGGTCTGGAGGTTAACCAGTGGTTGAAGAGGGGTAGTCCAGCAATGTCAATGAGGCTAAGAGACAGTGTGGTTTGCAGCCCCATCACCCCTGAAGCTGGTCCCTGGCTGCAGGCATGTGATCTTCCTATCTATTGCAGGACACATTTATTTTCATTGGTAAGATGGAGCAGAAGTGCAAGTCCATTGCCTGACTCTGAGCTATGTACCAGACCATGTGTTGATTGACCAACAACAGGTTAAATGGGTTAAAGTCCTTCACAAGGGCTAGGGGAGCCTAAATGTGTCCATAAATGGGACTTTGACCAAGAGCTGCCCATGGCCTCTTAGTGTGCTAACTGCTGAATTAATGTTCCTCCCTGTATTCAAGAAGTGTGTCCTGATGACAGCTCTGGAGCTTGAAGATCACTAGGAATGTACTTCAGCATCAACATACTCTACAGTGATCCACTCCTTTATTTTAGGTGTGAAGAGAGGCAGATCCCTCTAGGGGTGAGAAGACAAGTTTGTTTCCATAAATGGTCAGGCTGCCAACAAAAATGCCAGGCAAAGTCTAGCAGTGTTTGTACGATGCTGACACATGCCCACTGGGAGCATGACTGCCACCACCACCTCATTTTGCAGAGGCCATTGACAGCTGTCAGATGATAACAACTTTGGATAATTAGTGTCCGGAAGGGCTTGAACTGAGGCCTCAAAAATGAAAGACTGTGTTTGAGAACAGCTATTCCCTCCGCACCCCTAGAGACTGGTTGTGTCTATTGAGCTCAACAATAACATTAAAAAAAAGTAATACAAAGAAAAGCAATATCGCAGCCTAAATTGCACTTGCTGCATCTTGGGCTTACATTTCATTACTGAATCTGGCTACAGTCTTTTTAAGTCATTAAGACAAGTCCTGAAGTCCTTTCTCCGTTTTTCCTCATACCTCAGATGCTTTCTCATTAGGTTCAGTGGATGTCTCTTTGTCTGACTGAAATCTGAAAGGGGGATTTGAACTACAGGGAATTTTGCTTGAGTAAGCAGCAAGAAATGTGGCCATGATAATAACCTTTTCTTTCTTTCTTTCCCCCCCTTTTTTCCCCCTGTTGCTTTTCTGACAGCTCTGAAGGAGTGGGAGGGAAGCATTCAGAACTCACCACCTTTTGGATTTGTTTTTGAGAATTTGTGAAATGTTTTTTTTTTTAGTTTCAAAGCAGCAAGTCATTTCTACTGAAATGCCATCATATTCCGTTTAGAAAATGTCTATTAAAAATGTCAGGAGCTTTTTTCAACTGAAACAACATGAAGATATCAAGATAACTACCAAAACACTTAGGTCAACAAAATTCTATCCCTATTTTTATTATTCTTGCAAAAGCCTCTTAAGTTTTAACTTAATTTTTTGCCCTGTTCTGAATCAGAAGTTTGGCTAAGTCATTCCCACAGAGACTGTGTTCCAACAGGGACATGTTTACGTATCTGCCTCTGATCATACAAGATAGCACTGGATTATGGGATGCTCAGGCTTTCCTGTGCCAGAGAATGGTGTGTCCTCACCGTGATCCTCTTTCTCCCCAGAAATGTGGACTGCTTAGATAATAGCAACTTCGCTCTTTTCCTGACCTTGCAAAACAATCTTTTTTTTTTTCTCCAAGGTGAAAGTGAAGGGCAAAACTGTATTTCAGCACTTCTGGCTGCCCCAGTTTTATTAACGAAGAGTGATGCTTTGTATGGGGATATTTCATTCTCAGCAAAAGTTTACTTCTGCCTGTTTTGAATTTGGTTTAGAAATACCAAATGTTATTGAAAGTCACTAGAAGTGTGAACAGCTTTATCTCAGATGAAATCAGAGTGCCCAGCTATGGGTTGTGCTGCAGTGGAGGCAGCCAGTGATCCAGGCTCCGGGGAGAGGAGATCCTAACACAGGGTGAGCGGCAGAAAGGCTCCCAAAAGCAGGTACAGGATAATGGTTTAACCCCAGTATAGACTTCTCTGCAATTGCCATGTGAACATGCTTGACATTTCCTCTTCTTTACCTGTGGTTTGAACCTCAAACCTCTTTTACCCTGTTTTAGGTGGCTGTACTGATGCCTCACCATCTCCCTGCTCTGCCAGAGGATTTCAGGAGAAGAAACGGCAGAAGTGACCGACACCCTGAGAGTATGTCCTTGCCAATCTCCACAAAGGAAGTCTTTTTTTCAAACACCATGATGTAATAATGGACACCAGCCCTCCCTCAGCCTCATTTAATGACCCATAACTGAGTGAATAATTCATTCAGTGCCTAGAGATCTTGAGTGGAGACTTGTTTTACCACAGGACCCTTGGGAGTAAAAATAGCAATAAAGTTTCAGCTTTTAACCCATCCATTTACAAAGCCTCATTATCTTATTGCTTCTATGATCAATTTCAATGAACATGTTGGAGGTTTACTATCAGCCTTCCCATGTATCATGCCTCAGTCCATGTTTTTTCAGAGCATTTACAGCTTATACTCATTGTTGATTTGAAGGGAATAGAGAATTCCCACCTGCAAAGTCGTACTTTTATTTAAAGCTTGAATTGTCTTAAAGAAGAGCCTTTCTGAAATCCAGCCCTTTTGGAATCCCTGATGCTGTTTGTTATCCATTAAACTCTTTTAAGCTTTGGGACAGGTTAATACTCCTCGACATGAGTATAATTTTTCTTAGGCTCTGTTACTGTGTTTATATGAGGATCTTCATTTTGCTTTGGCAGCAGAATTTCTTTTCTGCTTCTGCAAATTACAAAAAATTGAAAAAAAAAAAAGAAAAAGCCTTCCTAAGCTGGATTGCTTTGCAGCTGTGAAAACCTATAATAACTTCAGTCGGATTACAACTACATCAAAGGTATTATATATCCCTGAGTAACATATTTACTGGGCTTTTCAACAGCTGTATAATTAGCTCTGGATGACTACTTTTTTCCTTCACATCTTTAAATATCTGTATTTCAAAATTCACAGAAATTCAAAGGGAGGGTGCTTTTGCCTTTCACAGAAGGTGCAGCCTACCAGATTTTTGTTTTCTTATCTTTTTTGTTTTAAATAAAAAATGGGGGAAAAGCCTCAACTTTCTGTCTCTTGATTACCAGACTCAAGGTATCTATCACCTTTCCTGGCACACTGAGTGCCCCTGATTGATGAGGGAGGTGATTCAAACAGGAGACTGGGATTGGGCCCTTTGTGGCATCTCCTGAGGCAGCATCTCAGAGGCAGCAGCTGTCCCCAGAGGCAGTCACAGCCCCATCACACAACAGGGGGATGGCAGAAGGTGAGGAAAGCACTCGTGCCTCCACAGAGAAGAATAAAGGCTCCATATGTTTTGGACCTCAACAGATGCTCCTGTGGGGTGACCCCTTTTTCCGTCTGCTCCTTCCTGTGTTGTACTTGCAGCACCTCCATCACTGGCACTGACAGCCCCTATTCACCAGCGTGTCCCAGTAAAGTTCGCATCATGGCCCACTGTCACAAACAGAGCGTTTGGGGAAGGCATTGTGCACAACATTGGGCGGGACAGTGTATGGAGTCAGAAACCTGTTGTGTCTCCTGTTGTGATCCTGCACACGTCTGCTGCCATTCCTTTGAAAATGCTTTTGTTATGCAATGACCTTTATTCTGGGAACATGAGAGAAAAGAGGCTTTAAAAAGTCTCTTTAACTCTAGCTGGGATTTCTTTTCATAATGTTTTGTCCTGTGATGGGTAGCAGAAGGTGGGGATTCTGTGCTGACACGGAGGGTAGGTTTTCCCCCTGCAAATGCATCAAACTTTCTGGTTTACGTTGGGCTGATTGTTCAGTCCCATGGACAGAATATCAAGGGAAGGTGTGAGAAATGCTTTCACACTGCTTGGGTAGAAATGTTGATTGCATTTTCTAATCTTTTCTCTGCTGATTGGACTTTGAACTCAGTTTTGTCTTTACTAAGTTTTCCTAAGATGAGTTCCTAGTCCGGAATTCTCTGTTCTTCCCAAGGCTTCATGATGGCCCTGTGGTATGTTGTCTGGTTCTGATGTGCTGGAAAAACCCAGCTGGCTGAGCACTTTCAGGACAAACAGATAAGACAATTTACTATCTGATTTAATGAGAGCCATTTACACTTTGCAGAATTTTTTGAGCAGTAAGCCCTTAAGAAGCGTATTCTGAACATGGTACCTAGGAGAATTGCACACACATTTCCTGTCAGCAGTCAGAGAATAGTGTCTAACACCTGCTATGAAGAGCTTGAAATATATTCCTAAATGGCTAGATTGCTTTGTATTTCCCTTGAGATGAGACGAGATGTTATGGCACAGTTTCTTTTCCGCAAGGAGTCCTACTGCAGATATTTCCGCTGCTTCCAAGCAGCTTGTCTGAGCCCATGCTCGCTCATGCTTATGCTCACTGGGATCTAAGCTTGTGCTTAAATGTTAGTTTATGCTCAGAGGGATCCTCAAGATCAGTATCACTGGGGAGTAGCAGACATGGGCCACAGACAACTGAGGACGGGATCCTGCCCTAGTAGGCTTTGAAAAGTCTGTTGAGAGCAGGAATTAATACAGTCCAGTAGAGAAACTCCTCAAAGGGTCCTTGCTGTAAGCACAATCCTGTGATTCCAGTGTCTGTTCTTCCTGTGCATGGTCCTGGGCTGTGCTTGGGAAGCCAGCAGCAAGAGAGTCAGATGTTTTGCAAGAGAAGTGAAAATATCCACCTTGGTTTCCTGGCTCCATCTTACTGAGCAGAGCATCTTACTACCTCCATCTTATGCACTGTAGTGGCATCAGGAGGAACTGTTCCCACACCCTGGCCAGATGAGAGCCAGCACCCACTGAGGCAAGGCTGAACACATCCTCCCCCACATACCTGGCTTCTGACAGTTGACCCAACCAGCTGTTCTTGTCAGACATGAACCAGCTATTACACAGTGAATATTCTGATACCCAAACACTGGCTGGGTAAAACAGAGTACCTTCTAGACATCTTTTCTGATGAGCTGAAACCCCATCCTCTTTGCTGTACAGCAGTTGGATAAGAGTCATGCCAAGAACCACAGGCACTTTTCTAGGAACACTTTTATTTCAGCATACTGAATGGAAGCATTAGGCCAGCTGTTACCCTGGAGCTCTCTGTACCTGCCCATCCCACCATGCACTTATTCCATGGGTTGGTGCACAATTTCTTTAGAAGACACTGTAGTTTCAGCTGAACTTTTGAGGTTTTCGGCCCCATTGAAAACTCAGTGCAATCCAATATCAAAATTATGAGAAAAGAAAGCAGCAGTGATTTTCTACCCCAGAATGTTTCTGTTTTCAGACACCTGAATATATATTCAGCTAGGGAAAGAGGGAATCTAATAGGTATGTAAATATTAATATTTATGAAATAAATCCTGAAGTTTCAACTCTTCTTTGGTTGTGGTTGTCTTGAAGCTTATTCCATGGAGGATAATGTTTTTCTGCTAACAGGTAAAATGGTGGAAAAATCAGGACAGGCAGAAACACATTTAGCATTTCAATTAACAGGGAAAAGATCTTGGAATTTGAGTAGCAGGGTTTTTGTAACTTTCAATGACTATTTTCAAAGCTTTCTCAAATCACGATGTTTTCTTTGAACTTCAGTTGTTGGAAGATGCCCAGGAATTTCACAGAGATAACTACCTTGTCTCCCTACTGCCACTTCTCCACCTGCAGGATGGTTCAACTGTGATTCCTCATCACTGTTTCTTCTTCCCTCTGCTTCTGTGCGGATCTTCACTCCTTGCAAAGGCAGACAGACAGACCTAGTGCTGCAGTTGTGTTGCTGCTGAGAAGATTGGATGTGATGCAAATCTGATTAATTCCAACCTCAGTATTTTGCTCTTGCAAATTGTAAAATAGAACCAAAGCATGGAGAAGAGTAGGTTTAAGGCTGTATTTATGGGACAGCTTCAGATGTTTTCTAATTGTTTTTGGTCTGTGGAAGAGTAAAAACTGATCCTTGCAAATGCTTTTTGCAAAACAGAATTGAGCAAAAATGCCCTTCCTTGGGTTCCCTCTGTCTCGCAACAACAGGAAACTACATCCTAGATTGTGTCAAAATCTTCACGAGGAGGCTCTGTCAAACATATGTGATGAGGACAAAACAGCATGTTTCAATATCACCCACCCTTCCTGGTCAGATCTACTTTGGTTTTTTATTGTCCTTATGCTGAATGTCCTCATTTTTAGAAAGAAAACAACATTCTCCATCAAATACAGTGGAAAAAGCCAGCCTGGCAACCAACTCCAGTTGACCATGGGGAATCACTCTCAATGTCAGACTTCTCTGACCACCCTGCATGCCCATTGTTCTTGTGTTTCAGGGCTGGGCAGAGGTGATGAAATTCAAAGACTGTATTTTCTGATTTATAAGCCTCTTCAATGTTTCTAACCTATCATTAGCTGGCGTAGGCCCAGAATTTTCCTGTGTTGTGTGAAGTCAGCTGCATCCCAGTAGAGCACAGCATTGAGCCCAGAGAAACGTGACATTTTGGAGGAGGTGTCAGTTTTAAAGAAAGGTCTGACTTTGGTTATTTGAATTAATGGTCACCTTCTCTTCTCTGTTGTGGTTTACAAGGTGGGGGAGAAGGATGGGGTTGTCCCTTCCTGCATGTGAAATCCTATCCACAGTAAGAAAGCCCCTTCATCAAAGGAGCCTTGCTCACGTGCCAAGCTGCTGGGATCCATCATGCACAACTTGGGCGAGAGGGCTGTCTCCCCTCCTCACTGCCATCACTGCCCATGTTCCCAGGCTGTGTATGGCCCTATTAGTTCCTGTGCTCTGTGCTGCCAAAGCAGCACATGGACTTTCTGCTCTGCATGTCCTGTAGCAGCAGTGCCATAGCCAAAATGTAAGGAAGTGTTCTGAGCTGCTCTTCAGCTGCCATGTATTGGTGTAGGCCAACTGCTTACCTGCAGAGTAATGCTGCCTTGCACCAGGTAAGGAAATGGCCAGTCATGCTTTGTATCTAGGTAGTATGAAATGAGAGGTTAGAGTGGATTCTGTGATCCCTATTAGAGTCCATAGAGTCATAGAATTGTTTAGATTGGAAAAGACCTTCAAGATCATTTGGTCCCATCATTAACCTAACTGTCTCAAGCTCCAAATGTACACAAGAGATTGTGATTTAGCCCCCTCCCTGGGCAGCTTGTTCCAAGGCCTGATGACCCTTTCGATAAAGAAGTTTTCCTAATCTCTAATCTAAACCTGCTGCAACTTGAGACCATTGGCTTTTGGTTCTTTGCCAACACCACACTGTCTGCAACTTCCTTTCTGGTAGTTAAAACCAGGAATAAGGTCCTTTCTCAGCCTCCCTTTCTTCATGAGTTACCTTAATTTCCATCCACCAGAATGCCCAGAGCAAGAGGCTCTTGAGTTTGATCTTCTGTGCCACAACAATGTTTTGAGCAGCAGACTTGTGTAGGGTGAGGCAATGAGGACATCCCCAGTTATTTGCAGACTGCTTTCCTTTTAATGGCATCATCTTCTACCTCCCAGTAAGGAATTCAATCCTGTTATTCATGTGAATACCCACGTTAAAAGAACAGACATGCTAATTGTATCTCTGCCAGTTGTTTAAGGGAAAACACACTGAGCTTTGTGTTCATGCTTCTACATACAAATAATATGGAGTCTATACAAAAAACTATAGCAAGGACAACAACAACAACAAAAAACCCAGCATGAGGAAATGAAAACAAATAAAATAGCGTACACGGTGGTTTGTAATGGATCTGACAAGTCTAGTGGCTGCCTCAGTAGCATAAACACACATTCCAGGTTGCACTATGTTTTATATTGTACCTGTTAAAATATTTAGTAACTTCACTGCTATAAACATTGTTTTGATCTCAAAGTGCCCCATATTTTAAAGCTTGTTGTGCTCCAGGAAGAATTGTGTTCTCCAGCCTCCTTAATAAAAGCCACAATCTATGATGCTCTTGATGTGCACAGGCCCAGACTGCATGCTATGATGACATTCTTCAAGAGGCCTTTAATGAATTAATGCCTCTCCAAATGGTTTTAAGCTTACAAAAAGAAGATGTGTGCATGATCCTAAATCATTTGGAGCCATTTTATTCAGTGCCTATTGATTTTAGTGCCAGTAAACCTCACTGCTGCCTGCCTCCAATGAGTATTACATTATATCCTCCATAGCACACAAAGGGATTTAACGGCGCCAAAAATGTAATTTCAGCACAAAATCCAGAAGTCATTATGATATCAACTGTCTTTTTTCTTCCAAATTTAAAGTATGCGAGAATCAAACTTCTGAAGAAACCGGAGCCATTTATTCAGAGAACTTACTCCTCCATCTTCAAATACAAGGAATCACAGGCAGGGATGGTTGTTCAGATGCTAGGTATATGTTTAAAGAAAAAAGCTCTTTTAAGGCAAATCATAAAGGCTGCTCTGGTCAACTGGGAATGACCATGTGGTCATGCATGAAAGTGCTAATGTTCGCTCATAATCCTCACACAGAGGGAATAACCTACAGGATAACGCTAATGATTTCTGCTCCAGTCAAGCCTCTGTGTCAGAGAAGAGGGACGTAGACCTTTTCCTCTTCCCTTCCCTTCCCTTCCCTTCCCTCCCCTTCCCTCAGCAGTAATATTCCCAACCCACATGGAAATTTATGCTATCCTAGAGCCTCCCCAATGAATACCATTTTCCCTTCTCCGCTCTCAGGTTGCTGTTGCTAAGGCACCTCATTTCATCAGTCAATGATGCGTTTTCTTCAGTTGAACTCTTCAGCCCATATTCAGCCACCTCAAAGCAGCTGGTTATGCAGAAGGATACAGCCAGAAACTAATTCTCCCAAAACGGCTTCTATGGGGCTGGAGAGCCCCCTGATCTGAAGCGTCATGGGTGCCCCATCATGCCAGCCCTCATGGAATCAACTTGGATCATTTCCAGCAGGAGACAAAAAAGGGGATCTTGGGAAGAGAAGCCACAGGCAAAGTAATTCTGTACACGAGCAGAGACACGGATGTAAAACCCATGCACATAATAGGTCTGGAGGAATGGATTAGCATTCCGGTTGATCTGATGTAGTCTTTTTATGTAGTGCCCAACCAAGGAGGAGACCTGGGGTCAATTCACCAGCAAAATTGCCTCTCAGGGGATTGTTTGATCCCTGTAGGTGAGTTTTAGCCCCATTCAGCACCCTGGAATAACAATACAGGGAGAATTTGCCTACTGACTGCCTTGGTGGGCCCCTGCCTTCCGGTTAAGTACTGCTGCAAAGTGGAGAGACAGTGAAAGAGCCTTTCAGCAGGCAATTAAAAGCAGAATGTTTTCTGTAATATATAAACAAGCCCATTAAGCCTGACTTTAATGGGGCTGAGATTCTGTGATAAATAATTGAAAAGAAAGCTTAAAGTGAATTTGAAAGATTTTTTCCTGCCTTTTAAAATGTATTTACAATACTTCAGTACTTTATATAGCTCAAATGTTTAATCAATTGTCATTTAAAGAGAGTTCAGGTCCTGGAGTTCTGTGAGATATATGTGCTAAACAGGCCACTTGAATGTCAAAGACATAGCAGCAGCTCTTGTTTGTGATTTGACACAGTTTGTAGCAGTTTGTGCATGGGAAAAGCTTACTCTCAGCATCATAGCTGCTCTCTGTACATTAGAAAGGTCTTGATGCAGCTTGAATTTCTCCTTCTGTTGCACATACAGGACTGTGAGAGAGCAGGTGAGGCACTGGACAGGGACCTGCTAATTGTTTGCTGGCTCCCTAGCTCCAGCCAGTATCTGGCACAAGCCCTGGTTTCTCTATCAGCTCCAAGGCAAAATCCCAGCCCTGCTTCAGCCAGGCCAGAGGGATGGGAGCGCAGAACAAGTGAACGCTTGAAAAGAGTAGCTGATGTTTATTGTGCACTAAACGTACTTGTCAGGTGCCTTGTTGTAGGTATTTTTCCTGGGTTGGTTGTGATTAGGGATGTCAGGGATGATACACTATTCCCTTCTCAGTGAGCAAGCATTAATCTGGCTTCCATTAACATGAAGGCTGATGGGATGGGAATGTCCCTCAGTGCCTTTAAACACACACATTTAAAATGTCTTGTACATTGTCTAAGACTTTGGACTTCCCATCGACTGTGCAGATTCCCTTGCTGAGGCTAAACTGGCACTGTCTTGGGAGTGTCACCGGAATTTCACTGCACCCTCCAAGCTGCTGTTTAAAAACTTCAAACCCTCTTCTCCGTCATTCTTACTCCTCCTTGATCTTTACTCAGACAAGAATGATGTTGACCTCAATTTTGCAGAGGAAAAGCCAGTTCTTTATAAACCTAAGGTTGAGGCTTTAAGCCCCAGAAGCTTTTTGAATAGATGTTTTATGAAAGCTGTGAAACATATTTTAAGGTGCTGAAGTGCTTTTGGACTTGGGGACCCATCCAAGGTTTCATGTCCTCCTGCAACAGAACTCAAAGGAGGTTTTTTTTTAACCTCTTCATATTCCTTCAAATTGCTCTGTTTTTATGCCACAGTGCCCCTGCTGACTGGGGTCTGCTTATTCCCTACTTTTGGTGGAGTGTTAGTAGCAGTGACCTCCCCATGGATTTAGTGGTGATGGGACTGGCACCAGAAGAGTTAATCAGGAAGAGATGCTCTCTAATGTGAACAGACTGGCACAATACTCTCTCTGCGCAATACAAGCAATAATTGCCCAGATGGCTTTAAAAATAATGATATACGTAGATATTTAAAAATATTTTTTAAAAAAGCAAAGGAATATGCAAATAATTAGAAACTCAACAGCAAAAGGGATCAAATCCTGCTCTGAGCAGCTGTGCTGGAAACAGTGTCGCATAGTCCCAGCTTCGCACCACTGTGCCTGAAATCACAGCTCGTTCCAACAGAATTCCCTAATCATCGTTCCATTAACTCATATAACTGTGTGGGACTAGAGCAGATTTCTCAATAAAAATGATGGATAAGTAAATTGGGAGAAGCACTCTACCACTTAGCAGGTGTGCAGAGATTGACAGTCCCAGCGCTGCTGAGGGAGGGCTGCAAGCGCTGATTCAAGGGTGTTGCTGTGCGGAAATGCTTGCACATGGCTGGGGAAAAATTACTGTAGGTTTTTTCCAAGTGTGCTTGAACAGAGGATGATGATGCTATAACAGGATGCAGGAGAGCTGTGAACACCCTGGGAGCAAACATCAGGAGTGGCAGTATGGGCAGTGAGGAAGGACAAGGAGCCTGCTTGCCTCTGTCTCTTTCCTCATTGCGACAGTAAACATGAAAGCTGGAGATCAGGAGCTCTCAGCATTGTTGAGATGTGTTTGGGTGTGGAATCCCACATGGCTGTCTCAGTGCCAAACATGAAGGGAAACTTACATGTCTGTGATGCACCCTAGTTTTGGTCTGCTGGACTACCAGATGGAAACACCTTCCATGACACTGCAGAAGTCACTCTGTGCATGAACCAGGGCTTTGTTAACCTCTCATAAAAATAATCATGCTTTTGACACTCCTGCATCCCACACTACCTGACACGGCCCTCTCCCTGGGTGGGGATGCTTCAGTGCAAATCTGTGGACAGAAAGAAATGTGCCTTCCCTCTGCTCAGGGATGAGATGTGTCTCAGTGGGGTGCGCCATGCATGTTTCAAGGCAGATGTCTTCTGGAGGATGAGCTGGGACAAAGGCCATGCAGTAGAGCAAGAAATATCATTTGGGAAGGGTATTCTTTTTTGTAGCTGAGAGACACACAGGGAACTGGAAGGAATTATGCTCCACCAGGCTTGATTTAATGGATAATGTAGTAATTTAATGGGTAAAACCTATGGACCTGGTTCTCTGTCCTGGCTGAAACCCAGCCTGAGCCCTTGCCTTCTCCTCAGAGGGGGAATTAGGGAGGGGGCACAGCTTTTCGGCTTCCCTCCATGGGCTGACAACCTGCAGAAACAGTGGAGATTCCTGAGGTCCCACAGCACAACCATGTTTGACTCTCTCCTCACATATGGCTCCTACCCTCCTGCTAAAAGCATAATTTGAACTAAATACCCCTTGGTTTTCTGGACCCTGCCCCACCTCCTCCCCTCATCTTGCAGGTCCTCTTCAGGCTTCCAGGAACTTCTCCATGTGCTGAAATTCCCATCCCCCTCCCATTCAGTGTTGCTGAGTGTTTATAACATGCTCAGCAGCTAATTAGCAGAAACCTGTCAGTATTACTATTTTCTTGTTACATCCAGGCAACAGGAGTTTCTGGGCTTCTCCTAGGACTGTCCTTACCAATGGCCAGGCTCCAAGAGCATGAGTGCTACCAGGACTGATACACTGCTTACTGGGCATTCTGGAGAGGCATCATCACCATCCCCCTCCCTGTCCCCAACAGCTCAGCTACCTGGACGCATAGCTTCCTCATGCCATCTCAGTGAATGCTTCCATCACAGCCTTGCGCTATGCAGAGCAGCAGGGAAACATCCATGTGGAGAGGAAAAAGAAGGAGTGGATCAGGATTGTGTACATGGTGCCTGGAGAATTAGCCATTTATTGTCAAGGTTTATTGAGTGCAAAACAATGCTTCACCTAATCACTTGGCAGAAGGAGCAGTCATGGCTAACTGCTCAATAATTAGCTTTGGGAAATCCCCCACAGCCCCTCTGTTCTGCCTCAGAGGTACCGAATCAAACACTGCCCAGCCAGGTGAGCAGATCTTACCAACCTACAAGTCTGTCAGGGCACTCTGCTGGCTCCAGAGATGTGAGCTGGGGCAGGGTGGTTGGCTAGTGTCCTTCCTCTTGGCCGCCTTTCAACTGCACTTTGCCTGGGTGGCTGAGGAATGGTGACACCCCAGGACACCCTGCCAGGCCTCCAGGGGTGCCATGGGGTAGAGAGGCTTTCCTGAGTTTGTGTGTCCTGGACAGGTTGCTTTAGCTGGACAATACTCCTTTAGGCCTAAAGACTGTTTGCCACAGGCACCCCCATGGGTGAAGACCCCTGAATGTGGGGAAGGTAGAAGAGGAAAAAAGCATTTCCCAAGTCCAAGCACTAAATGAGAGACAAATAGCTGCCTGGTTCATGGCTCTGAGCCAGTCTCATGCTGTGAGTGATAAAGGTGTGAAACAGGGATTGTCTTCCAGAGTGCATGGCCACAGCATTGCTGGAAGTTTACCATCCCATCCCAAGTCAGTACCAAATACCATGATGTGCAGGGGGACAGTTGTCAGACCTTAAAGAAACAGGCAGAAGAACTGCTGGAAAGCACACGGCATCATCTGTTAGGTCTATGTATCTGTCACTCATCCATTGCAGTCAGCAGTTCCCTTACAGATCCTGAGGCAAGCAGCAACAGAGAAACCCAAGATGTGCTCTGGGGTTGCAAAAGAAGTCATCGGAGTCCTGCTGAAAAATGCCCTGTGGCTGGCTTCATTGCACAGCTGATGTGCAACAGCAAGGAGCAGCAATGGCCATATGGTGTGCTACCACCACGCATTTCCCCGCTGCAGGTGTCCATGAACTGGCAGTCGGAAAGGCAGTTAAAGGGAAAGAACATTTGCAGTATAATTCTTCACTGTTGGTCCTGAGTGAAAAGTATTAATCACTTACAGAAGAGAAGGTCATTCCTGGAGTCTTGGAATTTATCCTTTACCTTTTCTCTTTGAACTTTAGCAGCTGCTTGCTGCAGAGCAGCATGAATTATCCTAAGGCTGCAGTCCCCTATCACTGCAATGTGGGCAGCACCTTGTCAGTCCCACTCAGGACCAAGGTAGGTGCTTACAAGCTATTCCTGAAATGCATTTTTACAGCTTTCTTGCCTCTCTATTTTTTTAAAGACAAAGCTTAAAAGTTTAAAAACATTGTGGTGAGCCAAGGTTTCCAAAAGTGACAATGGTTTTGGGTGGCCCAGTATGTGCACTCATGTGAGAGTGGGATGTTGAGGGTGCTACTGCTCAGGCCTTGTGAGATATCCAACAAGTCTGAGAGGCATTCACCTCTCAAGATTAAGTCCCACAGCCAGGATAGGTACACTCTACCTCCTTGCTAAAGAGTGAGTCTCAAACTGAAGTGTTCTAAAAACAGTGTCTTGGGACAAATTGCAGAAGTATCTGGGTATGAATCCTGACATCTGAACTTCACTTTTCTGGCTCCAGAAATGCCTCCGAGCCTTTCAAATGATGCAAAGCTGGTCCCTTGGACCACATCGTGCACTGCATCTGGTGCATGACAGCGACTTGTCAAACAGACACTGACAACACAGGGGCTTTGAGAGTGCCTGCTCCTGTTATCCCTGCATTTCCTAGTACTACTGGTGAGATTTTCAGCTCACTTGATATATTGTTAATAGTAGCTATGAAACTAACTAGAGAGAATGATATTTAGCTGTCAATAAACCTTTGGATCTCTGCCTTCTTTCCTGCAAATTTAAACATCCATTTGCAAAACTTTCTCCCTCCCCTACCACTCAGCTCGCCTTTTCACTGCCTTTTGCTGGCACCTGTTTGCTTCGTCTGGTTCAAGCTGCTTGTCCTTTGCAAAGCCTGGTGCCTCTCTGCTCTACATCACAATTTGGCAGGATAACAAATCTCACTGCTGTACCTCCTCCACCTTCACATCACTAAAACCCTGTATAGAGCTTTCTTCTAGGATGGAGATCATCTCTGCTGTGTCCTTTGGGGCTGTTTCTTAACCAGGTTCTGGTGGGCATTTACAGTGGTGGCATGACATGAAGACTGGCAGATGTAAAAGGAAAGACCTTCTACTACAGAGGTGAATATTTACCATGCAAGCACCAGCTAGCTCCCAACAGTTGTCCTTGCTGTACTGCTCAGGTCTAAGCCCCTTTAAAATGCAGTTACCTTTACACTCCTCAGAGGACAACCGTTCCTTTCATTCACTCATATTCCTGCTTAAAACTTGCCTTTCAGAAAAACTCCTGATCGCTAATGCTTATTCCCACTGCCCCTGGCAAAGCACCTGGTGGCTCAGCAGTTGTGGTGGTATCAGCCCTGCTAGATTGCCACCACTGAAGATGCCCTGAGGACCACAGGTTCCCTCACACTGTGTGTGTGTGTGCTGCAGACACTTCAGTAACACCTTGTTTCTCTACACAATGGCCCCATGAATCTCCCTTGCAGGAACAAGACTACTGTAGCTTCAGAGCAAATCTATATATTGCTTGTGTCATGGGTTTTGCAAAGGAAATCTTTGAGGGAGGGGGAAAGGCAGAACTTTTGCAGGAAAATATGATAGATTAAAAACCCCACAATGCAGATTAAAAACAGCTGTTATCTTCATGTGGTGGTCTTGGAGAACCTTGCTGACTCAGGGCTATCTGAAGTGAATTTTTCCTAGAACATAACCTGTCCTGCTGTTTGCAAGACAGACCAGAGCCCCGCAAGGCTTCTTGAGATCTGGGCAGTGAGATAGTGCCCTGAACCTCTTTGGTTTAGTTTTATGCATGAACTATGTTAAATTATGGCACTGTGGCTCTGGACTCTCCTGAATGGCAGCAATCAGAGGAGGTATCTGGGCATGGAGTTTTTTTCCCACTTGAGTGTTGTGCTGGCATCTTCCTGGCATCTTGGTACATCTGAGTTTAGGATCAATAACCCAGCTTTCTTGGACACACTGCAAGAGACAGTATGGAAGAAGCAGCAGCCAAAATAGCAACAACAGAAGTTGCAGCAGGGAGATTAGTGGCAGCAGCAGGCTCTGATCAAGCTGTTCTCCTTCTGTCACTATTTTGAGTGTTTATTGTGCAGCGCTCCAAACTGCTGCTGGTTACAGGGCTTTACCAGTGAGAGGGATAAAGAGCAGTACAAAGCCTCTGTAGGAATGTATGAACCCACCCCACTGCTCTGTGCTGGAGCTGGATGCATTCCCTCTCCTTTACTCATGGCATGATCAGGCCCACCTGAAACAAAGGCTGATTTTTTTCTTTCATAATTAGGTTATAAGCCTGAGACCTGGAGACAACAAAGCTTCTGCCACTGTACAGTCTGCCTGCCAGTGCCCCCTGCCTCTCCCCATGACTTCTCAATCTGGTGGCCAACGTCAACAGACTTTGTCAGGGAGTTTAAGTTCTTCAAGTTACAAAAATTCCTGCAAATTTCATAAAAGCAGGAGACTGCATTGGGGATGTAGAGATGAATCAATGTCTGTGCTGGCCCTTGCAGTGCTCCTGGCTGCTACACGTCCTGCATTTTGCCCAGAAAGAAAAGATAGAGCACACAGTGTATGATGGGAGCAGCACGATGGTTCGCTTATGGGACAGAAGTGCAAAGGCAACAGAGGTTGTCAGGAGAGGCCCTCAGGAAGGAAGTTCTGTGCTGGACATGCTGTAGGAGGAAATCTGCTCACTTTGTGTGCAAGTTAATATGGACATGGCTTCAGAGGCAAATCTATAGGAATTCAGATTTAATTGCTTTGCTGCTGACAGAATTTAATTATGCACCGAGGGTCTCATTTGGTTTGGTCTCCCTGTGCAAGCACAGATAATGAAGAGGAGCACAGCTGAATGCCCTTCAGCTCCCTGCTTATCTCTAGGCAGATTCCACTCTGATGTGCTGATGTGGGATTTGGGGGAGGAGATGCAATTCCTGTTCAGGGACCATCCTCACCTAGTGTCACCTTAAGCAAGCCAGAGATACACATGATGTCCAGGTTATGGTGACTGTGCTGGAATGCTGGAGCTGCTTATGTTCCTCACAAGAGGAGGGTGATTCCCCATCTCCCACTTGCTCTTGGATCTGCTGTGGCCTAGAGCACTGTTTCTGTGTTTTAAAAACAAATCTGCATTGTGAGCGCTTGTAAGTGTTTCCAGGGTCTGCAGCTGGACTGTGAATAGGCTGTGAAGCCTTAATTTCACTATGGACAAGAGCCCATCAGCCCACTGTGGTCCCCCAGGGATGACCCAGAAGGCTTTGCAAGCAGTTTGGATGGGCTGGGAATGGAGAGTAGATCTGAAAAATAAGTGTTTTTTACTTTCTCTCAACTTTGGAAAACAAAATAAAAGAATAAAAGGCTCTAAAACATGCAGTCAGCTACCAAATTGCCTTTTAAAATGTCTCCAAATTTACAAAAGTTGCAAGTTATGGCCATTAGACATCCCTTTTACTGTTACCTACTCACACCTCTTCAAAGCTGAAAAGAAAAATTAATGCTGAACCTCCCTCCCCTCATAATCAAACATTACAATGCTGAGAAATTCAGAGTGAAGATTACATGGAATAGTCATTCCATAACAATACAATTATGATGAAATCATTTTAGCATCTGTGGTCTGAGATGAGATTAAATCTATTTTAACGAGACACTAGATGGGCTTTTTTCTCCCGTATTTTTTCCTCATGGCACCATTACAATGCACAGTAAATTTATTTCTTTTATCTGCCTCACTTTCTGAGTTATCCTTTACAGTAAATCCAGATTCCACATAGGTGAACTAAACTGAGAGTTGTGTACCACTCGCTTTTGTATTTAAATTACCCACAAACCACCTCCATTGTAGCTTCATTCTGAGAATTTATTTTCTCTGGCAATTTCTGCTTTTAAATTTTTTTCACCAAAAAGTATTTCATATTTTTGTATATCAGCAAGGCTGTTGAAGGCAGATACACTGGGACGCTGGAGCTGCCAAGGAGCTCTACCTTCACAGGATGCATTTATATAAAACTCTGAATCAGAAAGGCAACATGAAGCTACCAACAGACCCGGTAGCACTGGCTTCTACTGTGAGGTCAAGCTTCTACTGTGAGGTCAAGGTGACACTTCAGTACCCAGGACTGCCTCAGCAACTCTGCCTCAGTTTCCCAGGACTGTGTGTGTAACCCGGGGAAGACAGCCACACCTTGATTTTCAGAGTCATTCCCCAGTGTGAGGCCATCCATCCATAGGCTGTTCACTCAGAAGGTCTTGGACCATATAACATTTACAAATTATTTGCTCTCAAATGAGCTAGGAGATTTGGTTGCTTTTTTATTTTATAAAACAAGCATTATTTTGATGGCAAAATCTGGGCTATTCTCAGATTTCAAAGTGAACCAAAGGCTCCTTAGGGACTGACACAGTTTAAAAAGGCGTGGGTTGTCTCCATCTCAGTTGGGGAGGTTTTTTTGTCTTTGCTTCTGTTATCACATCTTCTTCCCAAAGGCAACCTCCTTCCTTTGATCCAAAATAAACTCCAGGAAACTGTTCACTCATGGATCATCTTCTGTGACATCCTCAGTGAGTTATCTGGCCAGCATCACACGGGGACTGGCCAGCTGCTTGCTCTTCCTTCTTCTGTTTTGAAAAATCAGGTGGACAGATGGAAATTATCTTCTTGGGGAGCAAATCAGTTCCTTCACTAATCTGTCCAACTGTGAGAGCAGCTGGAGGCTTTAATTTGGGTACCGCTTTGATTTGGGTACCTCTGCAAGAGATTGCTTCAGACATCCTTTATCATCCGCTAAACCTGTAGAGAAGAGTACTTCTAAGGCACCATGTTTGTGGATAACTTGGTCCACACAGAAAACAAAGCCAAAAACAACGGAGAAAAGGGAGCTTCATGTCATTGATCAAAGTGTAACGAAAAGTCACAGAGCTGATGTTACAGATCACCAGCAAGCTGTCTGCAGTGGAAAAAGAGATGTCATCTTTTTTGCCTTAGAACAAGTGCGTGCCAAAGAAAGGAAAAACCCTGGTCTCCATCTGAAGGCAGCGAGGAGTTGTGCTGCATTGCTCAGAGCCCTTGAGTTAAATACATGTTGAGAGGAAACTGATAAAGATAAACACAATAATGGAAACTTGTCTCAGAAAGAGCAGGTAGGTCCCAACTGTCAACAATAATCTGAACCTATAACAAGTGCTCTTGTTTGAAAATGAATCCAACTGAAAACGAAAGATTAAACAAGTACAACAACGTAAGAATAAATTACATATAAATCTCTCTGGTATTCAGGATCAAAGGAAGATTAAAGAACAAGTTATGGAAATGCTGTAGAAGCGAAGAGAACCTATTAAGTGATATCATTTAGTGAGTACAGGAGTAATAGAGAGTTCACATCTAAGTTTAGAGGAAAGGGAATTAATGTGTAGCAGCTAAAAGGGGCTTTAGATTATATGTGGCATGAATGAATAGATCATAGAATCAAAGAGTACCATGTCAGTAAGGACCTCAAAGATCATGTGGTCTAGCCTTTCTTGACAAAAGCACAGGGTAGCCTAGTGCTCTGTCCAGATGAATCTAAAAATTGTCCAGCGTCAGGGAATCCATCGCTTTCCTCTGGAGACTTTCTGGTGGCTGATTGTTCTCATTTTGAAAAAAAATTTGTCCTGTGTCCAATCAGAATCTCCTCAGCAGGAACTGGTTCCCATTATCCTCATCTTTTCCATGTCTTTTTTCTGTCCATCTTTTGTCCACCTTTTTCATGTGTACTTTTTTTTTACTGTCCACCAGGACCCCAGGAACCTTTCTATGAAGAAGATTTCTATAGTCCAAAACACAAAAAATGTACAAACCAGGAGCTGAGCTGCAGAATTGCTGATATGAGAAAACCCAATTTCAGCTGTCTGTTAAGGGTAATGGAAAAAGACTGAATTCTTCCAGTCCACTTTGCAATTTCAAGAGTGCTACATGAAGTGCAGTTCAGGACACACAAGTAAGGGTACAGGCAGCTCCCCAGGACAAGAAATATTCCAGGGAGCAGCAGGGCCCATCTTCACTTCACCAGAAGTTCTTCTTTCCCTTTCAGACTCTGAGCTGGGCTCAGGTCACAACCTGTTCTCCATTGAAGATGCTTGTCAGTGGCTGCTTTTCCCTCAGGAAACCACACTAAAACACTTGCCTGAGTGTAAGACTGCATGCATGTTGAAGCAAGCATATTCTTCTACAGTGATGGTATTAACACCAAAAGGCTGTACATCAGACTTTTTGCTCTCTTATTTCTTAATCTTCTGACTTCTATGATCTAAAAAAGCAACGTGGGAAAGAAAAGGAAAACTTACTGTCTCTGCTACAGCAGATGAGTGTTTAGAAGAAGCACCTTTTCCCAGCTCATCCAGCGAGTTTGCAGCAAAACCAAACCTTGGACCCATGAACCCAGAGGCTTTGTCTCAGCAGTGTCTTGCTTTACCCTCTAAGTGATTATACAGTATTAATTACAGAATACCATATTAACAGCACCTCCAGGGGTAATAAACTGCTTTTTCCCTTCACAGCTGACCCCTGGCCCAGGATGAGCTGTCACAGGGAGCAATGCAAGAGAGGAGAGCACAAGAAAAAACCAGAGCAGTACTGTTTTGACATAGGCCTCACTGCCATTTGAACTCCCTCCTCCCTTTCTGTATGGGGTGTAATGGAGCTTACTAGTGCCTGGTCATGGTCCTTTTCCCAGCACAGTCTGTCTCTGTCTTTGGGATAGAGGGCAAGTGGTGCCTGAGAGTGTTAGGAGATATCACCTTATCCCATGTGGATATGCATCCACACTACATCAGTGACAGGAGATTCAGTGTCTGTTTGACAGTTTCCAAAAGACATGCAATGAATGCACTGATCCTCTGAATGTGCTGATTAACCATTCAGTTCCATCTGATTTTTTTCCAAGTTCAGTCTAGCCTGTAGGTTTCTTTGTAAAAACTAGTCAGGCAAGTTTAGGGAGGTAAATCCAACTGGAAATTGAAAGAGTCCAAAGTAGAGGAGGCATTTACACATGCAAAAGATGATACCGGAATAGCTGAGATTACATCAAAGACAGCACAAGGTAGTTAGAGGGAAAATTTGGCCTTCCTTTGGCCTCTCAACCCAAACAAATGTCAGCCTTTGATAGCTTTGAAAGCAATTTCTTGCTCACACTTCAGATGGGCGTGCATTTGCTAAGCGTATGCCTGCGGGCATTTGATTTATGTTCAAATGTTTGTGGTACCTGAGGTGCACCCAAATCTATTTATATGTGTGTATTTATTGTCAAGGCATGCAAAGCAGACATTTTCAGCTTACACTACACAACAGAGCTCAGATCTGTGCCTGGCAGCAAAAAGCCTTGTGAAGGTCCTGACTCATGCTTCTGTATAAGTTTCCCTATGCAGCCCTTATTCAAGCAATGAATGCCTTTACATCAGTGCTTACACCCACAGTACTGCTGAGTCAGAGAGGGAGCAGGAATTGGGTGAGGTCCACATCTGGAGGCATGGGTGATGTGCAAGCATGTCACATCTGAAATGGAAGAAGAGAACATATCCCAAAGCAGAGATAGGAGCCATTGTTGTCACTGGTACCTGACCCCGTTGCCAGCAACACCCTTCATTGACATTATCATGCTTAACCTTCTCTGGCTGCTCTCAGAGATAAAAGCTGTTAACTTAGTGGACACAGTATATGTCTGACTCATGGGGCAAACACTCCATTGCAGGGACTGTCTCTTCATCCTTGTTTGGAGTTGCATCATTCTGGCTGTTCTACAGTCAAACTGCATAAATAAAATACCTCCCGCATCTTTCATCATTAACAGTTCTCATTGCACTTTTCATTTTTAGACACTTCACCTTTTCAAATCCCTCATTAATTACTAATAAATTCATCCCTCTCCCACTCCTGTGATGCATTCAAGACATTTTCATGATGATTGTCTTATGTTATGGTTTTTATTTGAATATCAAATACATCAGGTGGATGAACCATTCAGTATGATTAGCTGGCAGTCACAAATGGTGCCACAAAAAAAGCCTTGTCAGGCTGATTCTTGCTACATGTGTTCAACAGGCACTTGAATACAGGGAGTAAAAAATGAAGAGCTAGTGGTGAAATGATTTTTTAAAAAGTTTATGTTCTCAAGTACATTGTTTCCCTTCTGTTTCCGTAAGTCCTTTTTAGTGGAAGTTATTAAAATCTTGTGTAATATCAGCAAAATGGGCTGGGCTCAATGCTTCTAAGGGCTTTGCTTAGCAAGGGTTTGGAAGCAAGTGGACTAGGCTGATAGAGCCAATGCCAGCCAGTTCCAAGATGGATAACCGCTGGCCAAGGTTGAGTCCACCAGCATTGTTGGTAGCTCCCCCGTGATAACATATTATCCTTTTATGAGGGGAAAAAAATCCCCATGGGTAATGACAACTGCAGCCAAAGAGAGGAGTGAGAATATATGAGAGAAACAACTTCACAGACGTGAGGTCAATCAAGAAGAAGGTGCTCCTGGCACCAGAGCAGAGGTTCCCCTGAAGCCCATGGTGATGACTATGGTGGGGCAGACTGTGCCACTACAGTCTAAGGAGGAGCCCATGCATGAAGGAGGCTGCAGCCCTGTAAGAAGCCCACACTAGAGCAGGTTCCTACAGGACCTGTGAACCCATGCAGAGAGAGGAGCCCACACTGAAGCAGGTTTGCTGGCAGCACTTGTGACCCCATGAGCACCCCAGTGCTGCTGTGGGGGAGGAGGCAGAGAAAATTGGAGTAAAGTGGAGCCCGGAAAGAAGGGAGGGGTGGTGGGAAGGTATTTTAAGATGTAGTTTTTATTTCTCATTATCCTACTCTGATTTGATTGGTAATTAATTAAACTAATTTCCCCAAGTAGTGTCTGTTTTACCCGGTGACGGTAATTGCTGAGTGATCTCTCTCTGTCCTTATCTTGACACCCATGAGCTTTTCCTTGTATTTTCTCATCACTGGCCATCTGAGGAGGGCAGTGACAGAGCAGTATTAGTGGGCACATGGTGTCCAGCCAGGGTCAACCCACCACAATGCTCATCTATATCTGGGTGAGATCCTGCATTCATGGCAGCATCTCTGGGTTGACTGTGTGATGAGTCCCTGGAGTGAGTGTCTGTGTGACATACCCCTGGAGTAAGGGACTCTGCCACCACCCCCATCATGGCAGGGAATTTGGAAGCAGAGCCTCTGAGCAGAGGGCTCATTCAGACCTTATCTTTATAGACACAAGGTGTAATGTTCTATGTGGAAAGCCATACTAACCCAGACCCATCTCCAGCAAGTACAGAGTGTACTTCCAGCTCACTGGCTCTATTCCAGGGACTGGTAGCCAAGATCCAGTTGCTGAGAAGGTGAGAATAGAGCCCAGCACACCTTCCCAGAAGACTGTGCTGCCTCAACACATAGGTCACCATTAGTTGTGGGATGGTGATAGCGACTGGCAATCGTGCAGCAATAATTGGCAAAAGTTGCCTAAAGAGTCAGGGTGTTTAGTTGGCAATCATATCAGCCTTCCCTCATTCTAAATTAGTGATACAATCTACCTGTGTGACCCATCATATCCCTGGCTTGCTGGGAGAAAAGGCTGAATATGTGGAGTGGCAGGCTGGTGCTGGCTTCCCAGTGAAGTGTCACCACTGCTGGCCATCTGACCTTGAATATCTAAATAGCAGCCTTAAGATCATGATTCAGCTCCAAGCAAAGTGGAATCTCTTTCTTCAATGCTTTCAAAAGAAACTCCTTGCCTGTAGTGTTCTGCCACACTTTTAGCCTTTTGTTGTGAAGGTGATGTCCCCGTGATGGTGTTCATTAGCAGGCTGCTGGCCTGTCGTGAATTCAGCAGTGATAAATTTCCCAGCCAGCTTTACACTGCCCTGTCACCAGGTACCTCACCAGCCCTTCAGTGCCACTGCTGTAGGCACTGCAATCCTCTCAGGGGCATTTTGCAGAGTCAGAGGGTCACTGTCATTGCTCAGGCTGAGTCTCACCATTTTCCTGGTCATCTCCTGCCCTGATGGAAGTCTTGGACTAACCGGGGTCAGTTGTCACTGATGCCTAAGAGGTGGGTCCTAGTGGGAACAGGCACATACTGATGGGATCCAATGGGATGAGTATTGGTTTTTCTATCAGCAGAGATCAAGGAGCCTGTGGGGCTGTAGGAGCTATGCTGCCTGGCTGCTAATCCCTCGCTGAGATAAGCTGTCACATACCCTTCACACTGAATGAAAACCAGGCACATCTGAGGTGTAATATAGCTGATCTCCTTCTGACATCTGCTCTGGAGCGAGACGAATCGGTCTCTCTCGGCTAACTATGAGGGGAGATGAGGGTGACATACTCCAAGTCAAGTGAGGTGAATCCCAAACTAGGTGGGCAGTACCAGTGTCCTGTTACTGGTCAACCCTCTGCACCTACACCTGCTGTCTCTCCCTGCCATGCACTGACTTTGCAGAAGGGCGTTTCTTCCAGAGGTGGAGGCTGAAAACAAAGAAACTGCAGAGGATGGATATGGGTTTTAAGACAGGGGATGGTGGAGGAACAGCCTTGGCAAAGAGGCACCTAGGATCCATCACAGACTCTTTTGATGGCCCAGCACTTTTAGAATTTTATTTTGCTAAGGCAAAAGATGGCATAAACATCTCTCAGCCATGTGGTGCTCAGGAATCACCCACAGCCAAAAAAATAACCTTGTTGAACATGTCTTCTGAGTTTCTACCTGGCCAGCATCACGGAAAACTATGTCTGGTTAATGCAGTCACCCTTTGCAGGAGTCACTCTGTGCAGCTCCCCTCATCCTCATCCCCAACCATTCTCACCACAGTTCATGAGCACTTTGCATTAGCAGAATATAAGTTCATATGCATTTCACAACTTACTGAGCAATCCCTTTCGTAACTGTCAGACAGTTCTGTGGGTCTCCTCAGGGCATCGCCACCCATGACTATCACCTATTTGCTTTCTCCAATAACTCTTTCACCCATGGCCACTTGTATCACCTTTCTCATCCCCATTCAAAGGTAAAAGGGAAAGCAGTTAAATAGGAAGGGGTGTGCCCAGCGATGATGTTACAACCAGTCACTTCATTGACAGCTCTGTTACAAAGAAACTCTATTTGCTCCCAGCCTCCCAGATGTTTGGTACTTCTAGAAATAGTGCTATTGAAGTAGGTCATGTATTTCTGCCTTTGAGAAGTTGGTGGGTGCTACACATTAAGAGAACATGAATTGGAAAAGTCTGGAAAGGTGTCCAACACTTGAGGGAATGCAGAGGTCTGTGCTTCTTGCCCCTTTTCCCCTCCTTCTGACACTGACACTTGGTTACTGTTAGAGCCAAATGCTATTTTCTCACATAGGAACTGACTCTGTTTAGCAATTATTAATGTAATCCTGAGCCACAAAACAGCATCAAATAATATCAAACCCTTGGTGGAAGCATTGGTGACCAGCAGCACTGGGGCAGGCTTGAGACTGATTAACAAAGTTTGCAACATAGCAAAACAAAACAAAAAAAGTCATTATAATGGAATTCAGCTGCCTGGAGCAGACGTTTTGACCTGCCTACTGCTTAAAAAGGAGGCACTGCCTGAAGGCAGAGCAGATTTAGAAGTAGATTAACATGGAGAGCAATAGGCCGGAGTAACTAAACCTCTATGGACAGACAAAGGGAAAAGGGGGCTCTACCTTACATCATCCTACAGTGCCTGCCCTGGCTCTGCTAACAGGAGCATAGAGGTGGGATGTGCCCATCTTCAGCAAGAGGTAAAGTGAGGCAAGTGACAATGGAAGGGAGAGTCCAAAATGACTTGGTGAATTCAGGTTGCTAAACATCATGAGTATTTTACTGTCCCAGATCACCTGTTTGTCAGGCTTTGCCGATAAACCATTGCACCCAGCCTTGGAGGTGTTGGGAGGGGGAGCTTTCCTTCATCTCCTGTTTGATTTGCAGTGCCTTGACACCACCAACAACTTTTTGTTGCTCCTTATTGCTGCAACTGCTGGAAGCAGCCTAGTTGTGGTACTGGGCAAGAAACCAGCTGAGCTGCCCTGGAGAGGCTGAGGGCTTGTGGCCTGCTGATGTTTATAGCTTGACTGAGCAAAGAGTCAGGTCTGCTTTTGTTTGAGGTAGAGTTAAGGGAGAGGACATCAACACAAGCCTAATTACTGGTGCTGGGTAATTTTAGATGTCTCTATATTGGAAACGTGTTTTCACAGCCCAGCTCCTTTGTAGTTACAGGCTGGGGCTTCTGGATCATTAGTGTCCTCCTACTAATAATGTCAATTTCAGTTGTACAGTGACTGTTGCTACAACAGATTTTTGTTTTGTGTATCTCCTTGAATTTTACTTCCTAGATTCCAGCAGTTTTGAATTCCTCAAATAGCTGTTCTCCTGTGTGCACATATATATATATATATGTAGATCTCTGTACATCAAGGGTAGTTACAAAAATGGAAGAAAGGCAAGAAGTCAGCAAGAAGATGTCTGAAGTTCTGCAGAAGTGCTGCAAAACCCTGGTCATGGGTACAGGTCGGGATGTGTTGATCCTGGTGTGGCCAGTAGCCTGCCAAAAATGATAGAGGATGCTACATCAGACTTGAGTCAACCATAGACTCTCATCTCAGATAAGACAAAACATATACCAGGCTATGTTAGCTGAGATGTAGCTACCAGCTCTGCAGTTTCCTCCCTGCTCTACTTGGCTGAGTAAGGCCACACCTAGAATATTATGTCCAGGTTTTGGAATTTCTACTCAAAAGGGGTGTTGGGTAAAATGCTATGGAGATGGTTGTGAGCCTCGAGTTCTCATAAGGAGGCACTGAGTTAACTGAGCTTGGTTTTGAATGGCCAAAAAGAGGCTCAAGATACCAGTCTACTGCAGAGACAGCTACAGAGATGAAACAACAAAGCTGCTCTCAAGCACAGGGCAATGGAGTCATCTGTGGCTGAGGATATTCACAACGGTCAAAATTTCACCAGAAGGGTGCTGCATCACTGTATTAGCTGCTTCAGCCTCTGTCCTTGGAATTTTTCACAGATCAGATACATGAAGCCATGGCTGGTTTGACCCAATGATGGCCACTGTCCTGCTCCAGGTGGACTTCTAGCCCTTCTAGCCATCACCACTGTAAATGCACACAAAGTACCACCACAATCAGATCATGGTGGTTATTCTTTCTCTGGCTTGCCACCAGCTAGATAAGATATTAGGAAGAAATTCTTCACAGTGCGGGTGCTGAGGCACTGGAACAAGTTGCCCAGAGAGGTTGTGGTTGCCCCCTCCCTGGACATGTTCAAGGACAAGTTGGATGAGGCCTTGAGCCATCTGGTTTGGTGAGAGTTGTCCCTGCTCATGGTAAGGGGGTTGGAAGTAGATGATCTTTAAGGTTTTGTCCAACCCAGACCATTCTATGATTCTATTATTTTCTTCCACCTTGCCTTGCCCAGCTATAATCCTGTCCATATGTGACAACTCTAAGACATAGGTCATCTTCAGACCTACTTTCACCACAAGCCATACCACAGTATGGGTCACGTGCAACTCAAAACAGATAAATCCTGTAGCATATCTGCAGTTGCTTTCCAGTGCATAAGTAACTCAGCAGAAAACAGAATTGGGACTTGACCTCCAGCAAGATCTGTTGTAACCACTCATCAGCTGTGTTTTCAGGTGTGGTTTCCTTGCAGCAGGGCACCTGCAGCCATTTCCCCATCACAGAAAGTCTTTTCCAGCCAATCAATCTTCTCTTTATCCACCAAATAGTGGATCCATGTTGACTGTTTAGCAGAGCCTGAGAGCTAAATATGTTTGAAATTAGAGGCTAACTAACATGGGCAGGTGTGTATGCATGTGCATCTTGTTCTGGGTGTGTGCTGGGTGGAAGGGAAGGGAAAGGTCTGACCAGAATCAAATGAAAATAGACTCCTAATCTCTTTTCTTTGTAGAGCAAATTGGAACAGATAGTTTCCAAATGAAATCTGAGATGATGCCAGCTGCCTGCAAACTGTACCTACTTTAAAAATAAAATCTCACTGCCTGCGAGTCATCCTCATCTATATAATTTCAAGTACAATGTTCTTTCACCCAGAGCTGGAAACAGAAACAAGGAAGCTCACGGTCCCCTAAGGTGTGGGTGCTACAAGTCATCATTTTGAATGGAACACAGCTCATATTAACTGCTGACAGGGGTAGGGGCTGTGGGCCCTTTGTGTCCCGCTGCTTTCAAGAAAAAAAATCATCCTCCTTCCCTGGGAAAATGGTTTTCTGCAAAGAGAATATCAAATAAGTGCCACATAAGGGCCAACTTTAAAAAGGCCATATGTGCCACCAAATTATCCCAAGCAGAAGAACAACTTGGATGAGTACTGAACAGTAGAAATGTTAAAGTGACTTTACAGGAACAGCAGAAGAAATGAACAACGCATGAAGTACGATCATTGAATAAATATCCCATACTTGAGATTTAGCTGACCAAGACATTTATGTGGGGAAGGAATCACGGCCTCATTGCAATCAATAGACCCATTGCCATGGACATTAATGGAGGTCTGGTTTTGTAATGTTTATATTGCAACACAAGCCAAGATGCCAGTGAGCTGTCAAAACCCTTTAGAGCCATTTGTCCCAACAAACCGCAGTATCATCCTCTAATGATCTATTATGCAAAGAGACGTCTATTATTTTTATTAGAGCTAATTCACCAGATGGCTTCTCCCCCTCTCCTCCCTGCTTTGATGTAGGAAACAGGAACAAGTGATTCTGCTGACTACAGATCAAGGCACAGATCAGTGCTACTTGCCATGTACTAAACATGAACAGCAGAGCAGGGACTGTTGGGTAAATGAAATGTATTTGTCAACAGCAATGAAACCTTTACAGACATGTAAAGCAGTCTGCTCCCCTGATGCATGGATGTGCAGGTGCCAGCCCTGCAGGCAGTCCAGTGGGGAAAGGGGTGAAATTCTACATATTGATGAGAGATTAGGCCTGCTGGTGACACTGAAAGCAAATTAATAACAGAGTGGAGAAGCACCTTCAAAATGGAAAGGGGAGAAATAACTCTAATGTGCAAATGTGCCCTAGAATACTGCTGATAGGCATGGGCAGATCCATGGGCAGAACCTCAGGTTATGGTGGCAGTTGCACTGCTTTCCTTCCACTTAGCAGGGCTGTTAATTGTAAATTTTAACAGAAGCTACAAAAAAACACAAACCCCAAAACAAGTAATGGAGACATGAAACTTCAAAGCTGGAAAGAGTGTCATAAAGAAATAAAAATTCAAACTCCCTATGAGTGTAGTCTTGCTGCTTGTGAGCAGCAGCTCTTACAGAGACCATGTCCTTTGCTTCGAAACTGTGTTAAAGTCAAAAGCAAAATCAACAGTCCCCTAACCTCATGTGGATTGTAAACACAGACACACACTAACAGACAAGCAAATTAAATCCAAACATAAATGTACAGCTATACTCAAGGTGTGCATCACCCTGTGTCACATATATGGCAGTATGAATGCCCTTAGTGACAGAAGGGCACATGTTTTTAAGGCATGTCACCATGATTGACATTATTTGAAAAAACATGTATTTCTAATCCAAGAGCTTAACTTTATGCAGTGCTGAAAGCAGCTTTGCTGGACCATACAACAAGAAGTTGGATGAGCAGAGTGCAGCAGCATTCTGCTTACTTAGTCACATTTGTATCTGCACAGACTCTCTGTTGTCTAATAAGCTGAAAGCCACAAGTTCAGGCTTTCTACCCATTGAGACATGTTCATTGCTACAGATTCCCCTGTGTCTAATTAAGCTTGTGGCTCAGCCTCCCCTTTGGTGGTGGTGCTAACAGGTTCTACACTCCTACAGTGGCTACTTATTTTCAAGAGAAATGGAGTGTAAAATCGCTGGGACCTCTGCTGCTCTGAGAGATCTGATTAAAATGAGTCAGTGGGTTTCAGGATTTATTGGGAAGAAGGAACTGGCTGTCAGACATGTGATAAGCTGTAGACTCTGCTCACAGACATGCTGCTCTTGTGGAAACCAAGCTGAGGGGACTTTGGTACAATCCAAGCTCAGGAGAGGAGCCAGGGGTGAGGAGCACCGGCACAGCACAAACTTATATTGAAAAAATATCAACTGTATTTGCTCTGCTAAGATATATGCAGCTACCTCAGCTAACAGAAAGAAATCTTTGGCTGTAAATAGGGTGAGATCATCCCGAAACACATATGCCTTGTTTACTGCCTTGCTCTGGGACTGTTTGCAACACAGTGAATTCTTTATTTCAGTGAATCTCCCCCCAGTTTTGATTCCCTATCTAATTGTTTATTGTGCACTTTGTAAACTGAGGCAAGTGAGTAACATTTTCCAACCTTGCCATGATGTGAGGTCCTTTCTGGCAAAAGGCATTTGGAAGACTCAAAGACACCTGGTCCATGGAGTGTAGGGGTCAGATACTGCTCAGAGCACTAGGTTGGAGGTTTTATGCCACTCTTTGCATTGGCAAAGGGGGTAAGGATGATCTGTGCATGAGAACCTGCTTAGGATCTGTGGGAAGGCATAAGCCTTGCTCTTCTTGGACTTCTCTGTATTTCTTTACCAAGCAGCATAGGACAGATGAGAGTCTCCTCTCTGGAGGCACTCCTGCCCACATCTGGGGACCTCACAAAAGAGCACCCTGAGCCCATAAGCACTTCTGTGGAGACAGATCTCCACACTGAAGAGACCAAGGAACCTCATTTAATCCATACAATTTCCCTTTCACCGTCAGTAGAGCAGACTATGTAAAACCCTTCTACACTGCACTGGACTCACCCCACCACAGCACCTCAAATTCTTTTTCCCAGTAACACCAATGTATTTCAGGAGCTTTTGGGTTTTCCCTCACAGACAGGGTTTTTTTTTCTGGCAACCCTCTCCAGAGAAGCACGTTTGCACAAACAAAGTTAAACTGCTTGGTTTCCATTAGTAACACGAGCAGTAAAAATAGAGGACAGGTGTTTCTTAGGAGGTGTGAAAGATTAACAGGATCTTCTTGGATTGTGGATGATGCTGTCACTGCAAGGTATCTACTTTTTATTTTATCCACCAAGAACATAGGAAAATTTTCACTAACGTTCACGCATGCTTAGTGAAATTTAGGCAGGTTTGTGCCTGCAGTCCCTGCAGGCAAAGAAGAATTGAAGCAAATAACCCCTTCCTTTGCCTGTGTGGATCCAGATTCTCCTTTTGGAGACATCCTCACAAACTCTCGGGAGCCTAGGGCCTCTGCAGAAGGAATTGCATGGAAGATAGAGGACCCAAAAACAAGAATCTGAGAACTGGTGATACAATTAAAGAGAAAAAGGCCCAAACTAATGTGTGAGGTCAGTTCAGTCCTTCAGCTGAGATTCCCAAAAGGGCTTTTCAGCATCCTTAAGGTGATGTTCTATGTTTCAAAATGTACCAGAAAAGGTAAATGAGTTCCCCCATCTACCACCTTTCAGCCTTCTTGCTCTAGAAGTCTGGAAGGTCCTTCTATGTGCCTTTTTCTGAGCATTTTCTCACAATATCTTGCACTAAGGGTTTGCCACAGTGGCTAGGAAGTGGAAGAGCAAGGAAACAGTGTGGCTTCAGTGCTTGTGAGTTTTCTGTCTTTCTCGTTTGCCAATCACCCCTGTGCCACAAGGGCCGCGCCTGTGCATGCAACAGGCTCTGCAGATGGGCATTTTCCATAATGTGATCCAGTATCAGCAAACAGCATTAAATAGACGCCTAGTATCAAATGTGCAAACAGCCTGGACAAAGCTACTGGACTCCACATTTGTGCACAAATCTTAAATATCTTGCTGTACCATCTGAAAACATTACTGCTTGTGAAAGCCAGCCAGGCATTTTCCCCATCTCCCTTGCTTTGTTTACCTCCTGCTTATGTCAAATGGTGTGTTAGGGCTGTAGTGTAATATACGGTATTTGAACTTTTCTTTTGTAGTGAACAATGTCAACAGACTGCTTTTCCTGATGAAAAGATCCTGAGCCCATAAATATTGCCCTAGCTTGCTGTATGTTACTCCCATTGTATAAATCTCCCCACAGCGCTCACCTCTGCTCCTATATCATAGCAAGATAAATGTGGTGCTTAAGGCCTGATTTATTTCAGTCAAAGGACACATAGTTTGATATCAAAAGGAGCTTCATAACAATTAACATGACAGGCAAAGAGGATTAGCTGTTGTGATTTTCAGTGTGGCATAAGCAGGCAGGTGCTGTTATTTGGGCTGCATCCCTCCCCCGCACCCCTTCCCATTAAAGACATAGTTATTGTACCGCTGTGAAAAGAGCAGCTGCTGAGCCTGAATTTCCCTATCAGCTACTGTTTCTAGTGTTGGTATGAATTGGGGACACATTGTTGGGCTTTAATTAGCCCCAAGTCCCAACACCATAGGACTGCCCTGCTCTGACATGCACCCCAGGATGTTTGCGTTGAATGTGCATTAATCTCCTCACGCCTGATGGCTGGGAGACAACCTCTCCAGAAAAATAATAATAAAGATAAACCCCCACACCTTTACAATATTTGCAAAATGCTTGCATTTATGCTAAGTAGCCAAATTAAATAAACCTTTGCTCATTGCTCTAATGACCAAGCTGTTCTCCAAGTCCCACTACAATTTTTCAGATATTTGCTGATTTTGCTGTCTTTAAGTTTTAAACAGATTAAAACCTACACTCAAACCAGCTTCCACACCTGAGTCTAGCTTTGAAGGGAGTAACATTCAACAGATATTTTTTGGTACCTAGGACTGACATCTCCTTCCAGAGATTTGTGTGAAGTTGGCTTGTAAGATTGAGTAGGCACAAAAGACAAGGTGAGTTGCCAGCAAAACTAAGCATGACTCATCCAAATAATTACTGTGGTCTCATTGCTACCACCAAAAGTTAATGAAAAGCAAAGAAAACCCCAGAAACTGAGGATCAAAACTCTTTTTGGCAAGATGGGAGAATCATCACCATTGCTCATGTTATCTTGAAAAATGGATTCTTTACCCAGTATGCAAGCCAATACGCACACTGGGTCCTGAACTGTGCAAATTTGGGCCAGGTCAGGATAAGGATAGTTCATTTCCATAATAGAGCATAAGCTTGGCCTGCTTCTTACCATGGCCAAAACCTAGGTCCTCCAGAAGGCTGTAAGGGCTCAAACCAGTTTTTCACTTAAGCCCATACTGGAGTGCGTTAGTAAAGCAGTTATGCTGGCTGCCTATGTCTAGATGAAGATTTGATGGTGTTTTCTGGACAGGCTGGATTGATGGGCAGTCAGTACCATGAGGTTTAAAAACTTCAAGTGTCAGTTCCTGCACTTGGGCCAGAACAACCCAGTTAAATATTACAGGCTTGGGAAGAGTGGCTGCCTATTGGAAAAAGGCCTGGGGGTATTGGTCAATTATCAGCTAAATATGAGCCAGCAGTGTGGCTCAGGTGGCCAAGAAGGCTGTGTAGAATCCTGGCTTGTACAATAAACAGTGATGCCATCAGCAGTAGGGAAGTGATTGTCTCCCTGTACTTGGAAGTGGGAAAGCTGCACCTTTCCTGTGCAACAGGTCTAGGTGATCCTGTTTTGTCAGGGGGATTGGACTAGATGATCTTTCAAGGTCCCTTCCGATCCCTGATGATTCTATGATGCTATGATTTCAGTTTTGGGGACCTCATTACAAGAAGGACATTGAGGTACAGAAACATTTCCAAAGAAGGGCAACAAAGGTGCTGAAGAGTCTAGGGCACAAGTCCTGTGAGGAGTGGCTGAGGCAGCTGAAGTTATTTAGTCTGAATAAAAGGAGGTTGAGGGAAGACCATATTGTTGTCTATAAGCTACCTGAAAGGAGGTTAGAGAGATGTCAGAGGGTTGCTTCTCACGATAACAAGCAATAGGAAAAGAGGAAATGTTCTCAAATTGCATGAGGGGAGGTATAGATTGGACATTAGGAGAAATTTCTTCATGGTTATCAATAATTGGAACAGGCTGCCCATGGAAGCAGTGGAGTCACCAACCCTGGGGGTATTTAAAAGACCTGTAGATATGGTGTTTAGTGGAGCATATTGTAGGAACATTACTTCATGGTGACCTGGCAGTGTTGACTTAGTGGTTGGATTTGATAATCTTGAAGGTCTCTTCCAACCAAACTGATTCTGTGATCCTGTCAGTCTGTGATTTCGTGGTTCTAAATGTATAAACATTCTTTAACCTCTTAAACATCAACATAATGCCGTAGTTTCAGCATTTTCCTCAGGCTGCCCCTAAAAGTGCAAAACACCTGAGGAAAACAAAATAGTTGGTGATGCCTGAAGGGTTAATCTCCCTGCAACTTGTCTGACAGCTGTTAAGAAGATCCTAGTAGCACAGTGATGTTTTCACCTGCAGCTTGTGTATCCTGTAGCCAAGATGTGGACTGGAGTATTTTAGTTGGGAAAATTTGCCAGCCTGCACTCTCCCACAGAGAGTGCTCTCTGGCCAAGAGACGGTGTGCACATGCATGGGGAGAAACCACAAGAGACAGCTTTGCTAGACACATTGCAGATTTTCTCAGTTTGAGAAGTGTAGAGAATTTCCAAATGGCCTTTAAATTCAGTGGAAATCCTGACATTTGCGGTTGTTCCTTTTAATTGCTTTAGTCTTCGTTCTACATGGATGCTAATGAGGAAATTAAAATTTATTACTCCCAGAGCTGGGTGTGTTCAGATCTGCAGTGGTGTTTGTGTGGATCCAGTCACACCTAGGACATGAGAAATTAATTTGGTCCAGCACTGGTGAAATGTCAGTTACTGATATTCTTTTAGTCTTCAGCTTGAATCATACAATCATCAGGGATCGGGAGGGACCTTGAAAGATCATCTAGTCCAATCCTCCTGCCACAGCAGATCCACCCAGGCCAAGTCCAGGTGGGTTTCAAAAATCTCCAGATAAGGAGACTCCACAACCCCCCAGGCAGCCCCCTCCAGTGCCCCATTACCCTCACTGGGAAGAAGTTACAGAATTTGTCAGGGTTGGAAGGGACCACAGGATCATCCAGTTCCACCCCCCCTGCCGTGGGCAGGGACATGCACAGATGGCATTTCACTACTTCTTTTGAGGAGATAAATTCTAAATCTGTGTTTTTCTTTCTACGCCGACCATACCTGCAAAAACAACAACAGCAGAGTTAGTATCTTCCCCGTGACTGGTGAACTCCCTAACACTGTCTCTACAGCCCCATAAGTGTAGCTGGCACCAGATCACAGCCCTTTACTTAAACTCCACTCCTTGTTCAATAGACCAAAAATAAAAATAATGCTACAAGATGAATCAAACCTGGGTTTGTTTTTTTTCTATTTAGCTTGCCTTGAACATAAAGAGCAAAAGGCGTATTTTAGTGAAGACAACTTGTCTTCCAAAATGATTAAAACAATAAGAAACTAGTACCAGGTTTCCCAGGAACAGATGAGAACAGTGACTGGCTTTGTAGCACTTGTCACATGCCTTGAAACATCCACTGAGGGGAGTTTCTGAGCAAGAGATAATTTCCCCATCCTGAAAGTAATTTTTTTAAAGATTAATACCAAAATCTAGACCTAAAGAGGTTAATAAATACATCAACAGAAAACCACATTTGAGAAATGAAAATCTGAAAAAGTCAGTACAATTCTCAGAAATATTTTCCTTTGATTCAAAGCATCCCTAGTTTTGAAATAACTTCATTCTCACTAGAGTAATTAATTTTCTAGGCAGAAAGAGCAACTAGAATTTTTTTTGTTGTTTTCAATACGCTGCGGCTAATTCATTGTTTGAAAATCTCTTTCTGTAAAGAGAAAAAAGGGGAGGGGAGAATAACAATGTTGAAAAAAGCATTAAAACTGATAATTTCCCACAAAGCCAGATTTCATTTCTTCTTATCATCATGTTTGAGCAAAACAAGGCCCTATACAACTTTCCTGAGCAGCCCTATTCAATCAGGGTGGGAGGCCAGCAGGGACACTGCTTTAAAGTGATGATGTAGTTGCAGAGAACAAAATGATTCTCTTTCCCTCACCCTGCATATGCATAGTAGACAAATCATGGGAATGGGAATTGCTATGGTAATGACCACATAGCTGCTACATGTATATGCAGATTGATGACCACGGAGTCAAATCCCAGGGTCTGTATATCAGGGGAACTCTTTGCTCCCCCATCACCCTGTTAAAAATTGCAGTCCAAAGAATTAGCCCAAGAAATTGGGGGACAGGCACTTTTAAAGTGGGTTTGAAAATAATTCAGTGTCAATATGAATAAATCCTATTTTCCTTATTCACAGGGATGCTACTTTTAACAAATCAGAATTGCTTTTCCTAACCATACAGTTAGAAAGGGGAAATTACCCTGAGACCCCCAGAAATGGCTGTAGCTTAGCTTGAGATTAAGCAATACCCATTTTAGCCTTACAATGCATCGGGATTTGCAGGGTTAAACTGACAAGGAAGAAAATGGGATCCTTCATGCATGTTTCCTTTCCCAGTAGTGTCTAGCCAAGCTGACAGGAAAGATAAAGTTCACTCTTCCCTCCACTTAAATGGTGTTGGGAGAGAGATTCACACCCAGGAGAAAAGGAGACATGGCATCAGTCATGACTTCTTGGCCTAAATGAAAGGAAATTTTGACAGGCATAAAAATGTTATTTTCTCATGAAAAGCTGCTGCTTCACTATGCAAGTGAGGATGCTTCTTGGGAAAATAAGAAAGGGGAGAAGAAAAGAGCAGTCTCAGTCTGCTGCCAGTTTATAATAATTCACAGTATTGCCCATTTCTCACTGCATAATGATCTCCAACAACGGAAATGATGAACTCATATTTCTGCATCCACATTTTAAATATCAAAATAACTGGGCTGAGGAAAGGTCATCTCTTTTCACCACTGTTAACCATCCTGCTTCCCTGGCAGTCTTGCACTCCGATGAAAGCTTTTAGTGCCTTAGAAAGACTCACAATTCTTGTAAGACAGGAGACAACCTGGGAAGGGACTGGGAGTCTACTGGCATCTGCTGGAAACTTTGAAAAACATAGGCTGCCACGTGCTGCTGGATGTTTGGTCTTGAAGCTATGCATTTGATTAATCCACTTCTGACCATGTCCTGCAGCAACTTGCTCTTTCTGTCAGCCTCCCTGATCCCGCTCTGTCACTCCAGCTGCCCCGAAGCACAACATTTCATGCAAGCTCACCCTTTCAGCCAGCTGAGAAAACGTGGCTGAGGGATGTGAGTAAAGCACACAGCCATTTTCTGGGATACTGCACCCCAAGTGGTTAAAGTTATGGTATTAGTTATCCTAGACCTTGCTTGCAAGGCCCAAAACATGATACAAGCCTTGTCCTGGGTTAAAATTAAGGTCTTGGTTGGTTCTCAGTTGGTGCCTGCAATTCAAGCACACAAACTAGCTCTTGCCAAGAATTCAACAGGCAATGAAGCAACTTCATTAACAAGAAAAGAATTTATTGAACTCACAACCAAGAGGCAAAGGAAAGAATCCCCAAATAAGTAAAAGAACCAAAAAAAGTAAAAGAGAAACTGTCTCACAATGCCATTACACACACTCTGAGAGAAATGGGAGACAGCTAACACATTAGCTTTTGGCTTTGGATGAGAGCCTGGGAAAAAAAAAGAGTGTACCAAGACTCTAACCAGAGGAGGAATTCACCCATCGCATCCATTCACATTGTGATGCTTGTGGAAAAGTTCCTTTTCCAGTCCTCTTACAGACATCAGCTTTCCCTGTAAGTCTCAGGCTTGCTTCTAACTCCTCTAATCTTGGGAGTGCTTCACAATGGGACTAGGCCAGCAGATCCTCGATGTTTTTCAAGACGCAACAGCATCTCAGATGCAGGGACACAACAAAACCCCAGACTCTTTCTGTTTGCCAAAGGTTTAAGAGATCAGTATCTTAGGAACCCCCTCTCAAAGCTTCTCTCAGTCTTTCAGTGGCAGAGCATATAGCATCTGCTTCAGCCCCTGGTGGGCACAGAGACAACATGGTGCTGGTTACATGGGGCCATGCCTGTTGGTAAACAGGCCTGATTCAGGGCCTTGCTCCAGGACCTTTTCCTCTCTCTCCTCCTTCTCTCTTTTTCCATCTCCCAGGTGATTACAGCTCTGAGGGACAGAAAGGGTTAGGAGCTCACCACCCTCTCTTGATCTTGAAAGACTATCAGGCTACATGAGCCCGTGTGTGGGCAGCAGCTCCTTGCTTCAGCCAGCCGCCAGGAACCAGGATGGGGCTGGCTCCCATGGCAGAGCCACAGTAACTAGTCTTTCCAAGGAGGGGGCAGTTGCAGTTGCACTGCTTTGGTAGAGGGGGATGAGTGTGGGGAGTTGCTCTCCCGCAGAGGAGAGCTGTCTGTCTACTAAGAGACAGGAGAAGCAGGGAAGAAATCAGGAAGTCCACTCCCCTCTATAGACTCTGTCCACCAATCACCTGTAGGGTCAAGACCTTGACACAGGAGTCTGATGGGAGAGCTTTCTCTAGCTTCAGCATAAAATGTTCTTTTGGCATAAAAGCACAGAAATCAACACCTGAAAATTTGGCAATTTTCAAACTACAACAAGCCTAAATGTCACATGTTAAATCCTACTGTAACACTAGGCTAGGGATCACTAAACCTTAGATAATTTCATAAAATCATAGAATATTTCCAGTTTAAAAAGACCTTCAAGATCATTGAGTCCAAACTTTAACCTAACTGTACCAAGCTTATTGCTAAAACCTGCCCCTAAACTCCGTATCTATATGACTTTTAAGCACATTCAAGGAAGATGATTCAACTCCCTCCCTGGGCAGCTTGTTCCAAGACCTGATATCCCTCTGCATGAAGAATTGTTTTTAATGCACAAACTAAATTTCCCCTCGTGCAACTTGCTACCATTTTCTCTTTTCCTGTCACTCATGAGAAGAGACCAACCCCTACCTCTCTACAACTGGTTTAGGTAGTTGTAGACAGCAATATCCCTCAGCCTCCTATTCTTTAGACTAACCAGCCCCAGCTCCCTTAGCTGTTCCTTACAAGGTTTATTCCCCAGATTCACCACCAACCTTGTTGCCCTTCTCTGGAACTGCTCCAGCCCCTCAGTGTCTGTCTTGTATTGAGGGGCCCAAAACTGAACCCAGTATTCAAGGTGTAGCCCAATACATGCCACACTGCTCATGATACAAGCCAGGATGACACTGGATTTCTTGGCCATGTGGGCACACAGCTGGCTCGTGTTTTGCTGATGATCAACCAGTACTCCCAGGTAATTTTCCAGGCTCGTGTTTTGCTGCCACTCTTCCCCAAGCCTGCAACATTTAACTCAGTTGTTGTAACCCAAGTGTGGGACCCAACACTTGGCCTTGTTGAAGCTTATACAACTGGCCTCAACTCATTGATCCAGTCTGTCCCTGTGAGGCCTCTCTACCCTCAGGCAGAATAATACACCCATACAACTTACTGTTGTCTGCAAACACACTGAAGATGCATTCATCCAAATCAGAGATACTTTCCCATAGTATCATGGAATTGTTTACGTTGGAAAAGATCTTTAGGATCACCAAGTCTAGCCATTAACCTAACTCTACCAAGCCCACTGCTAAACCATGCCCTTAAGCTCTGTACTCCTCCCTGACTCAAAGTAATCCACTTTTAGTTGTGTTCTCCAATCCCTAGAAGCAAGGGTCCTAACTTGGGGCTCAGCAGTGCATCTATAAATCAGCTCTCAAATTAATTGACACTGCTCTGCTTGCACTTCTCTGTGTCCTTGCAGGGTAGATATGTGTTGCGGGTTTGGTGTGCACACACAGAGCAAGCACAGACACTCACCTTCCTCTGAGAGTTTGTACTCTGAATGACAGATAGCAAATCCACAATGCCCAGGAGGGCTAGGGTGAGATTAACTGTAGAACCTGTGATCTGTTGCCACCTGGATGGTGTGCATGTTGTCAGTTTGGTGTGTCTTTATTTCTAAGTGATTCATATTATACAAATCAATTGCTAATTCAATTAATAGCAAAAAACCTGCAAAAGGACATCTCCAGGAGCTGATTTAGACCATGTTATGTATGGATGATTGAGCAAAGAAAGTTAATCTGGGTCAGAAGTCTTTGATTTTTAATTCTTAATGTCACAGATTTCCATTCTTTTGAACTAAAATCTGACTTACAATTTATTTTTCCGAGGGTGCAGCTTTATAGCTCCATTGACATTGGCATGTGTGGTCATGCATACTGAGTCTGTTCTCTTATGCCTGATGAACAAGAGCTTCTATAGATACACAGATCAATACAAGCTTAAGATCTATAAAGGACTGCCTAGTAGTATTCAGATAGGGGACACATTTCATTGCATTTATCTACACAGCTGTTTGCAGGAGGAGAGATGATGATTTTATTGCAATCTTTCTGTTTCCCCATTCAGTGAGAAAAATCAGATTTTAATCCTCCTTGTTTCTTTGCAGTTTCTAGCCTAAATTTTACAAAAAAACCCCAACCCTCTAGGTAAAGAACAGATGAGTTTGTGGTGCAAAATAGTGCCTCCACCATGATTTGTATGGAAGGCATTCCAATAATCCAATAGAAAACAACTGTCTATGCATCTTGCAAAGGAGATGTAGTAGGAGTATAAAGTGACTCCAGTCCACTGTGGGCAAACTCATGGGGTAGATTCCTCTCTGAGAACCAAATTAGACCTTTGCCATGTGTAGGAATCTCAGTCATGAAGAATGAAGTGCCAAGATAAGAATACAGTCTTAGATTATAATATATGCTTTACTTAAAAACAGGGTGCTGAGTTTCCTCTTGACAGCATGAAAAGTCTGACATTTCTATTTTGTGGGTAGCCCTAGGGAAAAAATGAGGCTATAAATACCATGTGAGTGAATGCACAGTGTCAGGAGAAAAGGTGCAAGAAGTTTTCCTTTGTTAGTGAAAACATGGACAGCTCTAGCTCCTGCTTGCCCTTGAACATTTCAACAATTGTCTGTCCCATGGGAGAGCTCTGGGGACAGCGGAGGCAGGGCTGGGTCCCTCCTTGGTCACCTGCCAAGTCTTAATTACCCTGATGTAGTCTTGGGCAAGTCACAATGTCCCAGACAAGGTAACCTTGGCCAGTCATAGGGTGTTGCACTTCCATCCATCACCTGCATGCATCAAAGGCATTTGTACCTTGACTCATTGCTTCATCTTAGAGATATCTTGGTCTTGGGAGAAAAGTAGCACACAGCTAGCACTCTGCAATACCTGTTCTCAGCTCAGAGAAATGACACAGCATTAGGGTCTAGATGAGTCTGTGCCAGGCTGATTTCCAGACTGGAGCTGGTTGCTGTCAAATCTGAGCTAACTCACAACTGAACGCTTGTAAGGGGCTAAAGGGATTTGCAGAGTGTCCCATAGTATGCAGTCTGGGAGGCAGCTGTAAGACTCTCCCATATGTGACCACACATAGAAAGTTTCATAGAATGCTTCAGGGTGGAAGGGACCTTAAAGATCATCCAACCCCCCTGCCATGAGCAGGGACACCCCCCACCAGACCAGGTTGCTCAAGGCCCCATCCAATCTGGCCTTGAACATTTCCAGGGAGGGGGCAGCCACAACCTCCCTGGGCAACCAGTTCCAGTGTCTCACCACTCTCATAATGAAAAACTTCCTCCTGACTTCCAGTCTAAACCTAACCTTTTCCAGCTTGAAACCATTCCCCCTGGTCCTACCACTACAAGCCCTTGTGAACAGCCCCTCCCCAGCATTCTTGTAGCCCCCTTCAGGTACTGGACCCAGATAAAGTATAGAATCATGGATTTTGAGAAAAAAATCAGGTTGTAAAGAACCTAAGGAAGTCCCTAGTGGAATCTCCTGCTCAAAGCAGAGTCAGCTGTAAGATTTTTGTCCTGGTAACTAGACAGTGGGTGCTCCAAGCTTAAATTAAGGCTGCAAACCTGTGTGGACTGGCTTTTTTTAGGAAATACATGATGATTTCAACAAAGCTGTGACTATCCTGGGAAGAAAATTATTAATTCTAGATGAGAAAAAATTCCTAAAGGGCTGTCTTCATGACTTTGAAAAAGGTCAGAGGTAGTGGAGCTGCAAACAAGGAGGTTTCCAGTTTCAGAATGAGATTTTCTTCCTAACATAATTGAATATACACTTAATGCAGGGAGTGAGAAATAAATGTGTTAAGAGGGTGAGTACAGCATTATCAACACTTCATAGAGCAGGACTACTCAGAGAACATGAGCAGGTAATGGTGATAGATTCTCTTGTCACTCATCCAGGCACACATGGATAGGCTGCTACTCTGCTGCAAGGCATGGAAGCACTTGGATAATCAGAACACAGAGATGACCCCACAAGAAGAGCCTGAACTGCTACCAAGAGTCTCCACTCTTTGCAGCCATGCACACTCTCTGCTCCTTCCTCAGAAGGAGTGTTGTAGGCAAAACCTTTCCCTACACCTTAACATTCTGCTGCCCAAGAGAGGAGACGAGATTTGCATCAAAACCCCTTTTCACCTTTCCAGTTTGTTGAACAGCACTGCTCTGGTTACACCTTGGATCAGGTCCTGCTTCTTCTGTAGCACATCTCCAAAAAGCAGCAAGTACCCTGTGCTCTGATCCTCTGGAGCTGTGGGAAGTGTTGAAAGTTTGAGGCAAAGACTACACAACAGGCCAAACAGAGGTCACTAATATTTGAAGACAGGCTAGAATATACTTTTAAAAGCCACTGAATACATCCTTCCATTTTCATTGGCAAAACATGATTTTCCAGTTTAAAAAAAAGCTTAAAATTAAGCTTACTGAGTACATAAGATTATTTTCATAAAACAATTAACGCAGCTGACCTGATGGGCCTGTAAAACAAGACGGTGCAGAGAAGACAAGACAGAAGGAAGACAAGTCTAAAGCTGTGTGCGTATTTAAAAATTTTGCTTTTATCTGTTCCTCCAATATGCACTGAATGGGTTACCATACTCAGGACTTTTCCCAGCTAATGCAAAAGTTTTAGTGGCTGCTGTCTGAAGTACACTATCCAAAAAAGGTTTGAAGAAGGATAGATAATTTCCTCATGCGTACATGAGCACAGTTAGTGCCTTCCTCCTCCCAGAAACGATTAATTTCAGAAGATCTATTTCCCAGGTGTCTTCCTTACTCACTGGCTGGCTAGTCAACATGACAAAAATGTTACTACTTATTCCTTTCTGGATGCCTAAGAAGATGAAACAAGTTCATAACCTGAGGAATTGTCTGTTATAGCTCATCAATGAATTGGTCACCTCACTCAGTGGTTGGTTCAGTCAATAGCAATTTTGGCCTTTGGCTGTAATTTACAGCTGCCCATTCAACTGAAAACTCTGTTTATACATTTTCTAGTTAAAGAACTTCAGTCTTTCTTTTAGAAAGTCCCTATGATCAGATTGGGGCCTCTCAAATCCCATCTGTTTTGCTTTAGTGAGTAGTTGGAAGTATGGATCTTTTTTGCTAACATTTAGCTTTACATACCTGGAGCTTGTAGTACTGCAGTGGGGTCATGGAGTCCTCAGCTTTGGAATTCTCATCTCTCCTCCCATCCTTCCCCAGTTCCTCTGTCACATGCAGGGCTCTCCACCTTCAGGGCTTCTCTCCCACTGATATGCTCTGACCCCGGCCCACCAAAAGAGGCTACTGAAGGAGCTATTATTTGTGTTTCATTGTGGTTCATTAGCCTCTATTCTAATTAAGTGCACTGTGCATTTAATGAAAGATCCTGCAGGATGGCTGAGTGCTGAAATCAGAATCTGAAGTATGTTTGGTCTTGGAGGTGGTTTCCTGTTGGGCTGCAGTGTGACCATGCTTTGCTCTCATGGTGCTGCTGACCAAAACTCAAGCCTGCTTCTTTTTCCCAGCCTCTTTTCTCACAGTGGCAAATGTCTCCTTCAGCTTCCTGGGGAGGGGGATAATTCTCCCACAATAGGCATTAGTCTCTCATTGGACTCCATCCTGTTTGTTCAAAGCTGGTTTTACTTAGACAATTCAGACCTCATTTCCAATCTTATAAGGTTACACCGTTGGATACCGACCTGGAAGAGATCGAGGCTTTCTCCCACAAAGAAAAAGGTAGGGTTCCCCCTGATGACAATGAATGGAAACAGTTTTCCACTCATGGGATAAACAGAACCCACTCCTGCCCCACTCTGCCCTTCCAGATGCCACCCTTTCATCTGCCCTTAGAGAACAG
>VZRI01002516.1:187786-197891 GCA_013397515.1 Upupa epops | reverse complement strand
TGCATGAGGTTCAGCAAGTCAAGCACAGGGGCCTGCCTCTGAGTTGGGGAATCCCAAGCACAAATCCATGCTGGGTGGTGAATGGATTGAGAGTCCTCAGGAGAAGGATTTGGGAGTGTTGGCAGGTGAGAAGCTCAACATGAGCTGTCAGTTTGTGAGGGCAGTCCAGAAGGCCAACTGTACCCTATGGTGGATCAAAGGAGGTCACCAGCAGGGCAAGGGAGGGGGTTCTCCCTGCTTGCTCTGTTCTTGTGAGACCTTAGCTGGACTCCTGTGTCCAGTTCTGGAGTCCCCAGTACAAGAAGGACATGGAGCTGGTGGAGTGAGTCCAGAGGAGGGCCATGGGGATGCCCAGAGGGCCTGGAGCACCTCTCCTATGAGGACAAGCTGAGGAAGTTGGTGCTGCTCAGCCTGGAGAAGAGAAGGCTCCAAAGGGGCCTTAGAGTAGGGTTCAAGTATGGCAGTCTGAAGGGGTCTGACAAGGAAGATGGAGAGGGACTTTTTATGAGGGACTCTAGTGATAGGACAAGGGGAAGGGTTTCAAGCTGAAAGAGGGCAGATTTAGCTTAGATCTTAGGAAGAAGATCCTCATTATGAGTGTGGTGAGGCACTGGAACAAACTGCCTGTGGAGCTTATGAAACCAGATGATCTTTGAGGCCCTTTTCAACTTAAGCCATTCTGTGACTCTATGATTCCTGAGGAAGTGTGATTTTTGTAGGTGCTTAGAGTGGATGGAGATATAAATACACTTTAAATCCCTCCAATGAATTCAGAGCTTTTGCAAGTTTCTCATAGCAGGGAAATTTTTTTATATAATCCAACTTTTTAATAACTTCTTTACACTGTGCACCTGACAAAAATTTGAAGGACATTGATTAATCAATAGACGTTAGCTATATCACAAACAACAGGAACAAAGTAATTGGCTTCCCTAAATGACACAGCATAATGAATCAAAGGAGTAGAGGAAAATCTTGATTGATCCCCACAGGTTGCTTGTGGTGAATGGCTGCTGCCTGCTCTGCCACAAAGACCTACCACCATTCTCTTTCGATTCTGGTCTGCTAAGAACATTTAGCTCTAACACAGTGAGTTTCTCATTCATTCTTTGGACTAGTTATTTACTATTTGGAATAGTCAGAAAGTAAGTTTGAAATTGAGATGCAGAAGTAGGTCAAGAAGCCAGTGGGATTGTTTGCAGCTGTACTGACTGAAAGTCTTGTCTCTGGCTTATTAGGGTATGGCATCTTGAAATACTCTTGTTTCTGTCTCCTGGCTTAGGTGTGACTCTTGTGTCACGTATCTCTAACTTTTTTCAGGCATATAGACTGTAGAGACTATAGATTTTGTAGTCTATACACTGCAGCCTTAAGACAATGGACTTTATAGACTAAAAGGACATTTTGTTGATGGATTTTTCAGCTCAGTCTTTTGTAATTTCAAAAGCCCACGTATGAACCTTAGTTTTTCAAGAGACACGAAAGAGTCCTTTTATAATGGTGGGTTCTGAACAGTAACAGCTTCTTATCCTTTCTGTGCTATCCATCTCAGATGTGCCAGTTGGACAGGAACATTAGGATAAAAGGTCTCCACTGTTACATCAAATACATAGAGCTAACCATTCCAATCTCCTTGTATAGTAGCCATGCAGTAGCTATATCCTATTTGTAAATGACAGTTGCCATTCTCTGCAAAAATATATCTAACTTGAACCTGGAAATGCATGGGAATACTTTCCCTGACTGTTTTTACTAAGGGTGTTTTGGTTTGTTAACAATAGCAGACTGCTTCTTACCACTGAAGTAGCCTGTTCATACTGCTGAGCATCGTTGCCTGTAGTGCGAGGACAAATCATCTATTCTGAACCTTACAAATTTTAACAAATTTGGTGTTGTTGGCATAGTGCTACACTTTTAGTTACAGTGAAAGGCTACCACTTGCAGCATCAAATGTTCCCATTGATACCACAACGTTAAAAGGTCCTGTGACCTGCAAATGTTCACCCCTGCAGCAGTTGAATGAGTTTAGAACTGTCTAAGACTAAGGCAATGCTGCCGCCTAATGATGGCAGTATATAAGGTGCAGTCTGGCAAAGGGTTTCTTGCTTGGCAAGCAGATTAGGCTTGTGACATTAACAGTAGTCCACAAGTGAAATTAAAACCAACAAAAATTGGCTCATGGACGACACTGTGTGATTTCATGGTTCAAACATAAACCCAACCTTGAAATCGCTTAAAAACTGAGAAGTTTTTGTTTTCTCTTTCCTTACCAAATGTTATGAATGTGAAGACAATCGTTCTCCAGTCTTTCTCTGGATTGATGGATTATTCTGATTTATTTTCTGTGAAGTATTTCCTAATACTTCTCGTTATCATCAATATCTTTGTTATGTCTATCTTAGAGCTTTTAGCATTCTCTGAAACATCTAAATTCAATTTTCCCCCTAATAGTTCTTTTATTTCAGAAGAAAAAGAAAGTCCATGAATATTTTAATACTACATTTATGTGTGCATCACTTGCCTTCTTTATTTAGAACACAGTCTGGTGGCTCAGCAGAATATGGTTAATAATGGGACTGTCAGGTTGATTCACACACCCATACAGAGCAATTGCCCTTCTGTAAGACACGTGCCAGTGAGAGCTACGACAGCCTGTACATCCATCAGATCAAAACTGCACCCAGCCCCGCAGAACCTGATTAAACTTCAGTACTTCTGGTAGTTCTTTCAGGGTTCTTCCTGTAGTGAAACACAGGAAAGCAGAGAGCTTGCTCTGATTTCCTCCCATTTTATCTGTTTAATGTGAAATTCTGTTGAAAAGGCATGAAAAAATCCAAACATTGTTATTGATTTGTGCAAACTTACCCTGACAAAGGAGTTAATGGCAAATTGGTCCATCGTCAAACAATTATAATTTGGTAAAAACTAATCAACTTTAATTAAGGCTTTTTAAAGGCACCGATTCATTAGCAGGCAACCCATTAAATCATTATAATTATGTAATAAAATGATTAAAGCAACAGAGTGGATGCATTTGAAGCCTGTGCTAAAGATGCATTTTTTAAAAAGATGTGCAATCATATTTCTCTTGTATGTGCTCAAGTCTTTGTGGTTTGAAATTCCCCTCAGCTGGGCTGCCTTCCAGCAATCAGCAGCTTCACAGTGTGTTCAAACAAAGTGGTTGAGGTCTTAAAGCTCTCTCTTCTGTTTCAACCCACCAGGTGCAGGAGGTTGGTCTCCATCAGACAGCGATCATTACCAGTGGCTGCAGGTGGATTTTGGGACTAGAAGGCAGCTCAGTGCGGTTGCGACTCAAGGCAGGTATAGCAGTTCTGACTGGGTCACGCAGTATCGGATGCTTTACAGCGACACGGGGAGAAACTGGAAACCATACCACCAAGATGGAAATATCTGGGTAAGTCCTTGCTGTGCAATACAAATGTATGTTGTGATGGTGGTGGCTGGCTGTGTTTTTAGTAGCTCTGCATTTCAGTGTTGCTTTTGTGAGGATAGAACAGATCTTAGCATAAAATGCAATGATTCAAGTTGTAGCTGCTGGGAGAAGGCCTTTCCCTAGGTTAGCAAAGCCCATACGGGATATGTGTTACAAGCATATTTGTTGTATTCCTCAGTGAGTCTGTTGTGCTTTGGGTTTCCTTTACCTGCCTTTTCTTTCTGCTGATTTCATGGAGTAAAAGTAAGACACCAAGGTAATGTTGAGGATTCTGCTCTTAAAAGCAATGTTTTGGGAGGTAATTTGTTCTGTGGATGTGTCTTATGGAGCAGTTTTGTCACGTATGCATTGTTTTCTGTATGGGTATTACAGGCACACTTATGCTACGGTAATTTTAAGGAAAATCCTATAATTAGGTTTTGGGTTTTGATGCTTTTCATGGCTAAACTGCTAAGTTCGTTCTTGCTGAAAGCAGTGGCCTTTGATTTTTTGATGATGAAGATTGATAGCTATTACTTATTGCGCCTATGCTCAAGGTAGTTCTTTCAGGTGGGTATTGCTTTTTTTTTCAAAAGTCTACTTTGAAAACAGCAAAATGCTGCCATTCTTTCAGAAAGAAAAGTGCACTGATTAGCTATTACATCTCATCAGGAAAATATTGTCAAAGCAGTTGAGTTTATGACATTGTGCTTTTTCAGAGTCACGTTTTTGCCATGTATTCTTGGCAAGGGACTAGCAGAATCCAGGCTTCTATCAGTAGGGAAGTTATTGTGTCTTGCACTGGGCACTGGTGAGGCCTTAGCTTGAGTATTGGGGGGAGCTCTGGGCCCCTCACTATAAAGACACTGAGGTGCAGGAATGTGTTAGAGCAGAGCTACCAAGCTTATGAGGGGTCTGGAGAGCAAGAGATATTAGGGAAGGCTGAGGGGAGCTGGGCAGGTTTAGCTTGGAGAAGAGGAAGCTGAGGGGAGACCTTACTGCCCTCTACAACAACCTGAAAGGAGGTTGTAGAGAGGTGATGTTGGCCTCTTCTTACAAATGAACCATGACAGGAGCAGAGAAAAGGGTCTGAAGTTGGGGCAGGGGAGGTTTAGATTGGATATCAGGGAGAAATTCTTTACTGACAGAGTAGTCAGGCACTGGAACAGGCTGCCCAGGGAGGGGGTTGAGTCTCTATCCCTGGAGGTGTTTAAGAACCATGTAGCTGTGGAGCTTCAGGAGCTTCTCTAGTGGCAGAGACTGTAGGGGGTTTAGTTTGTGATTTATATGGTTGAGTGTGTTTGGTGCTGGTATCTGCTCAAGGTTTAGGGTTTGTTGTTGCTGTGTGAATGGCTGCACTCGGTGAGCTGGGACATCATTTCCAGCCAGGAATATCCTGGGATTCTGTGATCCTTTTATGAAGCTTTGTTATTAAAAATGAATGTCAAATATAGGACATAAGGTGAATGGTTTTACTTGTGTAAAAGGAACACACTTAATATGTGGAGTGCATAGAGGCAGTCATCTTTGTTATGCTATTGATTTACTGGAAAAGCCTCCTTCGTGTGCCACATGGAATTTTAAGCTGGGGAGACAGAATGGAGTAAAGAGAAAACCATTGGATGCTTTAGATTCCTTAGCTCTGTCTTGGTGGTACAAATATTTTTCATTAGGATGTTGAGGCATTTGTGCTGAAGCTTGATGAATATAAAATTTTCTCTTTTAAAGCTCCTCATGTATATAAAAATGCTTAAAACCTTTAAAGTTCATAATATCTTAGATGTAGAAAACCTCTTCAACAGCTGCTATGAAAATGATAAGGAATTGGTCTCAGAGGAATGGGAGAGGGCTATGCATCTGAGTGAACGGTGTATAAACCAGGACAGCTTGGTTTAAGCAAAAAAAAATCTATTCTTAATAGCTTGAAGGGAAAATCTTCTGGCAAAGTGTGATTTGGTTGATGTAGTCATAGCTGTTGGGTTTTTTTAACAAACTAGCCTGCCCCTCTGATGGCTCTGTAGAGAGTCTTTCTTCTTGCATCATCTGTTAAGACAGAAATGCTGAAAGCTTCTTTATGACAGAAGACTTCCACTTCTTTCTCTCTTTCAGTAATTATGGGCATTTGGTGACTTCAGGGGGATTACTGGTGGTCTGGTTTTTGGCCACCTGTTTTGTAAGAGACTGATGGTAAGTTCTGGAGAAGTCTGCTACTTGCAAATTCTAAGTCTTTGGGATATCCTTAACAAACTGGTTGCTGCAGTACAGCTATTCAGTGTGTCCTGCAACTTGTATCCAACACTAGAAAAGCAATTTGATAATAAAAAGCTATTCTATCCTGGCTTTCTTTTCAAGAACAAAGCTGAGCTACTAGCAGAAAATAAAGATGAGGGATCTTGGTTCTATTTCTAACCAGACTAAACCATCACTGTTTCTGTGCTTAAATGATGGTGGGAGCTTTTGGTTTGATCTTGGAAACGCTGCCCTTATTATCTATTAACAATTCTTAAAATTAACAAGTTCCCAAGGTGAAGGAGGTGCCTGAATGTGGAGAAGCACTGCTGTGCTGTTGCGCTAGTGTTGCAGAGACACATTTCTCAGATGTGGAAATAGGATGGCACAAAATCTCCCATCATTTCTTCCTCTTATTCCCACTGTGTCAAGTTAGATTCCTCCTGGCTGAAATGACCATGATGATCTTAAAAATCTCACAGGATTCTGCTGCTCTTAGAAACTATTTAGTTGTCTTTTTGGAGTGTACCTCCTACAGTTTTTATCCACAACAGGAATGTGCTTTTTGATTAATATTCCTTCTCCATCCAATTTTCATGTGTTAGTGTCAATGTTTCCTGGCAGCCGTAAACTTAAAATTTAAAGGAGGAAGCACAGAAAAAGAGCAAAATAGAAGTGCGGAGTTCAATACATTTTAACACTAAAGCGGTTCTATCGAGTGACACAGCTAGAGGATGAGAAATGAGAAAGTGAAATAAAAGCAAAGTTGGCTAGATGAGTTGGAAAGAGAGCAAAGACTATTTTTCAGCAAAGATTTAGTTAGGAACAAACCATGGCAATCTGCATAAATTGCTCAAGTGACCCCCTTCTCTCTGCATTAGATAGGGAGGAAAAGGAGTTCTATAATTGCCACCTAAGTAGGGGAGAAATCAAAAGGCTCTCAGGAAGTCTGTGATGGGGAAAGTGCTTTCAAGGTGAATTTAGAGTAAGTTTCTCAGTTCTATGAAATAGATTTTTCTGACCCCACCCCTCCTGGGCTTTTGTATCTTTCCAATTTCCATGAATTTTAATAAGATGAGTGAATGTGGCCTCTTTCCATAAACCACCTAGCAACTAGAGAATTTTGATCACCTCTCCTGCCTTAGCTCTTGTAGTCTGAGATTCTACTTTTCATAGGTCATGAGATTTCCCTTAATACATCAATTCACTGGGGTGCCAAGTATGCACAGTACCTTTTTTTGGTGTAGATGCTTGTTTTGGGTTCTACATCACTGCCATCTCTATGTGCCTAACAAAACCATACCAGGTGTGAGTCTGTGTACAGGCTATTTTCTAAGTCAGTCATAGCTTATGTGAATGCCTCACGTTAAGCATAATGCAAATATGCCCTGCAGGCATCATAAGAAACTGCTGACATCCTCTGAAGGAGTGGAGATGGAAATTTGGGGCATTAGTGGCAGACCTGAGCGCCTGCAGCATTCAAGTCTTTTCCAAAAGGAAACTAGAAGATGCTTGGTACAATCAAAGGAGTCTCATGAGGTTTCAGCATCTAACATGTGATTAACAGTACTTGCGACCACCTTTATCCATCTCATAGTGTTATCCATGCAGATATTAAAGGAGAAAGTGTTACTGTAATTACGCATGTAAACAACATTCCTGATGNAAGGTGGAGTGCAGAGCGTTTGCACCTGATCTCCACGGAAAGGTGGAGTGCAGAGCGTTTGCACCTGATCTCCACGGAAAGGTGGAGTGCAGAGCGTTTGCACCTGATCTCCACGGAAAGGTGGAGTGCAGAGCGTTTGCACCTGATCTCCACGGAAAGGTGGAGTGCAGAGCGTTTGCACCTGATCTCCACGGAAAGGTGGAGTGCAGAGCGTTTGCACCTGATCTCCACGGAAAGGTGGAGTGCAGAGCGTTTGCACCTGATCTCCACGGAAAGGTGGAGTGCAGAGCGTTTGCACCTGATCTCCACGGAAAGGTGGAGTGCAGAGCGTTTGCACCTGATCTCCACGGAAAGGTGGAGTGCAGAGCGTTTGCACCTGATCTCCACGGAAAGGTGGAGTGCAGAGCGTTTGCACCTGATCTCCACGGAAAGGTGGAGTGCAGAGCGTTTGCACCTGATCTCCACGGAAAGGTGGAGTGCAGAGCGTTTGCACCTGATCTCCACGGAAAGGTGGAGTACAGAGCGTTTGCACCTGATCTCCACGGAAAGGTGGGGTGCAGACCATTTGCACCTGATCTCTACTTAAAGTCTGCAGCTGGCCCTTATCTTCCACGAATGTCAGTGCAGTAATAACAATAAAAACGAAGGCATATTTTGCCTTTTTTATGGAAAAAGTAGCCCTGGACCAAGTGGCTGCTGCTTTAGTTGAAAGCAAGGATGTTTATTTCTGTTTTTGTTGTTGCTCTTCTTTCAGTTTTAACTAAACATCAAGTTTATTATGCATAACATCTGCTTTTGTAGTAGTCTTTGATTACTGAGGAGTATGAAGTGATCATGTAGCTTTCACTCTGAAAAATGATATTTTTTTAAAAAGGAATTGGATTTATCTATTTACCTACTGGCTTGAAATGCAATGTCTTTAATACTGCTTGGTTTGTTCTTTCTTTATGTGAAATAGTGTGATATATAGGAAGTATATCAGAGATAGACACACAGATATAGAGTCAGGAGCAACTCCTGGATTGAGAAATGCAGTCTCTTCATTGAGATGGTTCCCTTTTGTGATTTAAGGAAGTACACTGAAGCAGCATGGCAGATTTAGCTTTTATAGGAATTTGGGAGGAGTTTTGCATAGTACTGAGCAAAGCTTTATTGTGAAAGGAAGCAGAAAGGAGCTGTTTAACTTTTTAAGCAGTGTGAAACTTCAGATCTCTAATATTTTGGTCTGCCTTTGGAAACACCAGACCTAAAGCAATATTTAGTGTCCAGGTAGATATAAAGCAATCATCTGCAGCTCTACCTGGCTGAAATTATGTGGGAGCCATCTGCTCAGCCTTTCTGCTCGTCCTGATATGCTAATTTCGGCCACATTATCCAGAGAAAAATCTGCAAGCCTTATTACATTGACAGTTCCTCCTGTGTGCTATACAGAGCATCATTTACAGCTAACAGAGGATTTACTGAAAAATCTTAGAGAACAAGAATTAAGAGTAAATTTTAAAAATGCACCCGCTCTGTTAGGACAGTGAATAGTTATTTGCTTTGTAAAATCTGGCACTGCTTTTTTCCCAAGAATGAACTCATTTCCATAACCTTAAACTAAATGATATTAATGAAGGATGCTCAGAAATAGCTCTTGAGTTTGATACTACTTCTTTTTTTGCAGTTACTCTGTAAGCCCTTGAGCGGAACTTACATCATGTAAGGATTTGCTAGGTTGATGAGCTTATGGGCCTGGATTTTTCCTTGTGGTTTTTCTTGCTTTTTATCTTTTTAAATACTTCTACCGAATTATTCTTATCAAGCCAATTTCATTTAGATGATGCCATACTGATGTGCAGTTATGAGAGCATTTAAGAAACATTTCCATGTGATTAGAATAGTCTGTGACCTGCTATTCGTTGTTACTGCCTCATACTGGAATATCAGATGTTGTGCAAACCTATTTAAATTCAACAAAGTGATTTGATGTATTGGCCAGTGCAAAAGTTTGGACTGGTGTTTATAGTGAGGCCCTGAAGTCTTCTGTGGACACTGTAAATTTATTGTTTTCTATTTAAGGATGCCCTTTCCTTCTGCAAGGATCTTTATACCTGGTATAATGTTGTCTCCATAGCAATGCCTGCAAGGTAACCAATGTGGTATTTACTGGCTCTCAATTCATCAGGTATTTTATTACTAGGAACAGCTTTTTCTAAATTGTAGCATTCCTTCCATGTTAAAAATATATTAAAAAAAAAATTCTTGGGTTTTTTTCCTGGAATATCCTGTTTGCCTTTTCTTAATTTGACTATGCCTTGGATGCCTGAAGCTCTTTATAGGATAAAGATTGCTCCCTTCACTTGCAGCAGCCAATAACAGAATCCCAAAATCACAGAATTATTTAGGCTAGAAAAGCTCTCTGAACTCATCCAGCCCTAACATCACCACATTGGCCAGACCAGGGCAGTAAGGGCCTCAGCCAGGCTGTCCTTAAACACCTCCAGACACAGGGACTCCACCACTGCCCTGGGCAGCCCATTCCAGGGTCTGATCACCCTTTCCATGAGGAAGTTCTTCCTAACATCCAATCTAACCCTCCCCTGGCAGCTTCAGACCCTGCCCAATCATCCTGGCACTAATTGCTTGAGAGAAGAGCTTGGCCCCCACCTCACTACAGTGCCCCTTGAGGGGGTTGTAGAGAGGGAGAATCACAGAATCATTAGGGATCGGAAGGGACCTCAAAAGATCATCCAGTCCAATCCCCCTGCCACAGCAGGATCACCCAGACCAACTGG
>VZRI01002516.1:149987-179217 GCA_013397515.1 Upupa epops | reverse complement strand
TCTGGACATATTCCTGTGTGACTGGATCAAGGTGATCCTGCTCTGGCAGGGGGGTTGGACTGGATGATCTTTTGAGATCTCTTCCAATCCCTGACACTGTGATCTTTTTGGAGTTTCTTGAGTTGCTCACTTTACATCTTTTTATCTCATTCAAGAAATTAGTTTGGGGGTTATTGCTCCATGATGACAAATGTATCTGGGTTAAAAAAAAATAGTCTTTTGGTATTAATTGCAGGTTACACAAAAATTCCTGATGCAGAAGGAAGTTAGAAGGTCAGTGCAACTTGTAATGCATGACTTGGCAATCTTCATATCCTTCTTGCCTAGCCGTAAGAATGACTCCTTTTGAGTCTGTAACAAAAAATGTTTGTTTCTTCTGCTGTCTCTGTTGTTTGTTTCTATTACTTTCACTTTTGCTTGTATACCATTGCCTTCCCTTTTTTCTTATCTCAATCTAGCAATCACTGTCAGCTTTTCTTGCTCTGCAGCAAGCAGGCAGTGCCAGCGGCAGCAAATTTGTACGTTACTGTATTCACAGAGCTTTTGTGCAACAGCTGCCGTTTCCTTTTTCCATATTGGACCATCTCTGATCTCCTTTCTGATCTCCTTATCATTCCACCTCTGACCAAACCATGTCAGCACTGATGTGCCTGCTCAAAATGTACTTCCCATCTCACTTACTTATTTAACAGGAACTTTAAAAAGTGAGGCAAAGTCAGTCAGTGACTGATCTCAAAGTGCTTAAGATTTTAGAAGTTCTTAGCAAACTGAAACTGGATGCTAGCAATTTGTTAGCTGAGCATATAAACCTGCTCTCTATTACCTTTCCCCCCCTCTTTAATGACAAATCCCGTGTCTGCCTTCCACATCCCCAAGTGATTGTCTGTATTCTTTTCACAGTCCTATGTTTTCTCATGTAGTCATTGTAAATGGTGTTATTGTCCTGGGTAGATCTCCCAGGGTCTTCCAAACACAAAAAATTCAAGGACAGGTTTAATTATGGGAAACCAGAGGAAGAAGGCAGGCCAGGACAGAGATGTTAAGCCTTCTGTGGGCCTTAAGGGGCATGAAATAATATTTTACCATCTGTCACTGGCAGCAAGAATAAATGTTATTCAATATTAGCCTAAGTGATTTGGACTCAATTAACAGGATAGCTATGCTAGTCGTTACCCTATTAGGGAGAAAAAAGGTGTATAGATATAACCTGTACACAGCTGAATGCACAATGAAATTGAGCTCAACTATTTATATTTTCCCTTTTCCTGTGGCCTAGTATTTAATTATCCAATTCGTAGAATCATTAAGGATCAANCCTCATAAAGGAACTATTCTACTTCCTTCATCATTTTTATTGCTCTAAGGTGGATGCTCCAGCATCACAAAGAGCATATATGTGTGGTAAGAATCTGTTTGTTAATTTTGGGTTTCATGGAGATTGACTGTCATTGTAAATAACTTGAGAATTTAGGGACAGAGAAAACGAGTTCCTACTACAGCAGTGAATAGTGTTGGGATGGTTACACCGAGACTTTGCTTAATTAAAAGCTCAGCAAAATTAGTCAGCAGTAACTCTGGCAGCCAAAAGATGCTGTCTTTGTTTTGGTTTATAAACATATCTCCTGTATTAACTAGAAGGCATTAGAAAACCTTTCCTCATCTCAAATTTCCATACAAATACTAGAGCCCAGGTCAAATCACTTTGTCTTAGCAGTTAATTCTGAGCAACCAAGTTATGATGGTGAAGGCTGGCTAATGCAAGTGTTTTTTGATGCTCTTTCATCAATCTGTTGAGGAAACAATCCGCAGTCAATAGTTTTACAAGTGTTTTGTATATATGTGTGTGTGTCTGCCCTTCAGGCCCTCTGATTCTACATTGGAATGGCATGAAATAATCCAGTCAAATAGGATTACGAGTTATTTATTCATGACTGAAGGAATGAAGTAGAAAGCAAAGTCTTTGTCTGTGCCAGCATTCCTGTGGTTCTGTTGAATTTCTTTTGCAGTTGTTTTTTCTTGTTGCTTTTGTGGGGTTTTTGTTTCAGCTTTTCTCCCCATTGAACAGCATAGATACTTGGGAAACTGAGGTTTTCCTGTTCACAGGAGCAATAGTCAGAAACTTTCTACCTGTAACTGGCTCTTTTATCTTGATGAAAGGATAGGGAATAGTGGTAGTGTGGTGGTAGCAGACCAGTTGTTTGTACTAGGCTCCTCTTGCCTTTTTCACAGCAACTCTAAAGCATGTAGCAAGTTGAAAAAGGGGTCTGAGATTTATTCCAGCCCCAAGCCTTCTACATAAACAAGGGAAAATGTCACTAAACACTGGTAAATACTAGGTTTTTGCTGGGGCTGGAGTAAAGCCCTCATGAAAGATTTCCAATACATCTGTTGGAAGTCTTTGCAAAAGACTTATTTTATATGATAAATGCATCAAGCAGAGTTGTAAAGCACAGTAAGGAAAATAAATGTGCAGTACAGTAGCAGTCTCTTGGTGTGTGTTTGTTCCAAGCACATGAACAGAGCAATATATGAGTGCCAAGTGGGAAGCAGTGATTTGTTTCCCCTGTTGGTTGAAAATAAATGACAAGATGAAAAGTTTGTAGTAGCAGAATGGCAGGTTATGTCTTTGTGGGTTTTGGGAGTGTAGGGGAGGGTGGTGGGTTTGTTGTTTATGGTTTATTTTATTTTAAATAAATAAAAAATCGACTCCATTCTCTGTGGAGACTTGTATTGGAATCCATCTCCGTTCATAATTCAAATGGGTTTTGAAGTTTTCCCGTGTGGACAGTGTCTTGTATCAAAGGGGGTTTGCAAGTAACTTGATATGATTCAGCCAAGCTAATGGTGTCTGCTCTCTGTACTCTTATAAGGAATAACAAAACTTTAGCCAGAATTTCTCTGGAGAACCTGTTTATACTGTTAGTTCTGAAAGACTAAACATTCTGATTGTGGCTGTTGAGGAAATGTTCCTGCCTGAGACACAGGGAACGTCCTGTAGACACAGCTACAACTGCAAACTTATTTCTGAATGTGGAACAAGCACTGGGAGTTCAGGTTTTTCTAAAGGCAGATCTTCCTTTAACTCAGACTCCTAAAACATTTCTTACATTGGGGCACTTATTTTGATTATCTACAAGTTTACCATCGATGGAAGGGAGGCTGCTTTTACCTCTTATTCTGCCCCTTTTTACCTGTGCCCTGATTCTGCTTCCTGCTGCAATAGAGCTTTGTTGTAGCCCAATTTAGGCTTTTGGTTGTCTTTTCCTGCCCAGGACAGTGTTTGGAATAGGACTGAAGACTGCTCTCCATCCAAGTGGATGCCTGTAACTGGATGGTGTTGCATCATCTGGGTGCCTGGCATCCTTGCTACCTGAAGGCTGATGCTGAGGGTGTTGCTCAGGGTAGCGTCAAACAGTGTTAGACATCCATTTGCCTTCTTGGTCACTGAGGTTGTTTCAAAGGGCCTTTTCCACGCAGAAATGGAAAAGAATTGAAGATTAATTTTCTCACAAGCATATTTGCTCACATGAACTTCTCCATGCTCAATTTTCCCCCCAACATTTGTACATGAAAATGACAGTCTTTATTGTTTTTGCCATGGGGTTTTCTTGTTTAAAGAATGATTCTGTTCTTTCTGTGCCTAATTCTTTTAGTAATTGACCATTAGAAAAACACCCAAAAAGGAGCTTGCCTTTTGCACCAGAATTAGAAGGTACTGTGGTGCGGTAATAATGAGATGTTGGGTTGCTCTCAGGAACGGAGCACTTCAGGAGATCTAAATGAAATAGTACTAAATTAGGAGGTAGGCACACTCCTGTCACAAGTTAGCTTATAAAAATTATCTTGCATTGTGTTGGACGAAAGCTGCTGCTAATTTTCTAGTTTGTTGTCCAATGTCAGTACAGTTTTAAGAATGTTCTTGGAAACACTCTCTAGGGAGTTGGTTGGCTACTGCAGATGGATTTTGAGTATGATTGCAAAGAGTTTGTAGTCTGGTGTGCTAGTTGCCTTTTCTGGCAGCTCAAGTTATAGTTTCAGGTCCTGGGTGCATATATATTTCATGTTTCCATATAAAATTGCATGTATTTTAGGGTATTATGAGTCTGCCCTAGCTAGTTCACCAGCTACTACAGGCTGCTTATTAACAAGTTGCAAATAAGATTATGATTCTTTGGGGGAGATTGAGAGAAGGGTAACATAAGATTGAGAGCTTGATTTACTCAACAGACCTTCTAATGTGAAACTTGGTGGTCTATTTTAAGACAGTTATCCTATGGTAATAACATTATCCTATGATTATATTGTGATGTCAGAGGAAAATGGAATTACCATGCACAGTTGTCCAAATCTACTGCCCTTTCTTGGCTAGTAGTGATTTTTCCTAGCACTGCTCTGCAAGCAAAGCCAGCAGTCCAGAAGGGAAAAGTGGAAGACACATCAGGGACCTGGCTTCAAGCTGTTGGGCCAGCAGTCGATGCCATAGTTGTCACTTCAGCTGCCCACAACAGCACAAAGTTGTCTCGAATGAGTGCTAACTAAAGTTTTAGGATTTTGGCTATTGCCTTACTAAATGCACGCTTGCAAGTGCAGATGGCTGCTTGAGTACTATTTCTCAATCCAAACTAGTTCATTTTACATTGCCTTCCTGTGGGCAGTAAGTCAGGCCATCTTGCAAAGATAGTAAGGCTCAGGAAGCTGTGGATTAAAGGCATATAATCTACATCTGTGATAATTAATCTCTAGATATTTGAGAAAGTAGAAGCTTATCCAAGGTGAAAGTTCATCTGGAAAGAGAATCACTGGAAAACAAAATAAATAATCAGAGGGATCAGCAGCTGAGCAACAAGAGAATTAGACTTTTAATCTAGTTAACTGAAAGCAACATGTTGAGGAAAAATTAGTGCCATATATTCCAGTGAAAATATTCATATATATTTCTGGACTACTCTATCTGGACAGTTCCAGCATTCCTTGTTCAGGTAAATATCTGTTTCTTGCTAACTTCTGAATGAATCTCTAGTTTACTCCTTTTCCATAAATTAAAACTGTGTATAATTTCTCACAGATTCTGAAATCCCAGGCACACTATCAATTGGTACTGTACAACATTTTCACTAGCCACCGCTTGCCAAATAGATAGAAAATGTTGCTTTTGATATGTAAAATCTTAAAATATTCCTGAAAAAAATATTTCAAGACCGTTAAGACATAAATATTTTATAAGAAATATAGTTGAGTCTAGATGTGGAAGCAAAGAATCCTTGTTGGGTTTACAGTGGCAAGCATTTTAAGAGTCAGTTTATGCTTTTGTATCCTAAAAATACATTCGTATAAATATCTACTTGCCATTTTCTGCTTCAAAATCTTGTGTCACACTGAAGTGCATTAGTAGAATACCTTAGACGTTAAACTTCTCTGGCTGAAGGAACTGGGGTTTACTGTCAGCATCTTTCCTAATAGTTTTCACATCCATGGTGTTCTCTAATGTTGCAGTTTGAAAATGTGCCAAATTTTCAGGTGTTTCATTTTCTACTCTTATGCTGAAAGTGCATTTTATTTTGAAACTATCAATAGTTGTTCCATCAGACCCCGGGGGCAGTGTCTTGACCCCAGAGGTTCCTACAAAAAGAAGTGGACTTCTGTTTCTTGCAGACAGAGCTTTGCTGGGTTGAGAGTGCCCCCCCACCCAGGACTCTCATCTGAAGCCAAAAGACAATGTGTTAGCTGTCTCCCATTTCTCTCAGTGTGGGTAATGGCATTGTGATATGGTTTCTGGTTTACTCTGGGTTTTGTTGGTTCTTCTACTTATTTGGGGATTTTTTAACTTTGATACTCAGTTGTGGGTTCAATAAATTCCTTTCTTTTAAACAAAGCTGCTTCATTGCCTATTGAATTTTTGGTGAGAGGTGGTTGGTGTGCTCAGATTACTTCACTTGAACCCAAGACATCTAATTACAGGTTTTCAGTTCTGCTCTTAAGTCAACAGCAAAACTCCACCCCTCCTTAAAATGTCTTGGTTAGGTTCCTCAACTGTCAGAGAGCAGCAGTGAAGGAACAGTTGTTTTGTATTCCCTGGTTACAAACATACTGTACTCTGGGTTGTAGCCTTAACCTGGCTCAGTATCCACTTTGATTTGAACTCTGGAGTTTATAACAACTCCTCATGTCCTCAGCTTGTTGGATCTAGACATCAACTACTTCCTCTCTACAAAATGGTGAGAAAATAAATTAGTTTCAAAACTAAATTGATTGCCTGAAATATCATGAGGCTGCTTTTCCTCATGATACTTCGCTAACAAGTTAATGATCCCATTTATTTCTTAATCAATACGCAGCATGGGACCCCAGTGACTTACCTCTTAGGCATCAAAAAGGTCTATAATTTTAGCCTGGAGTGTACCTAAGGAAATTGGAACATGCAGTCAGTTTTATTCTCCTCCTCTGAAGAGCAAATACTTGCAGTTACAGAGGGGGTTACCTGTTAATGGAATATTTAGAGCCTCAAAAATGGAACGGTTCAGTGTATTTTTGCTGTGTCACACCTGGAGAAGTGGTGATATTTTATGTCCTGAATAGAAATTCTGCATGTTTACATTTAAAAAAAAGAAGCAAGGAAACTGAATTGGAGCAAAGGGATTTCAGTTGTGAGTTTTCTATGCAATAAAAGAATGCAGCTAGATGACAGAAAGGTACAAAAGTTGAGATGTGTTCCCCTGTTTATTGTAACTTGCTATTGGAGTTTTTGTTTGATAACAGCCTCATCCAAATGCAGCAGAAGCAGTGCAGTCAGTATGAAGAAGTCATCTGCTGTTGGAACTTAATTCACCACTACACAAAACATTTCATGTGCATTTTGTAACTAGCATTAAAAGACCCTAGGGATTCTGTAGTAGTAGATGTTATGCACGAGTCCTGTGAACTGGGTTTGATTTAACTTGTTGCCTGTCATTAATACTTAAGCATTGTGAGAGTATCTCATAAAAGTTCCAGAGTTTCATCTTTCCTTGCTCTTGTCTGCTTTCAAGGGCTGCAAACATAGACACTTACAGCTCTCATATATAGCTTGTGGGAGTGAATTACAAGGGACGTTGAAGTCACTTCCTTAGTCTCCATAAGAACAGTCACTCTAAGTGTAACACTAATAGCCTTTTCTGGGTAAGGCCAATTTAAAAACCAAGTAGTGTCATAAATAGTTTGTTCTTTCTTGGGCCCTCACAGTGACAGAGCACTTCATACTTACAGCTACCTTGAAGCAATGCATGGCTCTACTCACTGGACGCACTAAAGTGCTGTGCTAGAGCAAGTTAATTTCACAGGACTTAGGTAACAAAAGACTTACAGAATCAAATGCATAGGGCACAGACTGGCATGAGTATATTTCATTAAGGCCCCGTTAGTATCTCTACTAAACATATATAAAGTGTGTGTGTGTGTATATTTATATATATAAATTTGTATATAAAATGAAGATATCAGGAAAAAAGGTTACCATAGAATAAAGATGCCATACAGTACAAATAAAAGAGTAGATGTAAGGGGACACGTGCTTTCCTCCACAGATTTACAGCTACTCTTCTCCCAGCACTCTTTGAGGTCTTCATATGCCAAATTTGTCTTCACAAACTTCAGGGAGAATGACCACTTCAGTATGTTTTTTCTCATTTCTGCCTCCTCACTGTTGACTGCACAGCTGCACTACTACCCCACCCCTGCCAAAAGCGAGTGGGAAACAGAAGTCCTAAAGGAAACAGGGTCTACTTGCTTTCCCTGCGTAAAGAGGCTCATTTGCAGAGGTACTGACTGGCTCAGCCTGAGACAGAGTTAAGTCCAACTCAAAGTTGGAGGGAGCTTTCACAAAGCTTCTGAAAGGGGACAGCTAGTAACCCTGTCCCCCACTACCAAAACACCTCCAGGCTCACACTCTGACAAGCAGTAGCTATTTTCAGCTTGTGGATGCATGTGTCCTGCCTGAATCAGGTCTAGCTGGACTAAAGAGGTTTTGTCTGTATGGCTGCACGGCTTCCATGCCTTTTCCTGAAAACTCAGATTATACCAGCCTGTTTTACTGAATTTTTCCCCTAAGTGCTGCTGTTCAGTCTCGTGTCTGTTAAATACGCTATGAGATGTGATGTGCCACGTTGCTGTGCTCCCTGCCACATGTTTCAGAAACAACTTGCCATCCTTTATCTGTAACATGGTAAAAGAGGAGCAAAATCTGTCTTAGTTTCCCTTAGCAGAGTGCTTTGTGGGGAGAAGTCCTTTTCTAGCAGTAGCTAATTCATGCAGTTATGGTACCACAGCTGTGCAGGACCACGTGGGACAGTGAGACTTCATTTCCCTACCCTAGGACTTTTGAAATATATGGATTTGCTCTGCACGAGCTGAAGCAAACAAAGCTCATTGTCAGCTGTCACTTAGTAAGGACATCTTAGTAAGGCAAAAAAAGGATGTGATGTGCATGTGGGGATGACAGNAAGGATGTGATGTGCATGTGGGTATGACAGCCACCTTCATGAGATGGGGTGAAGGGTAGCCTACCTTCGTATGTAGGAGAATTGATTTTAGGTAGCCTACCTTCGTATGTAGGAGAATTGATTTTAGGTTCTTTCTCCTATGATGAACTTCATGCACATAATGTAAGGCTATTTGGTAAAAATAATAACCCATCCCTTCCCCTCAGCATGTTTTTTAAGAACTAAGNTGATATTTTATGTCCTGAATAGAAATTCTGCATGTTTACATTTAAAAAAAAGAAGCAAGGAAACTGAATTGGAGCAAAGGGATTTCAGTTGTGAGTTTTCTATGCAATAAAATAATGCAGCTAGATGAAAGAAAGGTACAAAAGTTGAGATGTGTTCCCCTGTTTATTGTAACTTGCTATTGGAGTTTTTGTTTGATAACAGCCTCATCCAAATGCAGCAGAAGCAGTGCAGTCAGTATGAAGAAGTCATCTGCTGTTGGAACTTAATTCACCACTACACAAAACATTTCATGTGCATTTTGTAACTAGCATTAAAAGACCCTAGGGATTCTGTAGTAGTAGATGTTATGCACGAGTCCTGTGAACTGGGTTTGATTTAACTTGTTGCCTGTCATTAATACTTAAGCATTGTGAGAGTATCTCATAAAAGTTCCAGAGTTTCATCTTTCCTTGCTCTTGTCTGCTTTCAAGGGCTGCAAACATAGACGCTTACAGCTCTCATATATAGCTTGTGGGAGTGAATTACAAGGGACGTTGAAGTCACTTCCTTAGTCTCCATAAGAACAGTCACTCTAAGTGTAACACTAATAGCCTTTTCTGGGTAAGGCCAATTTAAAAACCAAGTAGTGTCATAAATAGTTTGTTCTTTCTTGGGCCCTCACAGTGACAGAGCACTTCATACTTACAGCTACCTTGAAGCAATGCATGGCTCTACTCACTGGATGCACTAAAGTGCTGTGCTAGAGCAAGTTAATTTCACAGGACTTAGGTAACAAAAGACTTACAGAATCAAATGCATAGGGCACAGACTGGCATGAGTATATTTCATTAGGGCCCCGTTAGTATCTCTACTAAACATATATAAAGTCTGTGTGTGTGTGTATATATATATAAATTTGTATATAAAATGAAGATATCAGGAAAAAAGGTTACCATAGAATAAAGATGCCATACAGTACAAATAAAAGAGTAGATGTAAGGGGACACGTGCTTTCCTCCACAGATTTACAGCTACTCTTCTCCCAGCACTCTTTGAGGTCTTCATATGCCAAATTTGTCTTCACAAACTTCAGGGAGAATGACCACTTCAGTATGTTTTTTCTCATTTCTGCCTCCTCACTGTTGACTGCACAGCTGCACTACTACCCCACCCCTGCCAAAAGCGAGTGGGAAACAGAAGTCCTAAAGGAAACAGGGTCTACTTGCTTTCCCTGCGTAAAGAGGCTCATTTGCAGAGGTACTGACTGGCTCAGCCTGAGACAGAGTTAAGTCCAACTCAAAGTTGGAGGGAGCTTTCACAAAGCTTCTGAAAGGGGACAGCTAGTAACCCTGTCCCCCACTACCAAAACACCTCCAGGCTCACACTCTGACAAGCAGTAGCTATTTTCAGCTTGTGGATGCATGTGTCCTGCCTGAATCAGGTCTAGCTGGACTAAAGAGGTTTTGTCTGTATGGCTGCACGGCTTCCATGCCTTTTCCTGAAAACTCAGATTATACCAGCCTGTTTTACTGAATTTTTCCCCTAAGTGCTGCTGTTCAGTCTCGTGTCTGTTAAATACGCTATGAGATGTGATGTGCCACGTTGCTGTGCTCCCTGCCACGCGTTTCAGGAACAACTTGCCATCCTTTATCTGTGACACAGTAAAAGAGGAGCAAAATCTTAGTTTCCCTTAGCAGAGTGCTTTGTAGGGAGAAGTCCTTTTCTAACAGTAGCTAATTCATGCAGGTATGGTACCATAGCTGTGCAGGACCACGCAGGACAGTGAGACTTCATTTCTTTATCCTAGGACTTTTGAAATATATGGATTTGCTCTGCACGAGCTGAAGCAAACAAAGCTCATTGTCAGCTGTCACTTAGTAAGGACATCTTAGTAAGGCAAAAAAAGGATGTGATGTGCATGTGGGGATGACAGCCACCTTCATGAGATGGGGGGAAGGGTAGCCTACCTTCGTATGTAGGAGAATTGATTTTAGGTAGCCTACCTTCGTATGTAGGAGAATTGATTTTAGGTTCTTTCTCCTATGATGAACTTCATGCACATAATGTAAGGCTATTTGGTAAAAATAATAACCCATCCCTTCCCCTCAGCATGTTTTTTAAGAACTAAGGGTATAAAATAATAATAACTAAGTGTATGCAATAATTTTCTCTGGCAAAAGGTGCCCAAGTGATGAATTCATGCATGAGGATGACATGATCGATGTCAAACCACCACCTGACCCTCTACCCTGAGCTGTTAGTAGAGGAAGCTCTGTAGTTGTTTTTGACTGCTTGACAGTTCATGCAGGTTTGAGATTGTTGCATTGTTATTAGTTGAAGGGGTTTTTGGGTGGGAGAAAAGGGAGGGAGGGGGTAGGGGTTGTCCCTAAGGGGTTGTTATTGAGATAGCCCAAGTCTGGCAGTTTTGAAACAGTGTGGGACTATAGAAGTGCAAATTGTACACGAAAGTCCTTACTAGCAGGAAATTGACTTTCCATAGCTGGGAATTGGTGTTCCTCTTCAGTGGGCTAGAGTGATGGAATGACAGCCTGAGCAGTGCAGACATAAGGAAGCCAGGACACTCCATTTTCTGTTTCTTTTTTCACTGGAGCCATGTGAAGTAGTCCTTATTCTGCATTGTATTTTAGGAAATTTGTCTCTAAATGTCACTGCCTCTCAGGCAAGAAATTAAAATTAATTATTCCACCGTTCAGATAGGTTATTCATAAGCTGTTTATTGCCAGCATTAAAACAGAGAGAGTCATTATTTACATAAGTTCTCTATCATCTGTTTGCATTTAATCATGAAGAGCAGACTCTCTGAACTGTAGATACAGTGTCAATAGAAAAGATAACATTAAGGATCATTAGTTCTTTGTTTTAAAACTACACTTTGAGTCCTTTAAGTATACTAACTTAGTGATTTTCATATGAAACATCAGAAAAATCCTGAAAACTGTAATAAAAAGGAATAAAAATAATTCCTACTTAAAAACTGGAAGAAGTTTTGGCAAAACATGTCTATGCTGTGAGGGTGCTGAAGCCCTGGAACAGGTTGCCCAGTGAAGTTGTAAAGTCTCCATCCCTGGAAGTGTTCAAGGCCAGATCAGATGGGGCTTTGAGCATCTTGGTCTGGTGGCAGATGTCCTTGCCCACTGGCAGTAGACTATCTTTAAGGTATCTTGCAACTCAAACCATTCTCAGATTCTATGAAAACTGTTCTGCATCACTACACAGATGCAGTCCAAAGCGGCAGTGGTCATTGGAATGGTCCTCCCCAGTAGAGCAGTATCTTGTGAGAAATGCTGCTTGAAGCCATTGAGTATAGCAGAACCAATTCAGTTACTGCAAGTTCTTGCTTTCCTTCCAAATGATTCCCACACTGGTATGCATCCTGTGCGAATGCGCTTAGCATGCGTCACCCAGCAGGCTGGAAAGAGTCGAGTGTGGTCACTGTTTGGCTTGTGATTGCCAGGTGGAAAGGTGGAAGAAGAGAACCTTATATGCAAGGGGGAGCAGATCCAGCCTGGATCAGAGGAGGTTTCACATAAACACAGGAAAACACTTTTTTTTCACTGTGAGGGTTATGGAGTCCTGGAACAGGCTGCCCAGAGAGGTTGTGGAGTCTCCTGCTCTGGAGACTTTCAAACCCACCTGGACACAACACTGTGTGACCTCCTCTGGCAGGAGGGGTTGGACTAGATGATCTTTCGGGGTCCCTTCCAAACCCTAACTGTCTGTGATTCTGCAACTACATTATTTCTTTCAAGAACAAAAGATTCAATGCTGGTTGGGGGCAGACAATCTAACATTAAACTGGGAATGAGAAAGCACATGCATGAATAGAGAGGGTGTCTGCTGGGCCGCAGCACTTTGATCAGTTATCAGAAAGTTTCTGATTAGTTTGATCAGAAAGTTATTGTTTCTTGCCGTCTTCATGTTTCACATGATGATTCAGTGGACTCTTATTTTTCTCATATCACCAATATTTCTGATACTTCATTCAGATTCCAGTTTTCCTAATGCTTTCCTAATGTTCTGAAGAGTGACCTGCTGTGCAACGTGAGCTAATCATGCATTTGCCATCCTTTTTGGTTCTTAGTTCTTTCCACCATCAATAACAATGTGAAGTGTCCTGAGAAGGTCATGCTGCCTGCAGCTTGGAGACAGCCAGCAAACTGTGTGTGTTGCTTATAAACTATGGGACTGATGCCTACCAGTGAAGGCTTTAGGAGGACTCTCCTCCTGATACGTGCAATGTGTTGTGATAGAGAGTACAGGGCAGAGGATTTGCTTTCTCTGCTCTCTTATTTTGATGCAACCAGAGAGACATTGTTTTTTATACAGACTGATCATAATTAACAAGCTGTAGGTGTGTTTGCATCATGAGTTATGTCAAGCCATGGTCATTATTACAGTACAAACCATTTTGTTTTCTCTACAAGCGCATGTTCTAATCAGGTAATGATCTTGTAAGGCCGGTCTATCATAACACTTCAATACTTCCTTGTCCTAGTTTAGATTTCCCAAGGTCTTTAAAACACAGTAGACACTGAGGACTATTATAATAAAGAAAAATAACAAGTTTTCTTAACAGGGAACAAGAAAATGTTAAAACAGCTGGCAAAATGGCTGCAGCCCCTGCCCCTATCCTGATGTGAAAAGATAACGGCCAGTGAACTCCAGATCCAACCATTCCCTCAGCCCAGAGCCAAGATAGCTACACCATGTGGAAACCTAACGAAAGGATTCTCTGCACTTCCCTGCAGTGAAGAAAGGCTTTTCTCCCACACCTTCCCCCTTTTCATAGAGCAGTAAAAACAAGGAAAGGAAGATGGGAAAATACGGAGGGCAATACAGAAAAAAAGGAAGGAAGGAAATGGGGCTGGGGATAGAAATCCTGCTAAGAATGTGTAAGGAATGAGGAAAAGATGGGCAACAACGCAAGAAAGAGTCAGAGACTATCAGGGAGGAGCATGGAAACAGATTATCTTTCAGCAGGTCTGTGAGGCAGGAAAGCAGAGAAGGGAGAGCAGCAGCTCTTTAACAGCTCTGGCTGGAAGTGAAAGAGGATCTTCTGCCATCTCACAAGTCATGTATAGTGTCATGGAGAGGGGTATCCACTGCCTTTCCTATGGGTCCTGTGATGTCAAAGGGTCAGGTGTTAACCCAAGACCTTCTTAAAAATTGAATTTCTGCCTATGAAATTACTCCAGTGATTTATTTGCCAATTTTACTGTATTTCTGCTTCCAATTTCCCTCTGAATTGTAGGAAAGAATATCTGGCAAAGCAAACTTGCATGATCAGATAATATTTCTTCATTATCTTTTATCGTGCCATTCTATTCGGTGTTCCAATTAAGTATCTGAACACCACAGGTAGTCAATATTTTTCATGATTGCTATAATAAATCTTGATTCAGAGGTGTAAATACACAAAGCGTTTCAATCCATACACCTCAGAAGACACAGACGTATTGAAATTCCCATTGGGATTTTTCACTATCTTCGATGCCTCCTAACACAAAGAACTTGGTTGCTTAATTTTTCTTACAGACTGGAGCGAAGTCCTCCTGTTTGTGCTGAAGGGATGTCATTTCATTTCATGTTTAGTGAGAAAGTCGAGTTTATGCTGCTTCCTGCGTAGAGACAGTTGAGACTTTCAGCTGTTTATATCCAATAGCAGTATCCCAGCACAAGCCTGCACTATTCGTGAGGGTTTCTGTGCTTTCACATCACTGTTTCCAACCCAGGCACTTGGATGTGCAGAAGCAGGACTGAGCCAAAGTGTAGAGTATAAAAGCTCGAGGGGAGGGAGGTGGTAATGGTAGTGGAAAGGATGAAATGGGCATGTAGAGCTAGACAATACCAATGAATTCTGGTAAGACCTGGTACAGATCTTCACCAACACAAACTAAGCTGTGAATTAGGAAAGAAATAAGCTCTTTTTAGTGTTTACTAGGCATAGGAGAAATTATCATCACAAGTAGCAGTAAAGGAACTGTAATTTAGACATAGGAAGCCCTTCCTAACTCTAAGGGAAATTAGGTATCCTAGTATACTCCTCAACTACATGTGAGCATTTAATACTGAGAAAAGCATGTCAGGATTGCAGGAACGATTGTGGTACTGTTGGTTCTCAATTTCTGCAGGGAACTGGATGTCTCAAGCTGTCTTTGAGGGCTTTTTACAGGACTGTTTCTACAGACACTGGCTCCAGAACAATCGTGGTGGGGACACAAACCATAAATACTGTTTTTCGTTCCTGCAAATGATTTCTTTCTTCCTCATATGCTTTGCCCATCTAGGGTCCTACACTCTCTTCAGGTTCTTTCTCAGAAGTGAAAAGCAAAGAGGAAAAAGGAAAAACAATTGAAAATTTATAAGTAGCAGCAATACCTCATTTTTTTTTTCTCAGATGTAGAAAATCCTGCTATTTGATGACAGAGAAACAGGAAGTTTTTCGCATGTAGTCTTGAATCATACCCGCAGCAGTGTTCAGAGCAGCTGTAACAGCAGTGCTGATTTCTACAGTGTTGTAGTATGAGACCTCACATTTCCTGCCTGAGGCACAGGGAGGGTGCTGTAGCAATTTGGGATTCTTGACTTGCAAACCCAAGCTGAGTTTCTGCAGCTCTGTGAACAAATAGAAGCAGTTTGGAGCTTCTGATCTTCGGTTTCTGGCTCCTTCTTTACTCCTTGTCTGTTGTTCAGCACTGAGTTAGGCATAATGCCATCTTGCCCTGGGAGAAGGTTGTATTGAGAGTGAGTGTGATAACTCAAGGATCATAGAAATGAAAGTTTTGTCTGAATTCCATGGTTTGCTGAACTGGAGATTGTTCTCTTCTTTGAGGCCATAGGAATGGGTGCTCTGGAAACGAAAGAATGGCATGGAAGCACATAGAATAAAGATTTTAAAATGCTTACTGATGCTGAGGGACGAGTGCATGGAATTCATGGACTCCGTGTCTCCATAAGGAGCAAGAACTGCTGGGATTCTCTTCCTTTTGTGGTTTTAGACATTACATTTTGGTTCAGTTATGTAGGAACATGGGATTAATCTCTGCATGTGTCCATACAGGATTTCTAAGTGGGATGAATTAAATGTCTTCTTTTTTTCCACAAATTGAGTTAGCTTTTGGTTCTGCCTGCAATTTGTAAGTGTTGTTTTTGTTTCAGCACATTAGCACTAACTAAATTAATTGGCTAATTTTGTCTCAGGTTAAAACCTCGAGTTATCAATATTCAGTAGACTCACTCCTACAATGAAATGTGCACATCCTTTTAAAAGAGATTTCTAACACTCAATTCTGAAGCAACCAAACAGAATTAAAAAGATTTACAAAATCTAGAAAAGATGACAAGTTGAGTTCATTTTTGTCTGTGATGTGTTAGAATCAAAACATTTTGGTTAAACAATGGTTGATATTAAGTAAAGGGAAGGTTATTTTTGGACAGGGAGAATGTATTTTTGATGTCAACAGTGTTTTGAGCAGGAAAGAGGATGGAGATTTTTTTTGGGGGGGAGGGAGGGAGTGCTAATAAATTGAGAAAACAGCATAGTGTCAGTGTATCTTGTACCAAAAGAAATTATAATCAATCTCAAATCCCTACCGATAGGGTAGTTTTCCCTGTTCCTCTTCACATTTTAGCCTTAATCATGAAAAGGATGCATGCAGTTAATTTCCTTCTCCATGCTCCTGGTTCGCATACTCTTTCAAGAAGCAGAAGACACAAGTTCACTGCCTCTCTCTAGTACTGACTTGCTCAAATATCTTTCAGGCTTGCCACTTGCAAGACTATTCAAACTTGGGCATCTAGGATGGACCTTTGGTTTCTCATGCTAGGTTATTATTTTCTGTTGAAATACATACTTGCACAGCCCACATTTTTGACAGAAAAGGGCATGAGGGATAGAGTACCCTGAGAGGAAAGCCCAACAGGCTTCTATTGCGTTCCCTGAGTCTGCTTCATTCAGCCACCTGCTATTGTGAATCTTCAGCTGAGAAGAAGGTGAAAAGTTATTTTTGTAATCCAGATAGCCAGGTAGAACATACTCTGCTCCAGACTCTATCTTGGCTGAGAGCTGATAGAGCATTTTGGAGCAGCTGACCCTGAGATGAACTTTCAGGTTCTCGGGCAGTGTTAATACACTGAGCTATGTCATAAAAGTACAGCACAGTTACCTTCTCCATCGCCTTGCCACACCTTTCCTTCTTCTGGTGTTGGTCTAAAGCTTTTAATCTACCTATTGAGTTTTGCATCTAATGTTTTGTAAAGAATTTACTTCCTTGTGCTAGTCTGTCTGCTGTAGCACATTAATGGGGGGCCAAACCCAAGAGCTCTTATGCCAACAAGAACCCTAATTATGCCAAGAGGTGCTTTCCTACATTGAAATTTTGCATGCCTGTGGTGTCTGATTTGCCTGAGCAGGTACCTAGACATCTGCAAGTGAAGGTTATAGGTTTCTGTGTGACTGCCCAGGGAGATGGTGGAGTTCCCATCCCTGCAGATGTTTAAGGACAGCCTGGCTGTGGCCCTTTTAGTGCCCTGGTCTGGCCGATGTGGTGATGTTAGGTCATGGGCTGGGCTGGATGAGCTGAGAGGGTTTTGCCAGCCTCAATAATTCTGTGATTCTGTATATGTAATGGTTTTAGATTGCATTTCAACTTTTTTTAAATACTTCTATTGGAAATGATTACTCTCAGCAGTGAGCTGAGCCAGAGAGATGGTTTTGCCTTACAACAAATCCTCGTTCCATAGTTTTAAAAAGATTAGTTGCTGAGTACTAGCAACTCAATCTTGTGGCATTTACCTAAATTGCTGCTAATTTATGTTCATTTCTCTGCTATTATGTCAGCCACTTACATTTTTTTCAATTAATAATTCTTTTTTTAAATAATCACATTTTGTGTGTTTTAAATTGTTCTTAATTTACTTCAATTTCCCATTGTTTGAGCTATTTACATGTGAAAATTGTGGAATGTGTCTCCTGGAATTTTAGGCTATAATAAAGACTTTGAATGATAATTTTGGGCAAGTCAACTTGCATTTCTATCCTTTTGCCTGCTATGCTATTTCATTTTAACAACGGGTGTTCAGTTTGACATTTGGAGACAGGGCTAAGAACGAGTCCTTAGAGAAATGGCTTCTGAACTCTTAAGAAGGAAAGTACAGAAGTTATTGCTTTTTCTTTGTTCCGGATACTTTGACGGCTTTGAGCTTCACTTTTGCTGTTGAAAAGCATGTATTTGATCATGTGATAAACACTCATATTATCTATCCTCTTCTAAAATCCTAGTGAAAACAAAGAGCCCTGACTTAACTGCAAAAGCAGGTAGAGTAGCACTGGTGTAATACTCTTTCATAATCACAGCTGCGGGGATTTAGTCTGCACTAGACTTTTCTTAGCTTGCAATTCCGTCTCCACTCGTCTCATGCTGTACTGTCTGAAGGTACAAATGTCTATATTTTCAGTGCTTCTTTTTCACTCCTTGTAAAGCAAGTACAGTAGAATTCTCTGCCATCAGGAAACCCTGTACATTGAAAAACTGAATTACCCGGTAAGAGGTGTCCTGTGTGAAACCATGCTGCTATTGTTTTCAAAATCTTCTGTCAAACATTAGAGAAATGAGTGACGCCGTGGCACTCACATTCATTTGTGAAGCGTTTTGGGTTCGTTTTTCATTAACTGCCATTGCAATCCCTTTTTTTGTCACAGAGCAGAGGCATCTGCAAGAAGAAATTAGTTGATGCAGTGAGGTGTGTTTGTCTGCATTCTTCTACTCCTCTAAAATTTTGATTCTTTTCCTTTTAACAAAGTGAAGTTGGGGGGGGAAATGGTCAAAAATCCATAAGGAGGAGTATCTGGTTATCAGGTTATTGCTTTCCTAGGAAATTTTAACCACCTTTGAGTAGCAGAGAGGTACAGTCTGACATCTTCTGTGTAGCTCAGTAATATTGCTGTATCCTATAGCATTCTCCTCTTGATATGACATAGTGTAGAGAGATAACTTATCTATATAGTAGCACACCTATAGTTCCCCTCTCTAAGGAATACTGCCAGCTTGAAATACAAGAAGAAGTGGAAGATGGGAATTTGGTTATCTAGAGCCTAATTAACCTTTCATTAATGTCTCAATCTCATAAAACCGCCATACTCCTGTCAGTGATCTCCGATTTTTTGACAATCTAGTTGCAGATTCTTTAGGTATTTATTCACTGGGGCTGCAGTGAATGGTGATGCAGAAAGACAACTTTGAGCACCATTCCAGTGGAGACAGATGCAATTTTTCTCCAGGAGCTGCTTTGCAGAGCTGGATACGTGTATGTCTCTGTGAAACACTTTCTCCAGCTCTACATCCAGCCACTGTTCTGAAATGTGTTCTGTGGTGCTGAGACTATCAGTTACAAAGCACAGGGTATGTCATTAGGAGCTTTAATATTTATTCCCAAAGCTTGGTTGTCAACAGAGCATCCGTATCCAACAGCATGTTTAGTTTTATGAGACTGTTCAAAATCACTACATGTATTAAGGGTAATGGCGAAGAGCTAGAGAAGTAAACCCAAGCATTAAAGTTAACAAGGCTGTGCTCTTATGGCAAGAGTCCAAGAAAACATGGTAAAATCTGAAGAAAGTAGTGATAGATGATTCCATGTCCTGATAAAACAGTTTTAACTGTGGTTTGCAACTGGGTTTGCAAGTTTGTTGGAAGGGATGCTTTAACTTGTTTCCTGAATTGGAGGTGTGCTATCTGTATGAACTGTAATGTACTGCTATGCTGGTAAAGGTGGTGCTGTCTAGTTAAAACTCACTATGAAAGGGAAATAAATTGTCCTGCATTTCCAGATTTAATTACAGCATCTGATGCTCTGGGTTCCGTGTACGCCATGAGTCGCAATTGTCAGTCAGAGGACAAAGGGTCTTTGTAGTTTTTCAGTGTTAGAGGATGAAACTTTATACGGAGAGTATGGGGGATGTAGCTGACAGGGAGAACTGACTAGGAAAAAGAACAAATACTGTGTTTATGCGACATCAGCCATGACTCAATAGCACAGGGACCACACTGTGGCAAAGGCTATAGGATGGAGGCGCCTGGCTGGAAAGCTACAGAGTGATCTGCAGCTGGAGACCTGCTCAACCCTCCTGACTTCTGTGTTGCACAAGTGCTCTGCCAGCAATAGATATGCATGCCCATCATTCTGCCTGGAAGTTTTTTCTGCCTGTTATTTTTAAAACATTAACCTTCTACCAACACTGGGTGTTAGGCAACCAGAGAAGCTCCCCTGAACTTATTTGATAGACACTCAGGAAAGCAGCACTGGTTAAGGTTTTAGAGATGAAAACATGCACTGTTTTTGAGGGCTTCCCTTAGACATTCTCAGCACTGGCTCAGTAAGAAGGGTCTTATAAACCATCCGAGTCAAAATGACTTGGCAGAGCATCTCAAATGTAATTTTACTTTGTGCCAGACATACTGGTCAATTCATGAGAAGACTCCTACAGCACATAATGAGTAAGTTATCCTGAATTATGCAAAGTAAAGAGTGTTTGATATATATGAGAGAAGAGTTCTACATGGAAGTAGTGTTGGTTTGTACCACATAACCTCTGCCAAACAGCTCCCTCTCAGTGTAAGGAAGCTTGCTTTTTATATCTGCTGGCTTTATGACGTGAAATGTAACCAGGAAGTATGGTTATATTGGTTATCATGAATCCTCGTGATAAAATGCTCTTGAGATGTCTGGCAGTTTCAAGTTTGAATTCAGTATCTTGACAAACCGGAGACAGATTCCGGTTTAGTAGGTGGAGACACTAATCTCTAAGAGAACCTGTATTACATAGAACCTATCCTTGGCTTGGTGTGATATTTATTTCCTTCAGAAGAGAATTCCTCATTCTCTTTTCAACCTAGAAAAACTTAAAATCAGTTGAAGAAAAAAACATCTGAAGCAGCTTCATGCTGCTCCTCTGTTCCTATTTTCATTCAGAATATAATGTGAGAGTTTTGATCAATGTTTCTTCATTCTCAGCTATCACAAATAGCAGAAGTGCAGAGTGCTGCTGTTATTACCAAACACTGATAACTTAGATGCAGTTTGGGATGGAAACAAACAGGGAAGTGTTTCATTCTTCACTACGCTGTACTTCATGAGAGCCTGTGCTGTTGAAAAGTATACCCATGGACATGTCCATCTGTAACGGCACGTTTGGTACACTTAGAGTAAACAAGTGGATAGCTGGTGCAGAACAGTAGCCCTTTAACACTGTTTTATAAATCCTTAGAGCATCCCTGCAGACAACTGACCCTTGAAAGACTACTTAATTTGTTTGACTTTCTATTGTTGATCATAGTAGTTAATGCAACTAGTAAAAGCAACCGTCCTGAGTTCTCCCAGGTGTTTGTATAATATCCAACGTATTCCATGACCCCGTTCATCACTGCTGTCCCATGTGGTAATAATTCTGCTTTGCCATGGGCTGCTGTATTTCCCGTCCTGATCTCTGAGTGAATGCGACTGGCAGTACGCGATGTAGCCTAATGTGTCCTTTGAGCTGCATTCTAACTTTTACCTTTCTACCAAGAGCCTGTTTCCAAGTCATTTATTTTCTAGCACTGCTGTTTGTGGGAGGTTTAAGGCAGAGATAGCTTAATATGTGTCCTGTCCTTAAGGAACAGTGGTGTCGAGATGCTGTTACATAATGCAGTGGTTTTCCATAGGTGTAGGTAGACGTGATGAGATGAGAAAAGTAAAAAGGTACCCAGTGAGATTATCTGACTTCTCTTCTGGAAGTGCTGTGCATGGAGTAACCCTTCTCTGATCCACAAATGCTTTTGGAATGAAAGATTTCCCAGGAATGGGAATAGATGAGTGACATTAAAAATGTGCAACTACTGCTGACAGGGAACATCTTCAAGCACCAGCAGCTGTGTGTTAAACCCCTGAGGGTCAAACCCTGGATACTCAGCAAACCTTTTGTGGTTGCTGTAGGTTAAATCTGACAGAGTGTAGCTCCCGTCAGGGATGGTTTAATATGTTTCCAACCTCAAGCAAACAGGCAGGAACATGTGAGTCGTAGCCATCTCAGCTGGACTTCTACTCACAGACACTTTGTCTTGAGATTGAAAAATCACTGGAAAAGGACCTTAAATCTGACTTCTTCAGAAAATAAACTTTCAGAAAATAAATTTACTTGACATTCCCTTCTGCATAATTGGATCACACTTTGCAAAAATATGGATTAATCCAGGGATAATTTTAGCCATAATCCTAATTCATACTTTCTATCAAAAACTTGCAAAGAGAAGTTAAATAGAAAGGTTGTAGAAAACTCCTACCTTGAATCCATTACCTTCAAAACTATTGGATGCATCACATTTTCATAGCCTCATATATTTTATTTCTAAAGAGCATCTCCATTTGGTGACAGCAGCTGTTCCTATGAACATCTGCAACTGGATGTGAAGCTGTGGTAAATGTAAGTCATTGCAATATTGTCGATGGGCGGGCAACTGAGGTGCTGAAAGGTTAATGGCAGTAAACCAAAATGCATTCTAATAGTCACAGAATTCTCCCTCTCACTGGGCACTGATGAGGCCTCTCCTCAAGTACTGAGGGCAGTGCTGGGCCCTTCACTTCAAGAAAGAGATTGAGGGGCTGGAGTAGGTCCAGAGAAGCAATGAGGCTGGGGAAGGGACTAAAGGGAAAGTCTGGGAAGAGGCTGAGGGAGCTGGGGGTGTTTACTTGGAGAAGAGGAGATTCAGGGGGGACCTTCATCCTCTCTCTATCTCCTTGAAGGGAGACTGCAGTCAGGTGGGGGTCAGACTCTTCTCCCAGGCAACTAGTGCCAGGATGAGAGGGCCTAACGCTGCACCAGGGCAGGGTTAGATTGGAAGTTAGGAAGGCCTCCTCATGGAAAGAGTGATCAGATTCTGGAATGGACTGCCCAGAGCAGTGGTGGAGTCCCCATCCATAGCAGTGTTGAAGGAGGACAGACTGGTTGTAGCCCTTAGTGCCCTGGTCTGGCCAGCATGGTGATGTTAGGTCCTGGGCTGGGCTCGAATAGTTTAGAGGGCTTTTATTCACAGTAATGATGAGGCTGGAAAAGACCTCAATAATTCTGTGGTCCTATGAGAATGGTGAAATCTCAAAGCATTGCTCACATTGATAAAAATATTTACAAATAACTTTGTCTTCATATGTTTAACTTACAGAAGTTTAGTTGTTGTTGTTACACACTTTATAAAGTTGTATAGGAGTGACCATCTTCTCATTAAATAAGTTAAGGTGACCATGGCAGTTCTGCACAGGGCGTTGCCAGACTCTGTCCCTTAAAGTCATTGTCACCAGGCATTATAAAACTGATGAGCTCAGTCAAAACGTGCTGTACAAGTGGTTATCTCAATTTTCTGGTTCAGCAAATAACATTGCTCTGGAGGTTTTGTGGTGATGGTTTACTGTAATGCAATGTAAAATGTAATGGTGTGGAGAATATTGGTGGGCAGCTAAAGGCCAAACTCATGGAATTGTTTGAGCTAATTCCAAAGCAACAGTCTAAGGTTGTAGTTAGACTCTTTTATGCATCCAGTGCTAAATATAGGTGCCATCTTTCAGTCAGAAACAGAGACTGGGAGGTACAGTATGCAAAGTATGAAGGGTGGTGCATCCCTACTTTATTATCATTGGTCTGATAGCTCCCATTTGTAAGGTTTTGCAGGTTTATTGTAGCACTTCTGGTGAATTCTATGGACATTGAGACTAATAAAACGTCACAACTTTGGGATGAAGTGCAAAGATCTTGACAAAATGGAAGAGATGGTTTGGTGACAGCTTCTGAGGCTTCTGGTGCTAGACAGTAGGGAAAGACTGTCTTGGCCCAAAGAGCTTCCTCAGCCCAAATGACTAAAGTACAACTTAGAAGGTAAAAACCAGACCTATATGAAATTAAAACCAACCAACCAAAACAACCCCCTAGGGAAAGATCATCCAGTCCAATCCCCCTGCCACAGCAGGATCACCCAGACCAAGTTGCACAGGAACATATCCAGGCGGGTCTGGAACATCTTCAGAGAAGGAGACTCCACAACCCCCCTGGGCAGCCTGTTCCAGTGCTCCGGGACCCTCCCTGGGTAGAATTCCTTCTGATATTTGTATGGAACCTCCTCTGTTCCAGCTTCCCCCCATTGCCCCTTGTCCTATCACCAGATGCCCTTGAGAAGAGCCTGGCTCCATCCTCCTGACACCCATCCCTCACATATTTGTAGACACAAATGAGGTCCCCCCTCAGCCACCTCTTCTCCAAGCTCAAGAAACCCAGCTCCCTCAGCCTTTTCTCATAAGGGAGGTGTTCTACTTCTTTCATCATCATCCAGTTACAACCTCTATACAGAGGCAGGGACATCTTCACTAAATCAGGTTACTCAGGGCCCCAGCCAGCCTGGCCTTCAACATTTCCGGGGAAGGGGCAGTCACAGCTTCCTTAGGCAACCTGTTCCAGCATCAGTGGTGGTGATTTGTACTATGCTTTCTCTGTTGTGCCTTTAAAGTAGATGAGTTGGAGTAGATGTTTATGTGTAACCATTGAAGTTCATTTTACTTTTACTAAGTAAGCTATTTTTTTCTAATAAAATGTTTCCCTAAACGCATGAACACATGGATGGATTTAGAAAAATAACCTACCTAATGTGTATCCTGGCAATATTTACTGAAAACTATGGATTTGTGATTGTATTGGGAGTAATTAATGAGATCAAGAAGAGTTCTTCAAATGGTTTCAGGGAAGAATCAAAGTATCAGCAAAAAAAGTACCAACCAAACAGGTCCTGTGGGGTATCTGAAGTCTAGGCAGGATTTTTATTCATCAGATTGAAAAATAGCTTGACATTACCTTCCCAAAATTGAGAAGGATCTTGGCAGTCATGATTAGAGCATGACTCGAGGGAGTTAGAAAAGCTGTGAAGTTATGTGCAGCTTCTGAATTAGCCAGGCAGAGTGTTTCTACCTAGTTTCTAGACCTCTGACCATCAAATCTCTTGTTCTCATATGAGCATGAAGCTGCCAAGGGAGGGTTAGGTTGCATGTTAGGAAGCCTTTCCTCATGGAAAGGGTAATCAGACCCTGGACTGGACTGCCCAGGGCAGTGGTGGAGTCCCCATACCTGGAAATGTTGAAGGACAGCCTGGCTGCGGCCCTTAGTGCCACACATTCTGTGATTTTGGGAATGTTCAGAAGTGATTTGTCACCACAAGGATCATAAAATGAGCCAACAGATGATTTGGCATGAATCTTTCCAGTATGCTATTTAGGTAGAATCTCAGATCACAGAGAGTGAGATGGTAGAATACTTCTCCCATTTTTACCCATCTCCCATCTTAATCATCCTAGCTGGTGAGCAAGAACTCCTTGATTCTTGATGTCAGGAACTGCCAGTAACGTGAAAGGGAATCACAGGAGGCTTCATTCGGTTTACAACAAATGTTCAGGTGCTCTGTTCATGCTGTTCTAGGACACTTTGCAGCTACCTGTTCTGTGCATATACCCCAAGTCTGACCCTGCCTATCGTCATGTGCTTGGGTGGGATGAGGAAGAATAGAGGAAGTACTTCAACTGCCTAAGAAGAGCATCTTTATGATTTCTGCTTCTTTTTGACTACCATCCAGAAAGCAGACCTTCTCCAAGCAGCATCTCAAGGATTGAACAGATTGCTGAGTTTTGATGCACAGTTGCAAGCGTTGGGCGAGATCCATCTCGAGCAGGACTGCGTTGTGTAAATATCAGCTCTGCATAAATACAACATGGGCTACCAAGGGTAGGCTTGTTGTTTTGTGAACTGATGGACTTGGATGAAAATGCATAGATTATTTTAAATAGTGCTAAGGCATAGCTACTGATAAATTAAGAAGTAAAAGAAATACACGGCTTGAGGCAGCACTGAATGTTCCTGGGAGTACACTGGGATTTAATCTGTTATTACTACTGTGTGGATGGAAGCAGACCTTTGTCCATTGCAGGTACTATTTGATCCTTCTAATTCCCTGGTTTTACATGAAAGGAGTAATTCCCAATTGAAGCACGTTATGCAACACTGATTATCTCATAAGCACTTTCTAATTAAGGAAAACATATTAGTATGAAGTAGAAGCTTTATGTGCTAGACTGACAGACTTAGGAGATAACTACACACTGTTACTGATAGATGGCAAAGTAGCTGTGTAAGACCTAAGCAAGTTTAGTGATTTGATTTGATTTGCTATTGCTATAAAACATCAACGGAGCCTTAATTTTCTCTATATTCATAGAAATTCAATAATTTAGCTCTTCCTTTTGCTTTTGCAATTGATACTGCATCTTAAATTCTGCAAAACTGTATAGCATGCTCTTAATTTCACCATTTTCTCAGCACAGGAAGAAACTCTACAGCTGAAAATAGTCAAGCTTATAAAAATATAAAGGCTGTAATGATCTAATAAGGAAAGCATAGAGTGACTGAAAGACATTCTGTGAATCAGTAATCAGATTTTTTTCCACTAAGAACTGACTGCCATGTAGCCTTCAACATGGACATTAGGCCCATGAAGAGGTCTGTATACAACAGAGCATCCAGGTGCTGGCCTCCTTAACAGTGGTATCACAGAATATTAGGGATTGGAAGGGACCTCAAAGCATCATCTAGTCTAATCCCCAGACAGAGTAGGATCCCCTAGATCAAGTCACACAGGAATATGGCCAGGCAGGTTTTAAACATTGCCAAAGAAGGCGACTCCAGAACCTCCCTGGGCAGCCTCTTCCAGTGCTCTGTCACCCTCACTGTGAAGAAGTTTCTTTATATGGAACCTCTTCTGTTCCAGCTGACACCTGTTGCCCCTTGTCCTATCATTGGGTGCCACTGAGCAGAGCCTGGCTCCTTCCTCCTGACACCTGCCCTTTCCATATTGATCAACATTGATGAGGTCACCCCTCAGTCTCTTTTTCCAAGCTAAAGAGACCCAGCTCCCTCAGCTCCACCAGGACCCTCAGGTCCTTTCTCCTAGGCTGTTCTCTGTAGTAGATCAATCTCCAACCTGTATTGGTTCCTGGGGTTGTTCTTGCCCAGATGCAAGGCTCTACACTTGTCTTTGTTATATTTCATTAAATTTCTCCCTGCCCAGCTCTCCAGCCTGTCTAGGGCACACTGAATGTTATACAGAGGAAAAGAATCTGATTCATCAGATTTTGACTTTGTTCATTTACTTGCATTGGCTTGTGGCTGTTATGTCTTTGAAACTTTCACAAAGTACAAGATCTTTTTGGGAAGAGGTGGTCAGTGTCAGCAAATCGGAAGTCCATGTAAAGGGAGGGCCCTTTTGGCAGTTCTTTAGTTTTCTTCAGAGAAATCAAAAGCACCTAACATTTTTGGAAGCAAAAATTGATAATTATGTTTTTTTCTGATGGTTGTGTGAACGCTTATTTAGAGAATGACAATCCTGTCACTTCCTTCCACTGAATACAGAGTGTGGCTAAAGGTAGAAGGATGATGTTGCAGTGTAAAATCACTGCTTGATTCTGGTGTGCTCGCATCATTAGACAGTGCTGCACAGGGCTCTGTAAAGGCAAACAATATATAGTGCTTTCTGTTAAAGTAGATAGGAGCTTTCTCTCTGCTGCATGTTTCTATTGCAGATAAGCATGAATGTAGGGTAAAATAACTAAACAAAGATAAAAAACCTAAACATAAATGTGTATTATGGTTCCTGCTAAATACTAGGAATCTGACGACTGTAAAACGTTTGCCTTCTCTTCTGCAGTTACTTTTTCTGCTTGCTAATTACAAGTTATAGCTGTCAGTCCACAGTGTGATCTATTTTCCTCAAAACAAGTTGGAAAGTATCCGACTTGTATCAGATATTCCTTGTTTTGTTTTCCAAACACAGAGAATCATCCTGTCCTTTGGGACTTAAGAATTGTTTTGTTGTTTTTGCTTTTAGGGGAAAAAAAAAAGGGATGAACAATTACAATGAAAAATACCTTCTTCATTCCCTTTTGGATCCTTTCCATCTTAGATTGCCTACCATTTATTGTTCCCCATCCCATCCAACAGAGAAGCATAAAGTCTCTCTTCACTTATGGATGATACATGGTGAGAATTGAATCGTTAAATATCCTCCTAAGTGAGCTGAAACACAACAGAAAAATTTGAACCAGAGAACATCAGCTGAAATAATACAATCTTGTTTCAGGAAAATGAAAACCTCTTCTAAATACAGAAAACACACAGCTGTTTCCCCAGTTTCTCTACACATGGAATTGATTCTTCTAAGCATGATACCCATAACTTTGGAACCAGCATTCAAAATAAATTTTACCCAGTCACCTGTAGAGACACTGTTGCTGGCCTGATATCTTAAAGATCCTATTAAACTGGCCACCTGGCAGTGGCACTGGTACCGTGGCCTGTATTGGGAGTAGTGTGACCAGCAGGAGCAGGGAGGGGGTCATTCCCCTCTCTTCAGCTTTGGGGAGGCCACACCTCCAGTCCTGTGTCCAGGTTTGGGCCTCTCACTACAAGGGGGACATTGAAGGGCTGAAGAGGGGACAAGCTGTATTGGTGCTTCTCATTACTGCTTCCCAGGTGAAACACTCTGCAATTGTTCTTATTAAACCTCATTAAATTTCTCTTTGCCCAACTGTCCACTCTTTCCAAGTCTTCCTGAATGGCTGCACAGCTATCAGGTAAGTCAGTCAGACCACCCAAGTTAGTGTCATCACAAACTTGCTGAGGAGACACTCTATCCCATGATCAAGATCCTTAGTAAAGATATTAAATAACACTGGACCTCACACAGATCCCTGGGGGACATCACTGACTACAGAGCTCCAGCTACGCTCTGCACCATTAATCACCACTCATTGGGCTCAGTTTTTAATCCAAGTCACAATCTGTTCTTCAATCCCACACTTCCTAAGCTTATTCATGAGGATGTTATGGAGGACTGTGTCAAAAGTCTTACTAAATCGAGGTAGACCACATCCACTGGGCTCCCAGCATCCACACATTTAGTCACAGCATCACAGAACGCTATCAGATTAGTCAAACACAATTCCCCCTTGGTATAGCCATGCTGTCTGCTTCTGTGAAAGAAAATGTGTAACGTTAATTTCACAAGCAAATATTGCTTGAAAATGAAGAAGGAATATTCTAAAGATGCTGATTCTTCAGAGGTGTCCTTATGCATTACTTAGCTATATCATTCTTTTTATATTTCTTACATCACATGCCCACATCGTGCAGGTATCTGTATCGCAGTGATAAGCTGGAGTCTGACTAGGTTTTAAATCTGCTGCTCAGCTGCAGGCAGTCTTTGTAGCTTACAGGTCTGTTGACACAAGCTAGCTACCTCTTGGCTTACTTGTAATGACAATAAAATGTCTGGAAGTAGTGTTTTTCCTGGCCATATGTGCCTGTCTTCTCTGCTTGTATGTGAGTCATACAGTGTTTTAAGTCTTACCATCAGGCCAAATTCAGGTTTCCACGTTATTATAGCAGCTCAACTGCTCTGTGACAAAAGCTA
>VZRI01002516.1:121265-145648 GCA_013397515.1 Upupa epops | reverse complement strand
GCAGGATAGAAGCCAGAGAGTAGTGGTCAATGGGACAAGAGTCTAGCTGGAGGTCTGTATCTAGTGGGGTCCCCCAAGAATCAGTACTGAGACCAGTCCTCTTCAATCTGTTCATTAATGATTTGGATGAGGGATTAGGGGCACTGTCAGCAAGTTTGCTGATGACACAAAGCTGGGTGGTGTTGCCGACCCCCCAGCAGACTGTGCTGCCATTCAGCCAGACCTGGACAGGCTGGAGAGCTGGGCAGAGAGAAATGGAGTGAGGGACAACAAGGGTCAGTGTAGAGTCTGGCATCTGGGCAAGAACAACCCTGGGTGTGTGACTCATCTATGTGATCCTGCTGTGGCAGAGGCATTGGACTAGATGATCTTTCAAGGTCTCTTCTGATCCCTTATGATTGTATGAATTTCTTCCTAAAATCTAATCTGGATCTCCCCTCTTTTAGTTTGATACCCTTCCCTCTTGTCCTATGACTAGAGTCTCCTGTAAAAACTCCCTCTCTATCCTTGCTGTAGGCTCCCTTCAGGCTTCTACACTGGTTTGAACTGTTGAATTTCCAATAGAAAAGAAATAATCTTTGTTAAACATTTATAATCCAAGCTGTATAATTAAGACCAACATTGTGAAATATAAGGTTATAGGAAATACCATTTGTATTGTATTTAAACAATGAATGGCATTTTCAGAGGCAATATCTGTGTGTGTTATTGTGAAAAAAGGTAATAGAATATTTGCCTAATATAAAACTCTTACAGTAGGGCTTTGAAATTGAAATGGATGGCTTTTCAGAGTGAGTGCTTTAGCTGCTGTTACCAACAGCTCATCTTGAAATGCTAAATGCACAATTGCTCTGTTTTTCCATTTTAGTTAGCATTTAAAGTGTCATTATTTTCACACTCTGGTAAATGTCATATAATGGGTATTTATTTCATTGAGGACTGTGATCAAACAGTAAGAATGTGGTTGACTCTAGAAGCAAACATTTCTTGGGATAAATACAGGGTAATACTGCCTCGTCATAACGTGGCTGTTCCACAATAAAATAAAGCCCAAGGGATGTTGCCGTTGCAGCTTCCTCACTGAGTGACTTCCATGAGCTTCATTGTTATTTCTTAGCCGGTATGAATTTTGAAGATTAGCAACCGTTAAGACAAGGACTGAAATATGCTTCTGGTGTTAATAAGTCTCAAAATCCCAGTATAGAATAACACCTTCCCTTAAAGCACTGATAAATCACTTCCTATAGTTCTCTAACTGCAAAAAAGAGAAGAATCTTGCTTCAGTGTAAAGATAACCCCCAAAGATGTAGCCTGTGTGAACAGCAGGCTGAAGTAATTTAATTCTCTCATTGTGCATTGGAGGAATTGTATTCAGCTTGGGTTTTATAATGCAGTGAGGAGACTCTGCCCAACAAATAGTTTAGTAACTGATAGAGATTTACATTGCTGTTCAAGACAGTTCTTTCAATACGGATACTTAACAAGTATTTCCACCGTAACTGCACATTAGCAAGCAGTGTGTCCTCTGCTATTTTCATATCATTCCATTTTCCTATATTAAGTTCAAGCTGCTCATATCAGGCCCACAACAGTCATGTAATTACTTGTGTAGGTTTAGTAGAATACAGTAGTGTTTTCATATAACTTCATTCTTAATTTATTTTGACGCCTATCTAGTATGACCGTAAGATTAACTAAAATACGAATCCAGCTCTGTACCGTGGCCCTTTGGTCACCTAGCTTCAACTGTCCTTTAACACAAGAAGAAAGACTAAATGGGTTGAAACACAGGGATATCAAATGAACGTTTCATCTTTTGTATTCATAAAGCTCATTGTGCAGTCTTACGAGTCTGACTTTTGCCATTTTAGGACTACAGTCTTTTAAACTTGGTAGATGTGTGAAATAATGTAAAACATCATAAGGTGTGAGATCAAGCTGATGAGAGAGAGAAAAATTTCAAAGCATTCCTTCATTTACACATGAATTAAATCATTCTTCCTCAATTTATCTTCTGTTTGAGGCTTTGTTCAGCTATTCTTGTGAAAATGTTGTGTATTCCAGAACACCTTTGATTTAGCTATGAGGGGCAGTTCTTCAACCCTCTGTTCTTTCTCTTAATTCTTTCTCTTTGACCGATACAGTCTTACCACTTCCAGGTCTTCTTCCACTTCTAACAGCTATGCAAACATCAGCTCCCTTATCAGCTATACAGTGTCAGCATCTTCATTCCACCAGCACAAAAACAGAACGCAGAGCTACAACTAAAGGAAATGTTTCTGTGACTGTCAACTGAGGCTTGAGTGTAGCTGACATTGAACATCCAGGTGTGCACACCATCACGCTCTTACTTGCCCAAATGCACAAGCCATGGAAGACTTACCTATTGCAACGGCCTCTGATCCATCCCAGCTCCAAGGCATGGCTGCTGCTTGTAAGATGACTAGCATCCAAAGCGTGCCAGCAACAGTTCTGATGATAAATTAAAGCTGCCCAATTTAACACCCCATACTGTTAAAGCCCAAAGGTCTGGAAGACTTATTAGCATTGCTTAATTTACTAATAAAGGCAAAAGTAAAGGGGTTAGCTGGTTTGACCTTTAAGAGAAAGGTGGAATTAGGATTTGTGTTCTTTGTTCCTGGTCCTGCCATCATTTCTCCCGACTGTACTGCTTTTACACCTGTGATTAGAACAAAGTCTGTTTGATGAGCCATTCAGAGATGTATACCTTCAGGCACTGTACGAGTTGCTGTCCTTTAAATACCTTCCCTCCAATAATTTCTATGTTGTCGTGTCTAGAGTTTGTTGTTTAAGTTGAATGCAGAGCACTATTTCAAACACCCCCTCCTGCCTACACACTCATCCATGTGATTTAGTAAGAGGATGTGAATACTCTGTGTTGTATAACTCATTATAAAACTTGCGCTGCATAAGCACTTTCCCCTGGTAAAGGCAAACAGGACTTTACTTACTCAAAGAGTACTTGATCAGGTATAATTTTCTCCTTGTTTTTTCACAATTTCAACAGCTAGAGTTGAAAACAATTGATCTCAGATTACAGATACTGAAGAACTCTTCCATCTGAATTACTCTCTCAGCTAAGATGAGAGCTAGTATCTCATCAGTGCCTGTATAATGCATCCCTTCGGGTCAAGCTCTTCTCATCTGTGTGTGGGACAGTTCTGCTGTTTTGAAAAACCACAGAAGTTTGGAAGAGAGAAAGTATCTATTTTAAGCCATCAGTGAGTTGTTAAAAGCGCAGTTGAGAAGCCTGTTGTGTTACAAAGGGACCTGAAATCACTGGTCACAGAGCCTGTCTACGAGGCCTGCACATAGTCCTACCTTTGCGAAGGATTTCCCTCAGCACTAAAGCTCCATTCTTATCATCCCACAGGATGCTTTTTGCACTGTGTCTACAGGATGAGGAGAAGGAAAAGCGAAACAGATTAACATTTGCGAGGGTGTACTTAAGAATGAACATTCTGGGAAGGGAAGAAACTAGCCACCAGCAGAAATGCTTCCTCCAATTGCCTTAAAATATTCACCCAGCAACAGGAACCGTGCGTGGTGTTTCTGTCAGTCTGAACAGCTGCTTCCCTCAGCTTATTTTGCCTTTATTGGATCATCTGTAACAAACACTGTGCTCAGGAGAGCCCGCGGGTAGCTTGGCACTCTTCATTTACAAAAGTAATCCATGTCTCCTGTCACATTCAGCTTTGCCAGAATGTACCAGAGTTTGCAGAATTCACACAGCCTTTAAAAGAAAGCAGCTTCTGCTGAGCACTGCTTGTGTGGAAGCATAAAATATTTACACCCTTGACATAAGCAACTCAATCCTCAGGTTCCTTTATACCTACCTCTTTGTGTAAGCACTTCTCTACATGCTTCTTCCTCAGTGAAGCACAGTTACCTGGTATGTGATTGCCAAGAGTTTCATACCCCGTTTTATGGATGATGGATTCATGACACAGCATTTATGATGGAAGAATTATTGTGGCATTAAAACTCATGTGTATCTATAAAAAAAACTCATGTGTATCTATAAAACCTGCTTTCTGAGAGTTTTGAGCCTTTAGACACAGATCCATGGGGTTTCTTGAGCTGTGCAAATTACACAGATACGCAGATCATTAGGAGTGGGAAGGAACCTCCAGAGGTCATCAAGTCTAACACCCCTGCTCAAGCAGGACCATAGAACCTAACACAGGTCACACAGGAATGCATCCAGACAGGTCTCTAGAGTAGGAGATGCTACAATCTCCCTGAGCAGGCTGTTCTAGTACTCTGTGACCCTTACAGGAAAGAAGTTCTTCTTCAGGTTGAGGTGAAACTTCCTGTGCTCCAACTCACACCCATTGCCTCTTGTCCTATCACAGGGTGCAAGTGAAAAGACATTGTCCTTTTGTTCTTGACACCCAGCCCTCGTGGTTTTATAGAGTGATTAAATCCCCTCGTAACCTCCTCTCCGAGCTGCGATTTATAGAGTCTCTCAGTCTATTCTCATAAGGCAGAGTCTCCAGTCCCTTCATCATCCTCTTGGCCCTCTGTTGGACTCTGTCAATCAGATCTCTGCCCCTCTTGAGCTGGGGAGCCCAGAACTAGACACAATTCTCCAGATGTGGCCTCACTAGGGCAGAGCAGAGGGGGAGGAGAACCTCCCTTGGTCTGCTGGGCACACTCTTTTTAATGCACCCCAGGATTCCATTGGTGTTCTTGGCCCCAACAACGTATGGCTGTAGGGAAGAACATTTTAACGATGTTGCTGGAACTTAGCACAAAAAAATTGTACAGGGTCTTTTTAAAAGTTTGTAGTGAAAAGCAATAAATCCCAACTCAGTGTAAATCCTATTACCCCGCTGACGGGATGAGTATCTGCTGGGCACCTGAGGCCATCAGCAAACGAACTAATGTGCAAGCAGCTGGAATTGTTTGTGTGAGCTCTCCCGTTTTTGAGATGAAGCTGCAATATTAGAGAGTCTTCAAGCTACTGCTGCTAAAAATTAACCTGATCAAACTCGTATGCTGTTTGATCTCTTCAGCTTCACCTTCCACACAGAAACCTGTGGGGCATTTGCATATAAGCTGCTGGTCATGCTGCAAAGCTTGTGCCTGTGTGCTCATACACGGACTGTCTGAGGCTCTCACTGGTAGTGGCCATACATTTTCCTCTAAGTTATTTTATAGAGATCTCTGCTTTTCAGGGTTTTTCATAAATAAAGTAAGATTTTTAAAAAGCCTTAAAATTGTGGACACGGGTTGTCCATGTAATTAGCAAATTGCATCCTCTTCTATTTGAGCCTTTGACACTGAAAGGACTAACAGGATCCATACAAACTCTGTGCCAGTTAACGAATGCTTGTCTTTCACCCTTCCCAGCTTTAGTCGGGCATTAATATTTGAGAAACAATCATGCAGATTGCACCTAAAATGTCAGTACACATTTGCAAAGAGTTTCTTCTGGACGGCCAGGAGTTGCTACTAGTTGTTCAGCTTAAAGCTCTCGTAGATTTGCACATGCATTCCTCATGAGTAATCGCAACTAATCACCCGATAGCTGTGAATGAAGTCTTTATAAATGATTTCTATGCTGTATTCACCTGCACAGCTTTCTAAATACAACGTGAAACAGAGAAATACAATGGCTAGCCTGCCTGTCTGCTGAATGAATGATATAGTGTGTTCTGGGTCAGAACAACCTGCCTATACTGAGCTTACCAGTACTTCCTTCGGTTCTGAAATGGTTTTCCAGCATTCTGCACCTTACACCCCTGTAAGATACTTGTCTGTCTCTGCTCTATAAGGCTGTTGTTAAGCATTTTCTCATAGGTTTCATCAAATCTAATACTTCTAAATCTGGTTAAAAAATAGCTTCACTAGCTGGCATTTCAAGCCACTAGGTCGATTCAGTGTGAAAATGCCTTTCTTTCAACAATCTCCCTCAATAATATTTCTCTCTTCTCCTCATGCTGTAGTATCTGCCATCCCTAAATTGTTCAGATTCAGCTTTTCATGGCTTTCAATCCACCAAGCATAAGAAGTACCTGTAATTTGGTAGCTGGTGATCCATCAGGATTCGACATTTTTATTTGCCATGGTAAAAGCGGTATCGTGCATATTTCAAGGCTTGCCAACCGTGTGAATTAAGACATTTCCTTCTACATTCTCTATAATTAGGTTTGCACTTACTAAAGAAATGCAATTTTACAGCCTAACACAACCAAGAGAGTCTCAACAACTGGAAAGATTGTTTGGGGTTTTTCATAAAATTATATGCTCCCAAAGGCTTCAGAACTCTGAAACCTTAACAGTCACTGCCTGTCAGTAACTCAAATATCATACATCAAAACACAAGACTCCTGAAACTGTCTGCACCCATGTCAGGAGATCCTGAGACAGCTGTACAGACAGTACACACAAGTTTATCCAGGCAGGTGGTAACGGGCAAAACTGCCGAGATGTTCTTTTTCCAGATGATTTGTGAAACTACAGGAAAGGAAAAAGAGGAGTAGTTTGGAGCAGCTTAATTGTACAGCTTCTTTAGACAGTTTGTGCACCAGGGCCAGCAATTGACAGGTGATGATAGGTGACAGGTGAATCCAACTGTTCCCATTTCTGGTAGGAGGCATGGGTGAGTGAGACATGCTGGTAGGTACTTGGCACTGGTGAGGCCTCCCCTTTAGTACTGGGGCAGTTCTGGGTCCTGCACTTCAAGAAAGAGATTGAGGGGCTGGAGTGGGTCCAGAGGAGCAATGAGCTTGGGAAAGGAACTAGAGGGGAAAGTCTGATAAGGAGAGGCTGTGGGAGCTGGGGGTGTTTAGTCTGGAGAAGAGGAGACTCAGGGGGAACCTTCTCCATCTCTACAACTCCCTGAAGGGAGGTTGTAGACAGGTGAGGATCACTCTTCTCCCAGACAACTCGTGCCAGGACAAGAGAACAGGGTCTGATGCTGGGAGGGCTAGGTTGGATGATCAGACCCTGGAATGGACTGCCCAGGGCAGTGGTGGAGTCCCCATCCCTGGAGTTGTTGAAGGACAGCCTGGCTGTGGCCCTTAGTGCCCTGGTCTGGCTGCTGTGGTGATGTTAGGTCCTGGGCTGGGGCTTTTCCAGCCCCAATCATTCTGTGAATTTGTGACTATGGAAGGAAAATGAAATAGGGGCTGCGTGAAGGCAGAGCTATAACTGGTCTGCTCATAAGCAATTTGCATGTTTTCTGCCTTTGAGAGAATGATCACCCGTTGTATCTGACCCCTCTTTTTTTTTTCCCTAAAAATCCTGCAGGATGACCCCGTACAAAAAATTACGGTCTGATGGTTGTCATTGTCTATAGCTACATTTCCAAAAATATAAAGAAATAAAATGTGTTTCATGCATAGAAGGATCCATTTCCTGAAATCTTAAGTGATTGAAATGTTCTACTGTGCTCTGAGAACAAGATCTAATGAAATCTGTATATTTCTTTCCTTAAGATCTGAAGGTTTAGCACAAGGCAGTGGTGATTATTTTTCTGCACAGTTAGTATTTTGATGCTATTTAAATAGTTTTTAAATAGTAAAAAAAGAACCCCCAATCAGACACAATTAACTGCATCAAACCTATCTTTGTTGTTTGATGACTTTGCTCTGCTCTTTGCACGCATGTGTGTTTTTGTACCGTGTATAAAGCCAGGCTCCTGCTCAGTCACAGAGGCCAATATCTTCTGTATTTTCTGCTTGGCTTATTGCTTGATGCCTGAGATCAAATGCAGCATTTCATTTCCAGTCTCACAGATGACAGAATAAAATCCAGACTGCAGTTCAGCAGATGTCAGAAAGGTCAGAGAAAGAAGGATTAGCTACAGCGTTGCTTATATTTTCTTTTCCTGAAAAATCAGAAGTAGTTATGCCCGGGAAAAGATAACTTTTGCATCTTTGCTGCATATGATTTTAAAAAACACAGCAAATTATGTTTAAAAGTTATCTTTACACCTATTTTTCTTCTTTTTCTTCTATCTGCTAAGGAGTTTTTAAATGTAATATGCTCTTGGATCTATGTTTATGGATTTCTAGAAATTGTAGGAATCAGAATCACAGAATTATTGAGGCTGGAAAAGCCCTCTGAAATCAAAAAGCCCTGACCTAACATCACCACATCAGTTAGACCAAGGCAATCATGGCCAAGTCCAGTCTTTTCTAAAGCACCTCCAGGGATGGAGACTCCACCACTGCCGTGGGCAGTCCATTCCAGGCTATGATCACCATTTCCATGAGGAAGGGCTTCCTGACATCCAACCTAACCTTCCCCTAGCAGCTTTAGGCACTGTCCTCTCTTCCTGACACTGGTTGCCTGGGAGAAGAGCCCAACCCTCACCCATCTACAACTTCCGTTCAGTTAGTTATAGAGAGGGAGAAGCAACCTCCCTTCTGGTAGTTTTAGAGAGGGAGAAAGTGCCCCCTGAGTCTCCCATTCTCCAGACTAAACACCCCAGCTCTCTCAGCCTCTCCTGATCAGACTTTCCCTCCAGTCCTTTCTCCAGTTGTGTTACTCTCCTCTGGACCTGCTCCAGTACCTGATGATCTTGGTAAAGTCCTTAGGTTTCTGCCTACCCAAACACATCAGGATTTTACAAGAAGGAAGGAATGTTTTCTTTCATTTTTTTTAAATTGTCCATCCTATCCATAACAGCATAACTAATGAATCCAGCAAATCCACTCCAGGCTGAACCAGCCTTTCTACTCCTCTGATCTACTGTGTTTAAAGAAAAACTGTTTCCTGGTTCCTAAAACTCACGCCACTGATGGACATCAGCTTTGGCAATATGGTGTAACGATTCTCAAAGTTGTTCCAAACACCTCCTTACAAACTGGATTTAGTTGTAGTTTAGTTTAGTTTTAGTCTAGTTTTAGTTTATGTTTTTCAGTTGGTTGGATTTTGGTTGGAAACAAAGATAATTCTAGGTGTCACCTGTTTTTTCTTAAAATCATAGGAGTAAAACTCTTACAGACTACCATGGCAATGTTGGTTTTAAAATCTTGAATTTCATCTTGTTTGTATTACTTAAAGTCAGAAATCAATAATATTGTATAGTATTCCCTCCTCTATGCAGCAGTTTTGGATGACTGATGATTTCCACGGCAGTTGTGCTGTCAGAGTTCTGGCTCAAGTTTTCTGGAATGGAAATTACAAAATCACTAATGTTCTCTTGTAGAATCATAGAACAGTTTGAGCTGCAAGAGACCTTCAACAACATCAAGTTCAACCTTTTCCTAACCCTAGCAGCACCCTTAAACCCTGTCCCCCCAGTGCAACATCTACCCTTATCTTCAACACCTCCATGGATGGATGGGGACTCAACCCCCTCCCTGGGCCTGACAGCCCTTTCAGTACAGAAATTCGTCCTGACATCCAACCTGAACCTCCCCTGGAGCAGCTTCAGGCCATTTCCTCTCATCCTAACACTGGCCACTAGGGAGAACAGACCAGACCCTGCCTCTCTACAACCTCCTTACAACTAGTTGCAAGAAAGCAAGAAGGTCTCCCTTCCTTCTCCTCCTCTCAGGGCTGAACAGCCCCAGATCCCGTTTCTTATAGAACACAGGTTCCATATCCTCTACTTGCTTGGTAGCCACATCTGTCCCCTCTGAAGCTCTTCAGTGTCCCTCTTGTAGTAAGCTGCTCAAACCTGAGCTGTGGCCTCCCCAAAGCTGAGGAGAGGGGAATGATCACCTCCCTGCTCCTGCTGGCCACACTATTCCTGATGCAGACTGGGATGCCTTTGGCCTTCTTGGCCACCTGAGCACAGTGCTGGCTCATCTCCGCTGGCCCTCTGTTAACACTCCTAGATGCCTGTCTGTCTGTCACAGTCGTCTTGGTAGGCAATGCCTTCATTCTCCCTCTTGGATGTAACAGTAGAAGGTTTTTAAATGTGTAGTGTATATTTTAACAGCTGGAAGGTGTTGGAATTCTCAAAAGGCCAGTACTTTTTATCTCATCAGTACAAGTTGATCCATCTTATGATTTTGCGGTGATGGGAAAGGCTTGGAGCGAATGCCCAGGACAGCATAGATGGAGATCATGTGTAATCATGTGCAGGAACCCTAGCACACCTTGTAAAGATGGAGAGATAATAAGCGTCCTTTTGTTTTTACAGTTCTGTGCAAAACCAGTTCTTCACTTGAACAGCTCTTCCCCCGAGGTGCAATTACACCTGGTCTCAGTTTTAAGTTGAAGATCAATCAAAATCTCTGTTTTGCATGCTGATGAGCTGAACAGAGTCAACATTTTGGATCAGAGAATCATAGAATGGAATCATAGAATTACTTAGGTCGAAGGGACTTCAGAGATCATGTAGTTCTTGTAGCCCTGTTCAGGTACTGGAAGGCTGCTGTAAGTCCCCTTTGGAGCCTTCTCGTCTCCTGGCTGAACAGCTTCAGTTCCTTCAGCCTGTGCTTGTAGGAGAGGGCTCCAGCCCTCTGATCATCCTTGTGGTCTTCTCTGGACTCACTCCAACACTTCCATGTCCTTCTTAAATTGGGGCTGCAGAACTGGCTGCAGTACTCCAGGTCAGGTCTCATGAGAGTAGTGTAAATGGGGGATCACCTCCCGCGACCCGTTGGTCAGACTTATTTTGATGTAGTCCAGGATACAGGTGGCTTCCTGGGCTGCTCACATTGTCAGCTCATGTGTAGCTTCTCCCTTACAAACAAGCTCTCATGAGCCAGGCAAGAGAAGATCCCTCTGCAATGTTGTTATTTCAAGTGAAAGAGCCCGTCCTGTTTCTCACTAAGAACTGGAACTTGAAACTTTACTGCTACCTGGGGATGATGCGTGGAAACTGAACAACTCCAGTTGCTGTGAGCTGTAGGGGGAATAATAAAAACCAGTGGAAGCCTGGTACATTTGAAATATGTGAAAAGTAATTTGCATGGCTTTGGAACTTTCCATATGTAAAATTCTTGGGGGAGGTGGGGGAAGAAGAAAAAATTTGCTGTTCAAAGTTTTTGATTCCATAGGTTTATGCTGTTTGCTTGGTTTAAAGCAGGGGTGTGGATTTTAAATATCCCTGACAGCAGAAGTGTATCTGAAACCTTTGTTTTGCACAAGAAAATAGGAGTTTATTTTACAACAATAGCACCTAGAACATCTAGAGTCGGACTACTTCTCAGGGTTACAGAATAATGTGCTCCAGGTGTGCAAGACTTTCTTTAGTGTTTGTTTCCTGCAGGGTATATTCTGTCATTGTAGTAAGAATAGGTTTGACTTCTGGTTGTCCTCTTACAGGGAAGAGTGAAAAACATAGCTAGTCATTGTAGTTTGTAAGGCATCGTCAGACCTTGACCATCACCATGACCAGGCTGTAGGAATGGATGTACATTCTCAATGTTCCAGCAGTTTCTCTGGCACAGGACTGGACTTGATGATCTTAGAGGTCTTTTCCAGCCTCAGTAATTCTGTGACTCAGTCCAAACTCAGTTATCATCTCAGCTCTCCAAGCCTGCACTGCTGCGTTCTTTGAGCAAGTGAAATCTTTTATAGCAGTTCTTAGAAATGCTTCTCTGCTCCAAGAGGGTGCATCCAGGCCTCCAAGAAAAAAGGATGGCAGTGAGAAGAAATTATTGGAGTGAAAGTTATTAAGCAATAAGTAATTTAAGTAATGGAAAGGCTGGCGTCTCTCATCAGACACCAGTGGAGGGCCTGTGCTGTTGCAGGGATTTGCAGATGTGAAAGATGAGATGGAATGAAGGCTCTGTGTGTCAGTGAGAGCTGCCTTTGCAGTCAGCCTGGGCACATCTCACAGCAGCACAGGCCGTTTTGAATGTGTCTGGAGCAAGACTTCCTGAGAACAACGGGTGCCAATAGTGTGATAAGTATGGATCGTATCCAGGCCGTTAGACATGATCTCTCATCTGAATGTCTGTCGTTGTTATTTCACTTAAGATCAATTACTGTACATTTCTCAACCTGATTACTGAGTAAAAGCCTTTAGTTTGAAGGAAAAAGCATAATGAGTATGAGCTTCTCTCAGCATGGTCAGTGTCATCTTTGGTCTCTCTAGAGCACTTAACCCCAGCATGGTCAGTGTCATCTTTGGTCTCTCTAGAGCACTTAACCCAGTAGCACTCCAGAGATGCACTGACTGGTCTTGAAACAGGATTGTTGAGTTTCCTCACTCTGATTGCAGCTTTTCTTGTCTCTGCTGAATAGAATATTTCTTCCTAATGCCAGACCTAGGTACTCCAAGGATGAGGAATTTTGCATAGCCAGTTCAGCTGTGTGTTTTCACACCCTTGCCCCAGCTATTTTGATGTGAGTGGTTCAGAGAATCCATGCTACCACCTAGCTAACACAGGGCAGATGGATTTTGTTAAGAAACACGCTTAGGTTACTAACGTGATCATTTCTGTCCATGCACAACGCAGTGAGTCCTGGCTTCCCAACCCCTCCCCAGACACTTCAGAGCTTCCTATGCAATCCAGCTGCTTTCTCCCTGAAAAATATCTGTGTATTACAACTCCAGTGTCAGCATGGATCCAGTAACTGTTGCTCTCAGTTCTCAACAATCTGTTGCTAAGTATGTTCAACCATCCTTGATTTCATGGCAAGTATAAAATTAATATGAACGTTCATGTTTCTTCAGGAGAAAGTCTTGGCAGTGTGTACCATTTTAGCTCAAAACCGTTGAAAGTTTTAAAGAAGTCCAGTACTCTTAGCTATAGCAGAGTTTTTTCACACACTGATCATTCCCCACTTGTCAAGGCTCCTCTTGCTCATTTTGGCTAGGTTCCTGCCTGCTGTTCATTCACCATGAAGTTGGATCTTGGCACTGAGCACAGCCACCTTCCAGGCCTCTTTTGGGCCAAACGGCCAGGTATCTGCTGGTCATTACTGATGAAGGTAGCCCTTGTGCTAGCTGGGGGTTGAGGGGGAGGAAAGGCTTTCTGCACTCACAGGGTGAGGCCCCAGCATGGTCCCTTGTGTTGCTTGTTGTTCTTCTCCTAGCAATAAGCAGAGCCTCTTCTCAGGGCTTCTCCAAGCATTTTAGCTGGCTGCTCCTGCACCTCCGAGGCAATGCTCAAAACCAGCCTGTGCTTGGGAAGTACCCCATGCTTGCTTCCCCATCTGGAGCTCCCACTTTTCAGCTCTCTCTGTGTGCAAGACAGGCATGAGAGCACTTTCCACGTGACATGGGCTGAGACACAACAACAGTGGAGCAAGTTATAGAAGGCAAAATTTGTGCTTGGTGATAACACTCTCGAAAAGACAGCATGGCACCATACACCTCCTGCCTGTTGTCTTGTGTGGTCAGGGCAAATCCTCACAATTCAGAGAACAAGTCCTGCTTGGCCTGTGTTTCCTGCTGCTACTTCCCATGGCTCTGTGACTTCCCTTTGCCAGACTGCCAGCGTTACTTTTTCCAGCTAAAATGCAGAACACTTGCCGTGCCTCCGCATGCTCCTGGCTACACATGTGCGTTGTGCTAGTGCTTGTGAGCACAGGCTCTGAAATGGATGTCAGTAAATAACATAAAGCACAGTTTCCACCATCACAGTTTCTATCCTTGAAAGTGTTTTTAAAGCTGTAAAACTCCTGGCATTTCAGGCAAGTAATGGTCTCATCTTTATTCAAGTACTCGTGAGCTCGGGGAATGGATTAACATAGAAATAATAGGAATAGGAACAGAATAGAATAGACATGATGTCCCCATTTGGTCTCCTTGTCTCCAAACCAGACACAGTCCTCAGCTGCATCTCAGAAGGCATGCCTGCCACTCTGTCACCAGCTGCCCTTTTAAGGACACATGCAGGTACCTTAACATCCCTTGTAAATTGTGGGGCCCAGAAGTGCGTGCAGTATTCAGGGTGAGGCCACCCAGCACTAAATGCAGCCAATCCATCACTGTTGATGCTGTGTTTAATGCACTCTGGGATGTGGCTTGCCCTCTTGGTTTCCAGGACACATCCTGCTGACTCCTGTTGAGCACCACAACCAGCACTCCAAGTCCCCTTTTGCAGGTCAGCTCTCCAACCACTTCTCTCCCAGTTTAGACTTGTCTGGCATTACTGTGTCCCTGGTGCAGAGTCTGGCATCTGGTCACATTCAGTTTCATGCCACTGATTGTTTCCCCAATGTTCTGCTGTATCCAGATCTGGGGCTGTCACTCCTCATGAGAGTCAGCAGCACCTCCCAGTCTAGTATCATCAGCAAACTTCTTTATTCAACTCCTGCATCCAGCTCATTGATACAAGTATTGAACAGAACTGGCCTTGCAGTTCTTACCTGAGGAACACCAGTAGTGACAGGTCACCAGCTACATGTAGCCCTATTCATTATAACACTTTGAGCTCTGTTATTCAGCCTGTTCTTCACCCAGGGTGTCATCTTCCTGGTCATCTTACGGCTAAGCAATATATCTTGATGGAAGCTGAAACAGACAGTATCAAAGCCTCACTAAAACCCTGAAAAAGTACATCTACCACTGACCCTTAGAAGGAAGGTGACCTAATCTTAGAGGGATATCCAATTACTTAGATATCCTTTGAGGGATATCTAATTACTTGAACTCACGTTGACTGTGCTTGATGGTTGCATTGTTCTTTAATATCTTTCAGTCAGCCAGTTCAGCACCCAGTATGATGTTCTCCATAATTTTTGCAGGCACTGAGGTTAGATTCCCAGGGTCTTCTCCTAAGCCCTTGCTGTAAGCTGGAATAACACTAGCTAGCTGCTAGTCAGCAGGGGCTTCTTCCTTTGTCCACATCAAATGGATACGCAGTAATTTGGAGACAGGATGCAGCTAAACTCAGAAGTACCCATACTGTGGGTTACAAGAGGAGAAGAGGAAAGCAGAGAAGGGTGATGTATCAATGGCTGATTGGTCAGCAACCAGCTAGGAATAGAACAGCCTAGGTGAAAAATACGGACTCAAAACTTCTGAAGGGACTTAGTGCTGTGAGATCTACTCTCCTCTGGTCTTAGTGGAAATCACACACTCAGGGTTTTCTTAGGGGGAGGAAAACTTTAGAGTATTAATGAGTGACTGCTGTAAAGGTCTTGTTTTGCTTGTTGTAGAGTATGGCTGAATACCCAAACGCATTCAAACCTGTGACTGGCAGAACTGAAATCTTCTAATGCAGAGGCAGTCTGCAAATGGTAAAGGATTTCCTGGCACTGCAGAGCTTGCTCTCTGTCAGATCACTGTTATTTTTAAAACAGTCTGTACAGATTTTCCAGGTCAGAGAAATTTGTATTCATTAACTGAAAGAAATATTCCCATCAAAATGTTTTTCAGGTTATTCCTACTCTGCTATACGTGAAGTTGAAAGCTATCATATCTGCACTGTTGAGGAACAGAGTGGTCTACCTGCTCTTTGTCAGCAGTGCTCTAGTTTATGATGACATTAGTGTTCTGGATTACAATATATATATTTAATGAATATTTATGGATGATTGCTGGGGTTTTTTTTCAAGGAAAGCCACAAAGACTCAGCTAAGACACAGCTTTTGTAATAGTTGTGAATTAACTTTGGGAAATACCAGATTTGGTCTACAGGGTTTGCCTAGCAAGACAAAGACTGTTAAGATTTCAATTTCTAGTTTATAGGTCATGTTACTAAGAGGGAAAGATTAAAGCCTAGATTTTTTGAAAGTTATTTATTCAGATAATTACTTCCAAAAATCTTATTTTAAGTGACTAACATACAGGAATCCTGGCTGGGATGGGATTCGAATCTAAGCTCTAGCTTCTCCTCACAGCTCCTTTATGTTCAATGTTCTGTTGCTATCTTTTTAATATGAATTTACTACAAACTGCAAATTCTTTTTGATCCCATGACCATGGCAAATATATTTGAAATGTCAGCGAGGTTTATGTACTTGAGTCAGTGACCTGTACTTTAAGCAGGACCTCTCTACGTTTCAGGTAGCACCAAACCGGTGATTAACACCATTAAATAAAGCTGGGCAGGTGTCTCTATGGTTGGCATTTTCGTGATTCAGAAGAGCCATCAATTCCTAGGAAAATTATTGTTTCTCTTTGTTACAGAAATGTCAAGCTCAGACCTTTGGTTCAACTCAAATGTAGCTTTGAGCGCTGGATCGAATGTAGTGACAACAAAAATCTTTACTTCTTTCTTTTTGCCAAATAATCTTTCCTCTGCTGTCTAGCATGTTAACTGTGCTTGAATCTTTTCTGTGGATCATTGGCCTGTTGATCTTCTGTTGCCCTCAGCTCGTTAACTCCTGGCCTTCACTGGGCACCTCTGGAAGTGTTAGTAGCGCTGAGCATCACATCTGCACTTGATTGTTCAGTTTTGCATTTTCACTTACAGTGCAATCTTTTCAAGAGGAAGGTTAAGTTAAAGGGACAGATAGCAAATTATATGATTGAGAAAGACCTATCTAGAGATCTTGGGTGAAGGCTTAGCCTCAGTGAAAGGGTCCATTACTTCAATAAGAGTATATAATACTTTTGACTGATGATGGACAGTGTAAGTCCTGTGATAGCTATAAACAAATGACGCTGCTTACAGGAACAAATGACCTTACCTATGCACACCCTTTCAGAGGCACATTCCTACCCTAATGCTAGCTCAAGTCATGAGATGGTAACAATAGCTGTTGCATGTCTTTTGCCATTGTCTTGCAATTTCAAGTGTTGCTTCTTTATTTAGAGGGTAATTTTGGTGTATAAATTGTAAAGCTTTAATGATTTATATATTATAAAATGCTATAGGGTTAATTACTACCTAACTCAGAAAAGCTAGAAGCAGGTAAAAGACCCTCTGCAAGTTGCTTTTCTGGTGCCTGAGCTGCTGAAACCTATAAATAGCAGATATGAAACTGGTTCAGAAAAATTCCCATCAGGATGATTTATGGGTCCTTATAACAGTCATTTAGCACCCTTCAAGATGAAAACATTTCTATCAAGAGATGTTAATTTTGATTGTAAAGTGGGGAAAAGAAAAAGACACCATTTCTAGGAATATAGGCTAGCATTTGTGAACTCCAGCAGCCTGGCACATCAGAATCACAGAGAGCAGTGCACAATGCATCAGACTATAGGGGGACAGAATGTATTTGTATTTCAGAGTGCTGGGAGGGTCACAGGAGCTGACTGTAATGGAAGTTGAGGTGAGTTTGACTGGACATGGGAGGCAAAAGCAACCTGACTGGCTCTGATGCCCTGTGCATTCATGCTGTAGATTATTGAGAGAGAAGACCCATGAGTAGCTAGTAATGTAGCAGTAATTACTATGAGAAAGTAAAGCAAGACAGATTGTTTAAAATGTGCTTAGAAAATGAACCCAAATATTTAAGCCAGGTACTGATATTCACAGTAAAATGACAAATATTTGACACAATTATAACTTCTCATTTCCTAGGCTGCTGCAGCACGTGAGGCTCAATGTAAATAACACCAAGTAGCAATGATTACACATTATATAAATGCCTTTTATAAAAGTTTACTGGCAAGAAATTACTACCTCACCATAAAAGTGAGTAATGCTCACAGCATTTCACAGGAACACAGGATCACTGAGTGGTGGGGATTTGGAAGGGACTTCTAGAGATCTGTTACTTGCAGCAATGTCCTTGGTCCTTGTCTTGGCACCCTCACTTACAAGAGCTGCCACCTCCTGGCATGTCTCAGTTCTTCCTTGGCTTTTCCTGGCTCTTCTGTTTTAGTCTGTTGCTCACTGTCACACTTAACACAGTGACCATTGCCTTCCTCAATGGCTGAGGGAGGCTGCCATCTCACAGACCCTTCTGTACTGAAACCCTGCTGGCAGATTTCTTTTCAATCATAAATTGGACTTCTTTTGATGTAGGGAATGCAAGCTGACAATAATCAATGGTGTAGTTATGTGGGGTGGAATACAACATTTCAACACTGTACAGCACTTGAAAAAGAGAAACAAGAAACCCTCTTAGACAAATGGAATTTGGGTTATTAGCGTGAATGCTTGAGAAGGCGAGAATGGAAACCATCTGAACTGGAGACAGCAGAAAATCAGAAAAAAACCTTGTGTTTTGGACTTAAAAGGGCAAAGAGAGGTAGTAGACATTAAATCTCATGGTCACTTCTTACTCAAAATCAAGAGGTGAGTTAGCAGATATATTTATTTTTTCAGAAAAATATTACAGAATCCCAGTGGGTACTGGGAAGGCTTCCCCTCAAATACTGTGGGCAGTTCTGGAACCCTCGCTTCAAGAAAGAGATTGAGGGGCTGGAGCAGGCCCAGAGGAGCAATGAGGCTGGGGAAGGGACTGGAGGGAAAGTCTGATGGGGAGAGGTTGAGAGCTGGGGGTGTTTAGCCTGGAGAAGAGGAGACCTTCGTCCTCTCTGCATCAGAAAGGAGAAAAGGGAAGGGAAGGGAAGGGAGAAGGGGAGAAGGGAAGAGAGACAAGAAAAGGAGAAGAAAAAAGAAAGGAAGAAAAGAGCAAAGAGAAGATGAAGGGAAGGGAAGGGATACAAATTGGTTTTGTTCTCTCTACCTCACGACAATACATTAGAAAGGAAGGTTGGAAACAAAATGTTGAAGAATGACACAAGTGAAGCTGAAGGTTAGCTACAGGAAGTATGTGCCACCATAGAGATGGGGAGGAGCGAGAAAGATAAACAAGAGCCCCACATGAAATTTTAACTAGCAAGTGCAGATGCAGTTGATAGTCATCACCATTGAAATGAGAAGAAATTGAAGAAATTTAAAGTTGCAACTGAGAGGAAGATAGAGAACGTAAATACAGTACACACCAAAATGAAACAGATGTGAAACTGTGGCAGCAAACATAAAGAAAAGGAACTTTTCAAAGACCTCTGCTAAGAACAGAGTGAAACTGGACATTTTGGATGGGATAGATTTTGATATTCTGGCTGTTAGTAATTACTTCACATTCTAATGTCACTTCAACTTGATGAAGGAATTTGGAACAAATATCCATCTAGACCTTCACATCAGCCACTCTCGGACTTGCTTTAGCATTCCAGTCAGTTCAGAAGAACAGCACTGTAACTATGATTAGTACCAAATTCTATTAGAGTTGGCATCTTTTAATAGCCTGTCAAACTAAATTAGAAAACCTAGTGAATTATTCCTTGCATATCTGCATGTAACAACAGGAAAAAAAACACCTTTTTGTTAAGGGAAATTTATTTTGGGATGTCATATCTATCCAGCAGTAAAATGTCATGTCTGGGCTGCTTTAACAGTGGAAGAATTAAATCTGATAGGGTCTACCTGATAGCATGAATGCCACTTTACCTGCTACCAAGGGGTTTTTTGATTCAGTAAAGTTTCCTTTGGGCAAAGAGAGGACATTCACCAGCATCCATTGAAATTCATGGGCCTTCAAATCTTATTTTGCCAAATGTGAGAAGATGAGCTACAGGAGATCAGTGATTGCTGCGTTTTTCATTTAGCACAAGACCTGTGAAACAACCGATCTCATACATCCAACCAAATTAAACAGAAGTGAGCTAGACTGTAGTGTGAGCACCCTATTGCTGGTCTGAAACAAGAACCCATTCTATGTTTTCTATATTCTAGATCTGTTGTTATAAGTTTGCACACATTTGTATGAGTGTGTGTGAGCTGATTTCAGATGAATTTATAGTTATTTATAGAATTTCTAGTGCCAAAAAATAAGTGAATTACTCAATTACATAATTAAGATCATTTGCTGTTTAGTCACAAAAACATTTGTGCAGAAGTAATTCACAGTGCAGGGCAGAAGAGTCATGATGCTCAATGAACGCAGATGCAGTAAGGTCAGGTGGACTGAAAATCTAGGATACAAAGACAAACTTAAAAAAACACAAGCCAATGCCCCCACAAAAGGGCATCTGGAACCACGAAATGGCTCACAGTGTTACCAACTGTGCAGCAAATAAGCATGAGAGAGACAGAGGGAGATCTACCAGGTGTGCTGACCAGTCCTTTCAATTAACTACATCTTCAGTGACAATTGCAGTTCATTTCTCGTTACCTTTCCATAATTTTTTTAATGAGTGGAAATGCTAAAAAGGCAGCTGCTAGATATCCTGGGTTTCTGCTGTTTTGAAACTTTACAACCTTTAGGAGCTGGGATTTTCTAGTTAACTAGGTAACCTCTGAGACTGACTGAAGAGCATTAGATGCCAAGCTCAATGCTGAGCTCTGAATTGCCTGCAGGTGAAGGCGGATTAACGGAACATAAAGCATTGCCAAAGAAAGGCAGTGGCAGAGCAAAATCCACATGAAAGAATGCAGAACATGATTACCCCTAGGTTACCCTCATCTTAATTAAAAGAACTTGACTTAATAGGATGACACACTACCAAGCTTCACAAGGAATTGAGTTTTGAATTCTGGGTCAAAAACACTGGGGTCTGAGTTTCTGATGTGAAAAGTTGCTCTAAACCAGAGTGAGGGTGAATCCAAAGCATAACCAAAGGCTTTTTTCTGCTTGTCAGCTGCAGGCTGCCCAGGGGGTTGTGGATGCCCCCTCCCTGACAGTGTTCAAGGCCAGATTGGCTGGGGCCTTGAGCAACCTGGTCTAGGGGGGAGTGTCCCTGCTCATGGCAGGGGGGTTGGAACTGCATGATCTTCAAGGTTCCTTACAACTTGAACCATTCTATGAATCTATTTAACAGAGGTGTTTCAAGGAGCTGTAAGTATACACGCTCAAAGAGATGGAGGAATTGAAAGCAGTTATTTGCTTTCTGAGGACCTTGTATCTTACCTGAAAGATGGTTTTTAAAAAGTGAGTTAGAAATTGTACTGTTAACTACCTGAAACTGTATTTCCCAATATATCTTCCTTTGTAAGTATAACATGGGGAGAAAAACTTCTCCTGGCATCTAACAGTACCAAGGTCATCTCCTTAAGGTGCCCAAAACCTACAAGCCAGGCTAAGAATCACTCATGTTTAATATAGTGTTAGGGCTTTATGATAGTGAGAGCTTTACACACTAGCCCACATTCATGCCTAATTTTACTGAGTAACTCGTGTAAGATAAATGCAAATTTGATAGCTGAAGTAGATTATTGGCTCTTTCTTCTACTCCCTTTAGAGCTGTTTCTATCATCAAGTGTAACCACACATTGAAATGAAAATATTGAGAGTGATTTTTAGTGACTTCTCATACAGACGCATGAGATGCTTTCACTCTGTTTGCCTGGATGAAGGGTTCCTAACTGAAATGAAGCTAGAGGAACTATAAATGTATTGCTAGGTCCATGCTTTTTTAAGTATGAATTAAAGAGCACTTCATAATAACAAGTCTTTTCTTTTTCCCTTGAAGCAGCTAAACACAACTCCAGTTTGCTACACATTTTTATCCTATGCCTGTGTCCTCTCTTCCCTGTGACCTTGATTCCCCCAAAGCCACCCTTTTCTACACTGTCCTCTCCCCCTATGACTCTAATGCTATCAGTGCAGAAGCATCACTACCAGTACCCCGCAGGCACCCAGTGAATGGCCAGCAGGCAGATTTAACAGAAGAATTAATATCTGAGTTCTGGCTGTGTTTGAACTGCTCTACTTTACTCACAAATCGTTGCTTCCTAAACTTTCATTCCCACAAAGGGATTCTGGTGTCACGCTGAAACATGTCACCCGCTGCCAAGGTTGGTCAGCAGTGCTGAGCTGAGTGTAGTGGGAGACACTAAAAGGAGAGCAGAAAAACAAACAGATCGAGGGATTATAATCTAAGACTGAAAATCTCTTTTTCCTTGCACTTTACTCAGCACACTTACACCTCTGCAGCAAATGTCTCTGTCTGGTTTCTGACCATGGTTATTTCCCTTCTTAGGATAACGTACCAGATGAAGAATGAAGGGTCCTGTACTTTGGCCACAATAACCCCCTGCAGCTACAGACTGGGGGATGAGTGGTCTGGCAGAGAGGGACATGGCAGTGCTGGTTGACAACCAGCTNTTTACAACTGGATGAATATGAGCCAGCAGGGTGACCAGGTTGGCATGAAAGGCCAATGGGTTCCTGGCTTGTATCAGGAACAGTGTGGCCAGCAGGATGATGGACATAATTTTCCCCTTGCACTGGGCACTGGGGAGGCCTCTCCTCAAGTACTGGGGGCAGTTCTGGGCTCCTCACTTCAAGAGAGAGATTGAGGGACTGAATTAGATCTGGAGGAGCAATGGGGCTGGGAAAGGGACTGGAGGGAAAATCTGATGAGGAGAGGCTGAGCGAGGTGGGGGTGTTTAGCCTGAAGAGGAGGAAAGACTTGGGGATACCTTCTCCACCGCTACAACTCCGTGAAGGGAGGTTGTAGTCAGGTGGGGGTCAAGCTTTCTCCCAGGCAGGTAGCAACAAGAGGGCAGGGACTGAAGCCNTTCAAGAGAGAGATTGAGGGACTGAATTAGATCTGGAGGAGCAATGGGGCTGGGAAAGGGACTGGAGGGAAAATCTGATGAGGAGAGGCTGAGCGAGGTGGGGGTGTTTAGCCTGAAGAGGAGGAAAGACTTGGGGATACCTTCTCCACCGCTACAACTCCGTGAAGGGAGGTTGTAGTCAGGTGGGGGTCAAGCTTTCTCCCAGGCAGGTAGCAACAAGAGGGCAGGGACTGAAGCCGCTAGAGGAGGGTTAGGCTGGATGTTAGGAAGCCCTTCCTCACAGAAACAGTGATCAGACCCTGGAATGGACTTCCCACGGCAGTGGGGGAGTCCCCACCCCTGGAGGTGTTGAAGAACAGCCTGGCTGTGGCCCTTAGTGCCCTGATCTGGCTGATGTGGTGATATCTGGCCCTGCGCTGGGCTTGGGCTGGATGAGCTCAGCAGGCTTTTCCAGCCTCAATCATTCTGTGATTATGTAAATTTTGTGTAAAATCTTTTTTATATACTCTAAGAAATCTTTTAATTATGCTTCAAATAGTCAATAATTGCAGTGGCATGAGGTTAAAATGCTCTGGCAGGAAAGACGCTAGAAAGAACTAACACGAATGGAACAGAGAGGCCCTTTTTTCCAGTAAGTTACCAAGTTAAATTTAGCTGCTCCTAATGCCCAAATGAGTTTTCTCTCTACTCTCTCTACTGTATTACAACCTTCTTTTAAAAAAATGTTAATGGAACTTTTCATAGGTCATTAAATTTATTAAATTATTGTTGAATTGCTTCCTAGCACCAAACTATCTTTACTAGAGGCAACAGCAAATCAGGGTGGAATAGTGATTTCTTCTGGCAAGTGACGGTGTTATTGGAATGTCATTAATGTCATTACAGTTATTAATTTGGCTTCCAGATCATACCTCATATGTCTAGGATTTAACTATTACCTTTAATATTTCAAGAGGTTCCTACTGCATTTTAATATTTGTGTGAAATAATGGAAGGAACAAGGAAAGGAATGCAAGAAAAATACCGTTCCTGTGAAAAGAGAAAGAAGACTGGGTTGGTTGGGGTTCTTTTTGCCCTTTCTTTTTCCTTTTCAATGAGAGACAAACCAAAATTAAACTATTTGCTATAATCAAGATTTCTTTTTCTTGGCCAATGAGGAAGTCACTGAGCACTGTTTTCCTTGCATTGAGCCAAGCTTTAGAGAATCCCTTTCCAGCATGTTCAGATATGAATGATGAAGGAACATGAGAAAGCTCACAGCATAGTAAGATCTTTGATGTAAGGCAGTTAGGATTCATACTGCAGTATCTAGGTTGGACTGGATGATCTTTAAGGTCTTTTCCAGCCTCATCATTACTGTGAGACTGTGGTCCTGTGAACTAGGCAGTGGCTTTTCTTTACATGGGTGGAGAAAGTGAATGGACGGCTAAAATACAGCTCCAGTAGGAAAAGCTTATTTCCTCCTTATTTTGTGGAATGACAGAGGATCAATTCCACAGTCCTTTTGTACCATAAATGCAACAACTGAGTAGCAGGAAAACCTCCTGGAGTACAGGTATGTCTAGAGTTTATAAACTAGCGCATTTCCTCTCACAAGAGAAACAGGTAAAACAATCTTTGGTTTAGTTGCCTTGCTACAAAACACCAGAACATTTACATGTCAATGGAATTCATCCATCTGCTTTTATATATACATGTGTGTATATATATCTATATATATCTATATACATACATAAAGTATATGTGTGTTTATAAGTATACACATAAAATATACGTGTATATATATAATACATTATATATATATATATATGTATATTTTTTGGTAGGTTTCCTTTCCCAGAAATACATTCTCATCTATATCCCAATGGCTTAGAAATACAGGGGGTTTTTTTTCCTGCTTCAGGTAAAAATAGAAATAGCTACAGCATGAAAACAGAAATGCTTACAGCATGCAGAAATAAGGGTGCATATTCAGAACCCAAATATACTTTGAGAAATGTGTATTCTTAACCATGTAGCTCTCCTATGATGTACTGGAGGTTAATTTCAGTGCCCAAGATCATCTCATGACTG
>VZRI01002516.1:57949-121057 GCA_013397515.1 Upupa epops | reverse complement strand
GAAAGAATTTCTTCCTAATATCCAACCTCAATCTCCTTCTTCAAGTCTGCAACCATTTTCTCTTGTCCTCTTGCTGTACAACTGTATCAAAAGCTCTACCCCAGCTTTCTTGTAGCCCCCTTCAGCTATTGGAAAGCTGCTAGAAGGCCACTTGGGAGTCTCCTCTCCTCCAGGCTGAACAACCACAACTTGCTCAGCCTGTCCTTATAGGGGAGGTGCTCCAGCCCTCTGATCATTTGAGCTGCTCTCCTCTGGACATGTTCCAGGAGCTGTATAGCCTACTTAGGTTGGGGACTCCAGAAGTGAACACAGTACTCCAGGTGGGGTCTCACAAGTACAGAGTAGAGGAAAAGAATCACCTCCCTCGACCAACTGTCACTGCTTCTTTTGCTACAGCCCAGAACACGGTTGTGTATGCCAGATGGAATACAAACAGTTCATGAGGCTTGCTGGGATCATGAAAGTTGAAGCAGTACATGCACATATAAAATTATATTTGTATACATTTTTAATGAGAGCATTAAACAGTTATCTAGAGGGAGTAGATACGGCACTTCTGCTAATGGCTGTTGAAAATAATCAGATGGGCACAGAGAGCTAACGATGAACTTGTTTCCCTCAACCTGAGGACTCTGTGCAGAATGGAATTACATCAAACACTACCTTCTAGTTAAACTGCACACTTCCCGTTAATAAGTTCACATTGGAGACCCAGCCTCAATGTATAAGACATGACTGGGAAAACAGCAAAGAACAGAAAACAAACTGGCAGACAGTAGTCACAGAAAAGTCAATCACAAGTCAGTAGACTGAGTAGTAGTTTGTGACATTAGACAGCCTGTGACCTTTTAATATCTTTTGCTTGTCATGCCTGGAACTCTTAAAATGAAATGCCATCGTTTGTTATGACATCCTGACTTCTGAGCAGAAATCTATTAGTTTTCTGTTTTGGATTTTTTAATCGTTAAAATCAATGTGGAAATATCTTTTTCTCTAAGTCCAGAGTGCAACTTAGAGGTGTTCTTGTTCGAGTTATTAAAAACTGCTGCTGTGAAATCACACAACTATAAAAACTGGAGAAGAGCAAAAGATTATGGAATCATAGAATGGCTCAGATCAAAAGGGAACTCAGAGATCATCCAATCCAAGCATTCTCTGTGAGGAGGGATGCCTCTTGACTAGACCAAGTGGCTTGAAGCCTCATCCAACCCGGCCTTGAACATCCAGTGACAGAGCACTGGAAGGGGCTGCCCAGGAGGGTTCTGGAGTCTCCTTCTCTGGAGATGTTAAAAACCCACCAGGCCATGTTCCTGTGTGATTGGATCTGGGGGATCCTTCTCTGTTGGGGCAATTGGACTAGATGATCTTTCGAGGTCCCTTCAAACCCCTAATGATTCTGTGATTCTGTGATGACATTATAATGAGCAAAGTTTGCCTAGAGTTCACAATTTTGTGATGAATGTTAGGAAGGCTGTTGTGATCAATCTTTCTCAAGGTAACTATGTGGATCTTGTGTTAGTGTTCGATTAGGTTTTGGGAGTTTCAGGTAATGGGTCAGTGCCATGCAGTCCAAGGGTACCTGTCACAGCACTTAACAGTTCCATGGTAACCTCTCTCAACCACTTTCTTAGCAGCTGCAATCCCATGCAAATCCATTCTTTAAGCCAGTTTTCAGGGTACCTTAATGTTCTGTAGAGTCTAAGTCTATATGACCATGTTGAGACAATTCTAACTGACTCTTACAAGCCTGCAACACTATTTGGAGATGTGATTCCTTTTCATCCAGCTTCCAATTCAACACTCAGGCAAACAGAAAATGTCTGTTCTTCAAAAACCAAAGTACTTAGCAGTTGCCCATTATTTTCACTTTTTTTTCCTAAGTACTAGAATTTTCTAGAATCTTTTAGGATTGTTTACTATGTGTGTACAAACAATCGATGTAGGATGTACAACCAGGGTGGCTATGCCCATAGATAAGGATTTGGGTGTAAGTAAGAAAAGTAACTTCCCATTATATAAATACTGAATCTTCTTTATGGCCAATGGTTTCTTTTGGCAAAAAGACTTGCACAGCGTTAGAGCAAATACTTAAGTATTACTCTTTAAACTTAATGTACTGAAACGTGGTGGAATTACTTCACATCGTACTGCCCGGAGCAGATTCGAAACTTAGTCAAGTGTTAAAGCTTTTGTTGAGAAAAGCTTAAATAGATCAGGAGAAAAAGGTGTTCTTTTCTTTTTCAAAAGGCTGTCTGATGCCCATCCACATATTGAATTAATATATTTATTGTATTTATTATCCTTATTACTATATTACAATTATATATATTACAAATATATATGTGTGTGTGTGTATATATATATATATATATATAAAAATATTGCAGTGTAGTCCAGAACTGGACATAAACCTGGGAACTAGAAATGCACAGATCATAGGTGAAGTGTTTCTCACTTAGGGGCATTGTGTTACAGTTTAAAATATTTAGAAGACAATGTCTTTTTCTTGGATATGAACAAGAAGAATTGAAATCAGTGTTTACATTAGTTCATAATAACCACAAGAGAAAACATACTGGTTTTGTTTCTAGAGTATCAGACATTTTTATCCTAGGAAAATAAACTAATTTTCAGAGATCAAGTTCACTTTGTGAATAGAGACCTCTTCTGGGAGACAGTTTCTGGTGTATCAAATATTGAAACTACAGGAGTAGGTGTTTGTACACGAATTAAACATTAAGAGAACTGATATTTGACAACTGTTGTGTTTAATTTTCTCTAACTGTGATATAAGTTACAGCTACAAGCCTGACATTTCCTAGTTTGTTGAAGCATTCTGACACAACCCAGTCAGAAATTATTGAATCTCTCCAACGTGAAGTGATAGAATATTGTACAGTTTATTTTTCAGTGTAAAATACGTTATACAACCACAAGAAAGGGAACTACTAGAGACCTCCTAGGTGATAATATCCACCTATAGGCTGTTGCTGGCAGCTGCATTGTACAAGTCTTTAAGCAAATTGAGGCTCTGCCTCTCTGAATTACATTTCTTAACCTTGATAACTCTGTTTGAACTTTATGCAAGAACTTGGTGCCTCTTGCTGGTCTGAAACCTTTTCTCTGCTTCTGTCCTAATTCTAGTAAAGAACAGTTGATAATTGATGAGACTTCTATCACATTTTTTCCTTTCTTTCTCAGTAACCCTGACTTTCTTCAGTGTTTTTAAAAACAGTAGTCATAAGGTTTCTGTCTTTGTTTTATGTATGGCAAGCATACCCATGCTTCCCTGGTAATACAGACTGCCTATCCAGCTCTGGAAGGGGGATTGGACATAGATGGTCTTTTGAAGCCCTTTCCAACCTATAACATTCTGTGATATCAAGTGGAAATACATCAAGAACAAGATTGCCTTTCCTATTGCACCAGAACAGGGGCTCAGTAGCATGTGCCTGTCTTACAGAGAACAGAACAACAGCAATTGAAGCATAGCCATAGATTGATCTTTAATCAGAGCAATTAGTGTGTCTTCCCCACTGCTCATCAGGAAATGCCTGGGGAAAATGCCTCATCTAGTTGGAGATGGCCATGTTTATTGCAGTGAATGTTGGACTGCATTACCTGGAAAGTCCCTTCTAACCCAAAGCATACTATGATTCTAAAAATAAATAGAGAGAAAATATACACCGTAGTTCTGTGTGAAATGGTTCTACCTTTCAATCAGTTTCAGCTCAGACTTCTTGCATCACATTTGGTATCCTATATTGAGTAAACTTCAGTGAATGATTTCCTATATGCTTGCATATCTTCTTTTTCTTGATCCTACACAGGTATTTGGTACTCACAACTTTTGTGGTAATAAGTTTTATAGGTTCTTGCCCCTTTGCTGAGTTTCATCTCTTTTTGATTGTTTTGAACCTCCTTTCATTTGATCCCAGTATGTGTTTACCCTTAAGACAGTGTTGAAAGTTGATCCCTCTTGACTCTCTCCATAGAATCATGATGGCTGGAAAGGACCTCCAGGATCATCAAGCCCAGTCCTCACTCCAACATCTCCAGGGATGGTGATTCCCCCTCCTTGGGCAGGCTGTTCCAGTGCCCAACCACTCTCTGAGTAGAGAACTTCTCCCTAATATCCAATCTAAATCTCCCCTGATGCAACCTGAGGCCATTTATCATTAGTAAATTGGGAGAAGAGACCAGCACCAGCCTCGCTACAACCTCCTTGTTCCCTCTTATTTTGTAAAACTTCTTAATGTTTTAACGAAGGAATTTATTTTCCAGATTGAAGACTCGTGGATTATTCGGTTCCTCATACAGTTCCTTATCTCTTCTATATCCTTTTTGAGATGAGGGAACTAAAACTTCACATTGTGGTCAAACTGTAGATCACCCATAGTTTACAGTGGTGTAACTGTATGTCCTGTACTCGTGTACCAGCGTTTAATTTACTTCTTCACTGCTTCCAAGCACTGAGCTGACTGGTTCATAGAACTACCTATTATAATCCTAAGGTCTCTCTTCTGAATACTAATGGTTAGCTAAGAGCTCATCTTTTTTATGTGAAATTAGGATAATCTTTTCCCCTCGTGGCACTTTACACTTATCTACACTGAACCTCAGTCGCTCAGGCTCGTGAGACCTATTCTGCTGCTGTTCTTTAAAGAGGTCTGTCACCCTTAACTCTCTAAATAATTTACTACCATCAGCAAATCTTCTTATTTCTCTGCTGACCCTCCTTCCTATATAGTTTTTAAGTATGCTGTGCACTACGGGTATCAGCAAAACTGCACTGGAAATTTCCACAGTTAGAGCTCATAATTTTCTAGGGCTTCTCTTTTAACCACTTATTTTACCATTTAAGGAGTTTCCTTCTCATGGTAGAACTGCTTAGCTACCTTAAAAGCCTTTGGTGATGTCCTTTCAATAGTCTTTTGGAAAGAGTATTTGTTTGCATTAACCAGATGACCTTGATCCACGTGTGTATGAGCTCTTCCAATGAATTTAGCATCATAGAATCATTGTATGTTTTGGGGTGGAAGGGACTTCTCAAGGTTATCTAGCAATGCCCTCTGCCATAAACAAGGACATCTTCAACTACATCAGGCTGCTCAGAGAACTGGTCTCTTTTATCCAGCCCAATTTAAATTTCCCAGACTGTTTCCACTTCTGAAGAGGAACTTCAGTGGATTTCTAATGGAGGATTTTTTTTGGTAAAAGCCAAACTGACTGTTCACAAACAGCTTATAATCATTCAGGAACCTGCAGTAATTCTATTCTTTACTCTGCTTTAGAAGACAGTTTTCAGCTGAAAAGCTGAACTGGTCTGTAGTTCCCTGCCTTTGTGGAGGAGGATCTTTTAAAGCTGCCACCTTTCTGTGTTTGGGCACCAAAGCATTTTATGTGAGAAATTATTTGCCATTGTTGATAATTCAGCTTTTTCATCCTCCAGTGGCTTTAGAATCCGAGGATGATTACTGTCTGACCTTCAGGATTTGTTACTTTTCATTTTGTCAGTTCCAAAACAGCTTCAAACAGAATATTTGACAAAATCCCTAGAAAGAAGAGATGCTTGAGGGTGTCACCGCAGTTTCATCCACAGAATGCAAAGAGAACACTTTTAACATCCTGGCCGTGGCTTTTCTTTTGTATTCTGTCTATATCTGTTAATCTGTTGGTCTTGTAAAGTGTCTAGCAGGCTGTGCTCTTCAGGCATGTTGGAGGAAGGATTTATTATCCCTTTTGTTTGGAATCTGATGGTAGAGTGTATGCAACTCTTATTACCCAGTTTTGTCTCAAATAATGGAAAAAATTGTCATGTAGTTTCTAGATGAGGTCCTTTGACTTTCCACTACTTCTCTGTCTCTTAAATTTCACCATGTCATTGCTTAAGTATGATAATTTCTCCTTGATCTTGATAGAAACTCTAAACGTCATACTGTTTACCTTTTTTATTAAAAAAAACCCAAGTCCTTAACTCTGTCTTACAGAAGAGATATCAGAAGGGTTAACTTCACTCTGCTACTGATCAGACCTGGCCTGGGCAGTGGTGGAGTCCCCATCCCTGGAGGTGTTGAAGGACAGCCTGGCTGTGGCCCTTAGTGCCCTGCTCTGGCTGATGCGGTGATGTTAGCTCATGGGCTGGGCTGGATGAGCTCAGAGGGCTTTTCCAGCCTCAATCATTCTGTGTTTCTGTGATCAGATCTAGCAGCTACCCAATGCATCCACTTTTGCAGGTCTCTGTCAGAAGACATTGGCAGAAACATGGATGAGTTTGCTGGTGCTGTAATTTAAATTACAATTTTTGTTGCTCTCCTTTCATTCTCCCATCTCTACTTCGTTCTTTTCCCTGGTTTTTAGCCCTTGAGAACTCACCACTATCATTACAGTGCTTAGTGTTTGAAGTTTTCTACAAAATGTTGTTTATTTATGACTTCTATGAACTCTTGAAATGCGTCAGCACTCTTGCCCTCTCAGATGACATTTCTTTAAAATTCAGAATTAGACTACAAATATAAACAGCGTGTAACTTGTAGACATGTAAGTTGATGAGCTTTCACCTGAATTGCAATGCAGTATCTCACTAGGGCCTAGAAGAGGACAGGGCACTGGCTCAGGTATTTCACATACTATGTCAGAGGTAGCTGTCAAAGGCAAGCACGTAGCTGCAGCTCTACAGAGCAATTTTCCAGCAGTCCTACGGGTCTGACATTACTTTCAGTAACACAGCATTGCATAGCTCTGATTACAGCCAAGTCTTTACGTATTCTCATCATTTACTGCTGCACTTCTTTTCCCCCTAACACAACAACTACGTGAGAAATCAGCCGTCAGCACTCTCATTGACAGTTGATGTGCAAGGAGAGTATAACTGACTCAGTGATTGACCTGGTACAGCAAAAGATAAGGCACTCAGTATTCGTGTTGAGAGAATTTCTAAAATCCTTCCTCTTAGCAGCACCTCTCAGGAGTGAAGCAAACCATCTTCCTAAACACAGGCAGTGACTTCGATAGCTAGGTATTCTGCTGAGATACACTGGGGTTATTTGGAAGTGGAGCCAAAGAGCCAGAACTACAGTTCTAAAATATAAATGAACATGCAGAAACTTTCTATATGTCTTCTGTAATACTGGCTGTCTTACACTGACACCTAGCTTAGGCAGGTAGGCTTTGTTTTAATCTTTTATCCTGTGATAAGGTATATACATTATCCCCTTATATACTCATGAAAAGGTAATGTAAAGATGGGTGATGCTTTCAAATAGGGCCTTTTAGCATTCGATTGATGACAGACTAAGAGAATCGTGTGTGATGGTTCTGAATTTCATAGAACTCAAGTTACAGTCTTATTTCAAAGAGCAAACCGTGCCGGCTTGTTCTGTATTATTTGTATTCATTTCAGACAGGCAATTGCTCCATTTCTCTGTTTATAGTATCACTCCATGGAACCAGAGTAGCTCTTTCAAATTGTAGTCTTCTGAACTATGGATGGACTGCAAGTACTTGGGCCACATTAGTTGACTCAATTCTGAAGTCTAAACAAGGTGATTCATTGCCAAAACCAGCCCCAGCATAACTGTGTTCTGACATGATTGTGGCTTTTTTGTTCCTAAGCAGTAGTCTTCTGCCATCACTAAACCTAAAGGCAAAGCTATTGATCATTAGAATTGGAGAAGTATATATGAATTCATATAGGAATCTTCTACTCTGTGTGTTCCTGTACTGTACAGCTGAACTGCTTTCTAATATACAAGTCACCAGCAATGTAACAAGCAACCAGAACAGTTGAGTAGACTCTACATAAACTTACTCTCTGAACTATGTTTATACTGATAGAAGACAGCCCTGTGGCAGCATGAATCTGATGTACAGAGGGCCGGCTGAACATGAGCCAGCACTGTGCCTAGGCAGCCAAGTATGCCAAATGGATCCTGGCCTGTATCAGGAATAGTATGGCCAGCAGGAGCAGGGAGGGGGTCATTCCCCTCTCCTCAGCTTTGGGGAGGCCAAAAGTCCTGTGTCCAGGTTTGGGCCTCACTACAAGAGGGACATTGAAGGGCTGCAGAGGGGACAGAGACAGCTACCGAGCTAGGAAAGGGTTTGGGACTTGTGTTGTATGAGGAACAGCTGAGGGATCTGGGGCTGTTTAGCCTGAGCAAATGAAGGGGAGACTTTCTTACTCTCTTGAAAAGAGGTTGTAGAGAGGCTGGAATTGGTCTGTTCTCCCTAGTGGCCAATGACAGGACAAGAGAAACTAACCTTAGGTTGAACTAGAGGATATTCAGATTGGTTGTCAGGAGGAATTTCTTTCCTGAAAGGGTTGTCAGGCTTTGAAACAGTCTGCCCAGGCAGGAGTTTGAGTTTCCATCCCTGGAGGTGTTGAAGAGAAGGGTAGAAGTTATGCTGGGAGAGACAAGTTTTAGTGGTACTTATAGGGCTAGAAACAGGTGGGACTCAATGATCTTGAAGGTCTCTTCCAGCCAAAACTCTTCTGATTCTACATGCTTTGGACACCTAGAGAGCATTCCAGCTCCTGAATTTGGGTACTTAGCATCAGCTGTTGTCTCATCTCAGAGCTCCTGCACGTTGTGTCACATCTGCTAGGTTGGTGTGAATGTCCTCACTAATCTAGCATGTCCATCGCTAGCCACTTCAGTTTTGCAATAAAATTAAGCTCTTGAAGCTGAACCCTTTTCCCCCAACTCAGGAAAGCACCTCATTTCAAGATGGCACTTACATTTCAGCTACTTAACCTAGTTTTGCTTAAGTATGTGCATGATGTTAAGCATTAAGACTGTTAAGAGGTGCTTAGTGTTCTATACTGAATTCATACATCCGTGTCTTCTTTCTTCCATCCTCATGTCCTGTGTTTAAGATGAAACTTCTGATGGTAGGTGTAGGAGAGTGCCCTCTCTTTTACAGAGACATGATGTGCCTAGAATGCTACTGAGCATTGCAAACTGCAGCATCCCACCTCCAGAGGGAAATTTCTGCTGCCTGTTGTTAGTCATACCACGCTGCATGAAAGGAAGGCAAGGTGAGTTGGCTGTCCAGCTGCAGCCTAAAGGGAGTTTTTAGCTCTTGTGTAAGATGCTGTCTCCTCCTGCTCTTTCTTTCCAGTGTGGCTCAAAGCACAGATCTGGCCAGGACTGTGGCAAGGTAGCAGTATAGGTTGGGGACTGACCTGTGGAAAGCAGTGCAGGAGAAAGGGACCTGGGGGTCCTAGTGGACACCAAGATGACTGTGAGCCAGCAAAGTGGCCAAGAAAGCCAAGAGCATCCTGGGGGGGATCAAAGGGGGGTGGTTAGCAGATCAAGGGAGGTTCTTCTCCCCTCTACTCTGCACTGGTGAGACCATATCTGGAGTATTGTGTCCAGTTCTGGGCCCCTCAGTTCAAGAAGGACACAGAGCTGCTGGAGGGTGTCCAGAGTAGAGCAACAAAGATGATGAAGGAAGAACAGCTCCCTGATGAGGAAAGGGAGTTGGGTCTCTTGAGCTTGGGGAAGAGGGGGCTGAGGGGGGACCTCATTCATGTCTATAACTATGTGAGGGGTGGATGTCAGGAGGATGAAGCCAGGCTCTTCTCAAGGTCATCTGGTGATAGGACAAGGGGCAATGGGTGCCAGCTGTAATAGAGGAGGTTCCCTATCAATATCAGTAAGAACTTCTTCCCAGTGAGGGTACTGGAGCACTGGAACAGGCTGCCCAGGGGGGTTGTGGAGTCTCCTTCTCTGGAGATGTTCCAGACCCACCTGGCTGTGTTCCTGTGTAACTTGGTCTGGGTGATCCTGCTGTGGCAGGGGGATTGGACTGGATGATCTTTCGAGGTCCCTTCTGGTCCCTAATGATTCTGTGATTCTATGAAGTTATTTGGAGAAAGAGGTTATTGGGGTACTCACCTGCCTTCAGCCCTCTTTCTGCTATTGACAGTTGTTTTCCTATATGTTATCATGACAGTGAGCAAAAGGCAGGATTCCTCAAGTGTTTTAATTCAGTTAAGCACACAGCTACTTAGGAGATACAGTGTACAGATGTTTTAATGCCCAGCATGGTCACCTGCAGCTCAGGCTAACTTGTAAAATAATTAATTCAACAGCGTCTATAAACATGTTCTTTAATTTTTTACTCTCTGGGTCTCTTAGGGATGGAAGATGTTCATCATTTTGCACACGCTAATGGAAGTGCAATTCAACTTAGGACTGACATGCAGTCTAATTGGCATTAAAATAGAATCTTGCTTTACATGAAGCATGGTGGAGACTGCCTGAAAGTTTTCTGTTTCAGCAGAGTACAGCAATCCCAGCTAGATAGCGATGCATTATGTGAGGCTCGCACAGTTGTTTGTGCTTACATACCAGTGCACAGAGCAGCTGGAGATCTGTGTCAGGTACATGATATTGATTTAGTTGCAGTTGCTGAAACATGGTGGGACAGCTGTCATCAAGAGATTGAGTTGCTGGGGTGGGTCCAGAGGAGCAATGGGGCTTTGGGGAGAACTGGAGGGAAAGTCTGATGAGGAGAGGCTGAGGGAGCTGGGGGGTGTTTAGCCTGGAGGAGATTCAGGAGGGGACCTTCTCCCTCTCTACAACTCCCTGAAGGGAGTTAGGTGGGAATTTGGCTCATCTGCCAGGCAATTTGTGCCAGGATGAGAGGGCAGGGCCTGAAGCTGCATGAAGGGAGGATTAGGTTGAATATTAGGAAGTTTTTCCTCAATGAAAACATGATCAGACCCTGGACTGGACTTCCCAGGGCAGTGATGGAATCCCCATCCCTGGAGATGTTGAGTGACTGGCTGTGGCCCTTAGTGCCCTGGTCTGGCTGATGTGATGTTAGGTCATGGGCTGGGCTGGAGGAGCTCAGAGGGCTTTTCCAGCTTCAATAATTCTGTGCTTCTGTACTATAGCCCAGATTGAGAACTCATTACTTGAACTATTGCATTGGAGTTGGTACTCTATGTCTACTTAACTCCTGACTAGATTATCATAATGTTCCCTTCTGGCCATAAAAGTCAATGAGACTCTCTCATTTGCTTTCTTTTTTGTTTGTAAGCAAGCAGGGATGTAGAAAGAGTGCATGGATTGTTTTTCTTTTTAAAGAATCAGTATATAAATAATAGCTAATTAATTCTCAGCAATCACTTCTGAGAGTTTTATCTCCATTTTACAGACAGAATGAGTTTTAGAGACATTGTGCTGTTAGTCTACGTTTGCACAGTAAGTAAGAAACAAGTCACAACTGCCAGCAGTCATTCCTGGCTGCTGTAACTCGCTATCACAAGTATTTATAGAGCTTTATCAAATGGTTATAAAGGCATTTCCTGAAGGTGCCTCCTGTAGTTCCTGCAGAGAAGCCAAGTAATATTATGACAGCCTCCTCCTTCTGAAGGACTTCAAATTTGTGCTGAGCAGCTGCACACATGTTTCCAAAATACTCTCTAGCAGTAACTCAATTAGTCTAGAAGGAAGGGAAAGTTACAGACAGGGAGACCCTGGTTCCTTTTCCATTCCTCCTTCCTCAGAATAACCAGAGAGATTGTATTTGGGTTGTCTCACATGAACTGTAGAGCAAGGAATATACCAGAGTAATGAATAGAAACAAGATCGTGGTGTATTCAGGGTGAAATTTGGTGTTCCTAAGTATACCTGCTCTTACTAGATAACAGAATTGTTGGTATGCTGTGGCTATGAAAAAAGAATATGCAAGAGGATTCTCCATAGACCTACAAGCCTTTTCCTGATCAATTGTGGCCTTCACATAGGATGAGAGCATCATTTTATGTTTTCTTCTGACAGTCCTCGTCACAGTTGAGTAATCATGCAGGACATGTGTTGGGTTTCAGTAATAAACCTCTTTGTATATGAGAATTTCCAATTTCTGCCTTTAGACAAACAATAAAACCACTTGAGGCTGGGTTCTAGTGATGGGTGTAGGGGTTCTTAGCCCTCTTCTATCACTCACAGTATCAAAGCATCACAGTAATGATGAGGCTGGAAAGAACCTTAAAGATCATCCAGTCCAACCTAAAACCAACCAAGTAACCCTAACATCTGACATCTAGCTCATGCCACTCAGCACTTCATCCAGCCTAACCTTGAACACCCCCAGAGTCAGTGACCTGACCACCTCCGTGGGCAGCCCGTTCCAAAATCTGATCACTCTCTCAGTAAAAAACCTTCTCCTAATGTCAAGTCTAAACCTCCCCCGATGGAGCTTAAGACTGTGACCCCTTGTCCTGTCTCCAGTCTCACTCAAGAGACAGTGATGAAAAAGTAACTAAGTAGTATCAGATAAAACTGTCCATGCTGTTGAGGGGAAATAAAAGACTTGCTCTCAGCTACTGATCCATTGACTCTAAATGTTCAATCCCCCAAGATTTACAGCTCAGCTTAAAATTAAATGTACTAAGTTTCTGTTGCAATTAAATTAGGCCTTTAAATCAATCTGTAATTAATTTTCTGAATTGTAAGGAAAAGAACTGTATGGGTGATCAGCATTTTTAAATCCTCCCCTCTTACAATAATTGTTTTCAAAATAGATTCACCTTTGCAGATGATTAAGCAGAGGGGTTGATATATGGAGAATCTCCTATTTTAGATGCTAATAGCTACCTATAAAGAGTTGTTTTGGATAGTACTCGATATGAACCTGAACTAAACAGTATCATACAGAAATTATAAGGGCAAATTATTGTTCTCAAAGGAAAAAAACAGAACCTTTAGATATATTTGGAAAAGAGATAACAGGAGGAAAACACTATTTACTTTAGAACAGTAGCTATTCTGTTGTCACTTCTGTTAAAGCATTTATCTGCTTAGTAGATTCTCAAGGTTTCAAATCAAGATTAATCAGAGACTCATGGAATGGTTTAGTATTGAAAGGACCTTAGATGTTATCTAGTTCCAACACCTCTACTCTAGGTAGAGACACCTAGACCAGGTTCCAGCAGGGCTCCTTCCAACCTGGTCTTGAACACTTCCAAAGTTAGAGCATCCACAACTTCTCGATGCAACCTGTTCCACTGCCTCACAACCATCATAGTGATGACTTGTTTTCTATGATTCAATCAAAATGTCCTCTGTTTTAGCTTGAAACCATTCCCCCTTGTCCTATCACTAGAAGCTCTCATACAAAGTCCCTCTTCAGCTTTCCTGTAACCCTCTTCGAAGGGGAAGGCTGCTGTAAGGCCCTCCCAAAGCTTTCTCTTCTCTGAACAGTCCTATCTCCCTCAGCCTGTCTTTATAGAAGTGTTTCAGCCCTCTGAACTCCTCATGGACTCCTCTACACATCATGAGTTTCATGTTCTTGTTATACTGGGGACTCCAGAACCAGCCACATTACTTTTTACTCTGAATTTCTGATATGGCTCTCAGGTACCCTCAGCATGGAGTCTGAATCCTCATTTCCCATTGCCAGAATGGAATTAAGCAGAGGCAACTATTCTACAATCCTTCCAGTACCACTGTCATCAAATCAGGAAAAGACCCAAAGAAGTTAACCACAATAAACCCCCAAAGAAAGAGGTAGCACATAGTAATTCAGGTATTCCTTAGCACATTCCTTTACGAAGTGTTCTCATGGCTTTTTTCAAAAGGCACAGTGATCAAAACCATCCCTTATTTCCCTAGAGAAGCAAGCAGCTCTCAGATGCAAGGTGACAGGTGAGCAGGCATGTTTGAAGACTGTCACGTAGTGTAATTCTCTCTTTGGGGATTTCTGTGAAATACTGCTTTCGCCAGATTGAAAGGATTGTTCTAAAGAGCCCTACTCGAGGCAGTCCTGCTACAGTAAGAATTTTGTGTTTGCTGGCAGTTTTTCTTATGACTCTGCATTTGAGCTCTTTTATCCTCCTGCTGTTTTGGGAAGAGTGGACATGCTCTTCCTTGCTTGTAATTCCCCATTTTAACATTCAGGTTGGATATTTTTTTTCTCATATACTGGCCCAGGAAGCAAACCTGTTCTAAACCTGTGACCTTTCACCAAGTTCTTGATTTAAGGCACTGATTACACTTCAGTGACACCATCTAGTCACAAGTCTATACTAGCTGGGTGTTCCTTGGGTTCAGCCCTGGGTCTGTGTCCAAGTTTAGATCTCCCAGAGTCTTTAAAACACAAGAGAAACCAGGGATGATATTATAGTAAAGAAAAATAATGAGTTTTATTAACAGAGAACCGAAAATGTTAAAAGAAAAATGAAGAAAAAAATCCTATAAACTGCTGGTAACTCAGTCTTTTCCTCATCCTTGGTCACTGTGTTTGCCACATGGTAGCAACTACATCATCATTTTCTTGCTGCTCAGTGGCTTCCAAGACCTCCTGTTTTGTGCCCATGCTGAATGCATCTGTGTAAATGCACTTCAGCTGAGCCATTGATCCCACCATTTGTGAGAGAAACCCTAAAATACAACCAACTCGAGTTCTGCAGTTGCTTCTGTACTGAATCCAGAAGATTTTAAACGGTATTTAAAATAGGTTTTGCATTTGTAGTTTTTTTCTGCGGGGAAATTTTGAGTCTTATAATCTGATTTAGTAAGTGCAGGGAGTGTTGATGACATGGCTGAGTGTGTACCTACCTCTCAGAAGCACACTCACTACTACCTCATCTTCTTGGGAGGACAAAGTTGGATATAGGTAACCCAGCACACTTGTGTGGAAGAAACACAGGGAGTATAAGAACAGGTGGGTGGACAAGGAATAAACAGTGTTCTGAAAATAACTCAACAGGTATTTAAACAGCATCAAAATGTGAGAAGCTTGTAAAAGGTATCAGTAATAAAGAGGAAAAGAAATTTGGGACCAGTCTGGTTTCTTCTGTGCTTGCCCTTCTCAAGGTGACAACTCATTACTCTTGAGCTCTCTAGCCCAGCAGTTAGTGATCGGAGACCTGTTGCTGTTATTGTTTCAGTAATGACTGTGATTGTGTTCAGTGAATTTGGAATTGGACTGTTCCCATCACAGACTCACCGAATTGCTAAGACTGGAAAAGCCCTCTGAGCTCATCCAGCCCATCCCATGACCTAACATCACCACAGCAGCCAGACCAGGGCACTAAGGGCTGTCCATCCCTGTACCCAACAACTCCAGGTATGGGTACTCCACCACTGCCCTGGGCAGTCCATGCCAGTGTCTGATCACACTTCCTGTGAGGAAGGGCTCCTTAACATCCAACCTAACCCTCCCCTGGCAGCTTCAGACCCTCTCTTTTTCATTTTACAGACAATGCAGCAGAAGGAATCTTTATCTGTTAACGAGTAAGATCTCTCAGCTCTTTGTAATAGAAGACATTTTCTTCTGTCTCTACAACCCTCTCCCATTGTTTTTTGCAGTTTTATTCTAACACGAATCAGCCAGTAGTTAACTTTCACAAGTAAGTTGTTGATTATGTCCTACATTTTGTAGAACCCATTTACATTTCACCCAGGGAAATTTATGTTTTACAGGGTAGCCAGTGAAGAGTGTCGAGATTTTTAATCTAGTTCATATCTCCCACTTTGCTTCACTGACCTCAAAAGGCTCTGATTTCTAATTTAGCCACTCCTATGAATACCTGACTAAGTGCTTAATAGGTATTATTTTATCTTTACAAGCCTATAAAACAAATGAATTTTTATTCCCTGTTTTCTGTCAACCTGAGACAGTGACAGATGAATCCAAAATCACCTAATCATTTCATGTGCCCAGGAAGCCTCTGAAAGGCAGTGTGTGACACTGTATGGGTTTGGAATGTGCTTGTCTAGCACCACGTGGAAGCTGTCGCAGAGAGAATCCCACTCCTCTGCCACAGGGCACTTACAGCTCCTGCACTACACATTACCCTCATGGCAACCCACAGGCTTCAACACTGCACACGTGTCAGCTTCTCATGCAGATAAAGCTATCTGGTACCTTAAAGATGCCAGATGTAGTCATCATGAAACCCCAGGATATCCCTGGAATGGAATAATGCCCCGATGCTCCAGGACAGCAGCACTGCAGCTCTTTAGGCTCTCAGGATGGGTAATCACAATTTTCCTTTGGGAATCTCTAGGAAATCAATAGCACGTAGTTCTGGAAACGGACAAATGTCATAGTGTTAGTCAGCATTACATCAAGACTCTACAGGAAACACTGCTTCCTAACAATGTTGAGTTTGCAGCTTCTGATGTTCTTTCAATAATTTTGCTGTACAGTTTCGCTTTGGAGAAAAAGAAGTCTACATTTTTCACTGTTTTGTGTCATCCTGAACAAAACCTACATGGGTCAGCATAGGGATTGAAGTCTCTCACTCATCATGCAGGTGTGAAGGTTTGCTGCCAATTTTATCAATATGGGTAGATTTTCACGTTGTGTTGGTGTCTACACCACAAAGGAGTGAGAGCTTTGCTGGTGAGCCCTTTGGTGTGTGTCTGGAAGTGGGTGTTAAATTCAAGGGTGTGGAAAAGCATGACTCCATTGCTTTGCTGGGATGCTCTGTCTTTGCTGTGATGCCATCTGTGGTACACAAATACATAGATCATCAGGGGTTGGATGACCTAGTGGTCATTGAGTCCAACCCCTCTGCTCGAGCAGGACCATAGAACCTAAGACAAGTCACACAGATGGGTCTTAACAGCCTCCAGAGAAGGAGACTCCACAACTTCCCTGGGCAGTCCCTTCCAGTTCTCTGTGACCCTTACAGGAAAGAAGTTTTTTCTCATGTTGAGGTGGAACTTCCTCTGCTCCAATTCACACCCTTTGCCCCTTGTCCTGTCACAGGGCACAAGCGAAAAGAGATTGTCTCTTTCTTCTTGACACTCAGCCCTCATGTGTTTATAAACAGTGATTAAATCCCCTTGTAGTCTTCTCTCCAAGCTGAAAAGCCTCAGGTCTCTCATTCTTTCCTCATAAGGCAAGTAATCCAGTCCTCTAATCATCCTCATGATATTATGTAAAAGNTCATTCTTTCCTCATAAGGCAAGTAATCCAGTCCTCTAATCATCCTCATGATATTATGTAAAAGACAACACCATTCATATATTTGTCTTCTCTTGTCATTGAGTCTGAAGGTCAGGGTTTAAGTGAGGGTTGCTAAAACAAATAAACACGTGGTGGTGGTTGTTGCAGCATAGTCTTTTGTTGTGTGTGTCCTTATCTGGATCCCCACTGATCCCACCTGGGTTGCCACCAATGTTGTGGGTTAGAAACCCCAACCATATTTCAGTCAAGACCTTTTACTTAAAATGTTGGACTCAATGAGAGGTTGTTAAACCACTCAGGAATCTGCAGGCAATGAAACAACTGACTCAATTTGGAGAAGAAAGTCCTCAAGACATTTAATTCACTCCCTTTACCACATACAACACAAACTTTAAACTTTTCTACATAAAGCACATGAGATAGACTTACAATTTCTACTCAGCTGCTAAAGCAGATCACACATGCTCTTTCAGAATGTCCTTCCTCAAATGTTAACAAAGAATTGCTATTTTACCTTGGAAAGTAGCCCATTTCCAAATCCATTTATGGGACTCTAGTACCATGGAACGTGACTGTACTGTTGTCATTACTGCTATGTGAAATAAAGATATAGAAGCCTCATGTTTTTCATAAAATCAGACCCATAGATCGTTCTCTCCATTGCCTGAAATGCAAAATATAATGCGTCGTGAAGCTCATCAGTAACTACATCAGTAATGAAAAAATTGAATAGTAAATGATGGGAAAAATAAATGAGTTGTTCTTCCTCTTGTACGAGGAAAAGAAAGGTCACCTCCTATTCACATGCATTTCCTCTTTGTTCGAAGTATGGAAGCTTCCACTTTTGTCCATTTAATCTCATTACTTTGTGTTCAGACTTGAGCCTTCTTGGTTCAGAGAATTTTTCTTTAATGCTGGAAGTTTCTTTGTAAACCTTGATTGTGAGAGGTGATTCAAGCGTTTTTCCAAAATGAGACGTTGTAATGCGCTTGCTGGATTTATAATACTAATAACGTCATTAGAATATAATGAATAGTGTTTGAATCCTGAGTGATATTGCAACACTGTCCTTTTAGAGGAAGCTAACCCCAGCTTTGTCAATCCTATTAAGCTCTATGTCACTTTATTCTTTTACTATAATACTCCCATTCATTTATAATTTATCTTTAATATCTATAACTACAGGCTGGAATTGATGATCACAGAGGTCTTTTCCAGCCTCAATAATTCTGTGAATAGAGTTGTGGGGGTTTTTTTTAAACATAGAAGTGAAAAGAGTTGATTCTTGACTTCCTTTAACTTTTCTTACAAATTTTACACAAAAAAACCCTTACCTTGACTTCCCTCTATTTGTTTATATAAACAGAATGCTGCTGAATGCCTTTCTTGTGTCTGTACATACAACAGAGTGGCTGAAGCCCACTGATAAACCCAAAGTGAATTTCAAAGGTCCTACAGCTGCTCTTTGCTGCTGCTTCTGCTGAAGAAAGCTGCCTGTGCCAAAAGCTTTTTTGTTTATTAGAATTAGTTCTCTCATAAAAATATATTATCTGTCCTATAAACCTGTCCTGGTAACTTTTGAAAACTATTTGGAGCTTTTTAACAAAGAACAGTTGCAAACCTCTAGAGAGCACTTTTGCAAACTCCATTCAGCATGGGTGCAAAGGCAGTGCTTGGAAGTGATTGGGAGACGTGAAATCACTTCTGGTTTTGAGTTTCAGACAGCAAACCCGTTTTGTCTGGTTTGGTGGCTGTGCTTTCTGCTTGGCTGCTTCAGTCTGATGAGACTTGACACAAAGATGGAAAGGTGTTTGTCTGGACTAGCCTGAATTTGTTTTGTTCTTCCAAGTATTCTCTGCCATTCTGCCAGCATCGACTGCCTTCAGGGTATCTAAGTCTTAGGCTCACAGTCTCCTTAGGGTGACAGTAGAGTCTGAGCATAGGGGAAGTCCTCCCTCCACCCCACTTTGGTGTCAGTTCAGCTACTGAACTCAGGACAGTGAGAAAAAACTATACCCTTCCAATGCCTTGGTAGGAAACCTCAGCGGCTGGGGGTGGGGAATATTTGTGCACATCAGGGATTCTCACACTTCCCTCACGCTGAGCCTGGAAGGGTTACATTTCTCAAAAGACTGGTGTTGATCTGCCATGTAGGAACTGCTGCACTTTCCTTGCCTTCATTCATTGTCACCTTTACCTTGCTGTCCGGTGAAGCATTGCTTTGGAGAACAGCGCTTGCTACAACAGCCATGATCTTTTCATTGCAATGTGAGCTACCACCTGCAGCACCTTACAGACGCTCACACCCAATGCCAGAAGAGAAATGTGCCTTAAAACGGAGGATGTGGGCCACTGGTGAGACAGTGCTGCCTGTTTTACAGACAAGTGAGTCATTTTGATCTTTTTCCCAGTTTGGGTTAAATAAAACACAGCTAGCTGCAGTAGTATGTGGGTTTTCAGATGAACCTGAAAAGCTTGTTTTATTAATACAGATATTTACACCTTGTTCTGAAAAATGCTTTGTAAGGGGGGTTCTTATTGTGCATTTCTATTTCTTCTTTTCTTCCATCCAGAGGTTAACATCCTGTATTTGAAAAAAAAAAATTCCTCTATTAAAAGTGTGGATCTAAATTATACTTTTCAATATTATAGAGCTGTTTGTTATCCTTAGCGAACAGGTATCTTTGGGAATTCTATACACTCAATTTTTAATTAAAGCCAGCTTTTCTGAGTCCACACACAGAAAAGGAGACTTAACAGCAGCAGTACAGCTCATAAGCTCCTGTACATTGATTTTTCAGCTTTGCAATGGTAGATTTTGGCCTGAGTGTGTATTTCTGTACCACACTTGTCTAAATGAAAGTTATGTTTAAATCACAGACTGTCAGAGGTTGGAAGGGACCTCCAAAGATCATCGGGTTCAACCCCCCTGCCAAAGCAGGACCAAAACTAGGGCAGATCACTCAGAAAAGCTTCCAGATAGGGCTGGAAAGACTCCAGAGAAGGAGATTCCACAGGCTCTCTGGGCAGCCTGTTCCAGGACTCTGGTACCCTAACAGTAAAGAAGTTCTTCCTCATGCTGAGGTAGAATATCCTGTCCTCCAGCTGGAATCCATTGCCCCTTATCCTATCCTAGGGCACAAGTGAAAAGAGGTTGTCCCTGCCTTCTTGATGTCCAACCCTCATAGATTTATAGCCATTAATGAGATCCCCTCTCAGCCTTCTCTTAAGACTAAAGAGCCCCACATCTCTCAGCTTTCCATTGTAGATGGCATTCTAGACCCTTCATCATTCTTGTAGTTGTCCGCTGGACTCTCTCTATTTAGATTCTCTGTCTGTCTTGAACTGGGGAGCCCTGAACTGAAGCAATACTTGGGCAGAGTAGAGAGTACCTCACAGAGGTACCCCTCTCAGAGGGAGAACCTCTCTTGTTCTGCTGGAGAGACGCTTCTTAATGCAGCCCAGGATACTGTTGGCTTCTTGGCCACAAGGGCATAGATATTGTTCTTCTGGAGACTAAGTAGAGTGCTTTTCACTTTCAGTGAAGAAACTTTCCCTAAGGTCTGATCTCAACCTCCCCTGGCACAACTTGAGGCCATTTCACCTTGTCCTATCACTACTGACATTGGGATAGAGATAGAATCCCACCTCTCTACAATGTCCTTTCAGGTAGCTATAAAGAGCAATAAGGCCTCCCCTCAACTCTGTTTTCTCCAAACAACTCCAGTTCCTTCATCACTCCTCATAAGACCTTTCCTGATGTCTAGAGTTTTATTAACCAAAAATAGACTGTGTTGTGTGTGACAGCTATGGTTAGGAAAGAGACTGGGCACTTGCTTTCGAGTGGGTAATGCATTAAAAGTAAAGAAATACTTTATAAAATGAATATATATTTTTAGAATTAAATTGAAGGAGTCCCTGTCTATCATAGGGAGCAAGTTACTTGAATGCCCAGATGTACAGGAAAATGACTGGTGTGTGTCGTCTTACTGATAGAGGATGATTATCTTGCCCAGAACAACCACTGGTTGGACAGTTCTATTAACTTGTTAAGAACTGAGTAAAAGATGAGTGATGTAAAACAGATCACTCACCTCGCAGCACCGGTTCCATGATTTGGATGCATGTCTTGCGCATAAAAAGGTCTCAGTGTAACTGTGTGATAGTCTTGCAAAACTTTGTATATCAACTGTTCACTCGGTCACTGTCACAGAAATGCTGAAATCAAACTTCAGTGGAGCCTGGGTGCTCAGTGGGCTTTGTTAGATACTATTTTCCTTCGCAAGTCACAAATTTTATGGGATGTGAGGTAGCTCTATTACAGTCATTTTTCTTTCTCTTCTTTCCTGTAGGCATTTCCTGGAAATACAAACTCTGACAGTGTGGTCCGGCATGATTTACAGCATCCCGTTATTGCTCGCTATGTTCGGATAGTTCCTTTGGACTGGAACGGAGAGGGACAAATCGGACTAAGAATCGAAGTCTATGGCTGCTCCTACTGTAAGTTTTTTCCATGACTTTTTTTTCCTCCCCTAAATACAGTCTGATTTGAGATCTCTTTTTTCTTAGATACAGATGTTCCAGGATTGGCAGTTACACTGCCTGTGCCTTCATGAAATACTTATTGTAATCTGGAATTGCTAGTTTGTGCTTCTCCGGGAGATGCGGTGTTGGAATTTCTGATAGTGTTTTAAAAGTTGTTGCTTTTGATTGTGCCGGGGTTTTTTGGCTGAATACTTTGATTATTGTAGAAACTTGAATGGGCCAGTTGAGGAAAAGCCATTCAGACAAATGTCATGTTGAGTCTTGAGGGAATGACTGAGGAACAGGATATAATGTATTGCCTGGTGCTGGAGATAAGATTAAAGCAAATAAATAAGAATTCTATCAGAGTCGCTCAGATTGTCAGAAGTGCGATACGCTTTTCAGAGGTTCTTCCTTTAGTATTTGAATCTAACTGTAGAATTTCTTTTGAAATCAAGATAAGCAGTGGTACCAATGCCTCTGAACTTAAGAACTGATGATGCTTTAAGAAAAGCAAAAGTTGTTTATACATATTCATTGCGATGAGTCCAGGTAGTACTCAAAGAAAGTCTACTGGCCTGCAGAAGGTGATGTGTTTCCTGTTCTGAGTTTTGTATGTGGATTCCTAGCTTTGTGATATTTTAGCTGCATGGAGCTGTCTGATACTGTAACCAGGTGTTAGAATAAGGTAAGGAACACACAGCTGCAAGTCTCATCCGCTGGCTTCACTGGATGACTTAAGGCACAGGGAGTACTTTGCCATCCTAACTAGCAAAAATAGACTGCCCTGTGGTTTCAGTTGTTTTGATTTGGATGAATAGTCAAAAGGCTGTATCATTTAGCACCAATAAGAACCATGAAGGATAGTTTTGTTGTATCCTTTCTGTTTCCATGCAGTGAATTCAAGCCACGTTTTAGAAATATGTGTGAAACCACAGAGTATTTCCCAACCCCTACACTAACTTAGTGTTGAAATCAAATAGAACTCGCTGTAGTGTTAGTGTTGGTGTGCATAGGGCACACATCGGTGTTGGACACGTTTGTCAAAAGACATCTCTTATCTGAGGAACTGCAGTTTGTTCTGAAGTTTATTCAGAACTCAAAGGAAAAATGAGCTTCTGAAGTTGTAGGTCCCATTGCAATTATTCAGTACATGGCTCTTAATAAACAGTGTTTACCACCATCCTGCTGAAATGTTTTACATGTTGTTTTAAATACAGCAAACACTACAGCACGGTTCATTTTGCAGCATAATAAATACAAATACCTGCTCTGAGAATAGCTTCTCACTTGCACATCAGATGCCAACTCAGGTTTTCAATACTAGAAAACAACATATGCTTTTCTGTGAAATGTGAGTCACAGTAATAGAAGAAAGTGTAGCAGCACCAAGCAATAAACACCACCACATTTGCTCAATATTTGCAGGTAAATAGAGTATTTCTTTTTTTCTTTGTCAACTGGCTAGATAAAATACTGTTGCTACACAACAGCATGCTTTTAGAGACTGAAATATGAGAAAAAGTAAAATGTTGCTTGTCAACAAAATTATTTCAGCTGTTTCTTGAGAAGTTGCTAGCTTGACAGACTTTTGGAAAGTATTAAAGAACATCTTTCAAGAAACCACATGGAGAACTATCAAAACACTGATAAAAAATGTGTCTTCACAAAAGAAATGAGGAGGCCAAACAAATAACCTAACTTTACTGAAAAAGAAGTGCTGGTCTGGTTGTATTAGAAGTGATTTCAGCAGTTGTTGAGGGCTTGGTTTTGTTTCTAATACATATATATACACACACATAGTAGTATCGTATATTTCTATGTTTATAGGAGCATTTATTTCAAGAACTGTCTTAAAATGCAGTGTGGATATCGCATGGAGGAATTGGGCTGTGCCCAAAATGCTTTCAGTAGATACCAGCAGAGCAGTGGAGAAGAAATGCCTTCAACTCACCGTGTTAAGAGAGAGGAAGGCAGCCCTTTGGTTTGACTACTGGAATGAGGGAGTGATGTATACAAATTCATAGCTTGTCTTTAATTGCATCAGTTGGCATCAGGTGTATGATGCAACTCAGTTCCATGTAGATGTGTGCTGTGGTAAAGGTTTTACCCTGATGATTAGGTGTGCTTAAAGTTTGCATTTGAACATAAGCTGTAGAGCAGCCCTATAGAAAGAGATCTGAGGGTCTTGGTGAGCAGCAGGCTGCACATGAATGAATAGGGTGCTGCAGCAGCAAAGAAAGCCAACAGGATGCTGAGCTGCGTTAGCAAGGGCATCAACAGCAGAGATGAAGAAGTCATCATCCTGTTCAGTTTTGGTCCCTGCTAGACAAAAAGACGTGGACAGGCTGGAGAAGATCTAGAGAAAGGCCATGAGGATAAGCAAAGGACTAGAAGCCCTGGCATACAAAGAAAGGCAGAGGAATCCACACACTTACTGGCTGCAAAATTTCTAGCACATTGCTGCAACCTCATCAATAGTCTCAGACTATTAAGAGAAACACTTCCCCATAGTGAACAGCTTATTCGAAAGCCTGGTTATTCATAGCTGTATTTTCTGGTTCCTAATTTATCTGGGTATGCACATAAGATAGATGGGTTTTATTTTGTAGCAGAAGTGAAACCATTGTTCTTCCTTGCCTAGCAAATTGAAGTTGAGAGATGTGATTTCCAGAGAGCAATTAGTACTCACGTGCAAAGTTCATAGCTTTAACACATCTTCTTTCAGGTTTGTTTCGGTTTCCTTTAAGCTTGAAGTCTGGATTGTCTTTGGTGTGTGCGGTTACCTTCTTAAAGAAAAGGTTGTAGAAGCCATCAAAAAAGATTTAGAGCCTCACTTCACAACAAGGTTCAGAATGAACTCTGTGTTTTGATCTGTGGGTAAACTGTGACACTGGAGATTTTCATTCTCCATAGGACGCAGCTGACTTAATGACTATGTTAATGAGGAGTCGCATCAGACAAACGAGATTGGGAAGCAACAACAAATTCTGTACCATAAAAACACCTTTTAGTCAAGAGCTTTTATTCTAAAATTATGCATGTCAGACACTGTAAAGGGTAAAAAAGGTCTTTACACTTGCAGTGGCACCGTTTGTCAAACAACAAGTCACAGACGAGAAAGCAAAGCGATCAAAGGAAAAATGCCCATTGAATCAATTAAGACAAAAATTATGGCAGATTTTTATTCATGTTGTTTTGGAGACAGAGAACAAACGCGGAGGACATAGCTCTTCCATCACGGCCACGTGTATGAATTTTTGAGACAGGCAACAAGGACGTGGCATCTGGAAGCTATGACAACTGCAATGGAGTACATTTTACTACTGATTTGTGATGACCATAATAAGCTCTGCAGGACCATTGCCATACGAACAGTTCCCTTAATCTCCATGCCGTGGCAGATGAATGCCTACAGAACTGCCAATAACGATACTCTTCCACAGTCCCTGGCTACACTTTTCAAGATAAATGCATGAGGCCTTCTGGGTGCTGAAACTCTCTGAGTAGAAAGCACACAGGAATCTGTTCATAGTCTGTTGTTTTGCCTGACTGTGTTGATTTTTTTGCACGTAAACTGTGCAACAGAGTCCTTTTGATGTACACCTGGTTATGAGAATTTTTAGCAGCTTTCCAATAGCTGAAGGAGGCTACAGGAAAGCTGGAGTAGGGCTTTTGACACGGGGGCATAGTGAGAGGACGAGGGGAAAGGGTTACAGACTTGAGGAGGGGAGATTAAAATTGAGCATGAGGAAATAATTCTTTCCCATGAGAGTGCTGAGATGCTGGAACAGGTTGCCCAAGGCAGTTGTGGCTGCCCCATCCCTGGAAGAGTTGAAGGCCAGGTTGGCTGGGGCCCTGAGTAACCTGATCTAGTGAAAGTGTCCCTGCCTCTGCAGAGGGGTTGGAACTGGGGGATCTTTAGGATCCATTCCAACCTTCTAGGATTTTCAAATTACAGATGGTTTACTTCTGAAATGCACTGTACACTTGGAAAAGAATCTCTTGAGGGTCATCAGAAATACACACAAATAGACTGCAGGCAAATAGGTTACAAGATAAATCTCTGTGAAGGGCTGGAATCTGAACTGTTTCCATTCTCCAAATGGGGACAGAAGAAATGCTCTGTGAGTTGTGTTTGCAGATCCGTTCATTTTTGTTATTAGCTCTAGTGTTCGCACTGTGCTGTGTCAGATGTTGCTGAATCCACTTCAGGCTGGGTAACTGACTTTGTTTTAGGGAGGCAGGAAAACAGTAGCCGCAGTCCTTATGGTTTTATGAAATGATGACTGTTTCTATGGAGAGCAGCTACTCTCCAGATAGTAAAGTGAAGTGAATAAAACCCTGGCCATGTATACATGGTACAAGAACAAATTTAAGGTTTGGTGTTACTGTGAAGTGCTTAGTGAATGCTTGCAAGAACTGCTTAGGAAGCATTGAAACACCTTCAGTTAAAGGCAGAAGAGATCTTTTTGTTGATCACTGGTGCGGTAAATCCTGTCTGCCTGCAGTGACTTTGACTGAAGGGCTGTTTCTTTGGTTGTTTATTCCCCATTCGCCTGCAATCATTGTTAGAAAATTTTCTGTGGTATCTAATTGAAATCTCCTTTGCTTGTTTTCATGCTATTGATGCTAAGAAACTATCCATCTCTCATTCACTCTCTCACATGGCTGCCACACAAACCTAATGACAGATCTCCATCCTGTCCAAAATCATGAGCCAGCAGGGTGCCCAGGTGGCCCAGAAGGCTAATGGTATCCTGGCTTGTATCAGCACTAGTGTGGTCAGCAGGACTAGGGATATGATTGTCCCCTTGTACTGGGGCACTGGTGAAGCTGCTCCTTGAGTAGTTCTGGGCCACTCACTTCAAGGAAGAAATTGAGGGGTTGGAGCAGATCTAGATGAGCAATGAGACTGGGGAAGAGACTGGAGAGAAAATCTGATGAAGAGAGGCTGAGGGAGCTGAGGGTGTTTAGCCTGGAGAAGAGGGGACTCAGGGGAGATCTCCTCCCTCTCTGCAACTCCCTGAAGGGAGGCTGTAGTCAAGTGGGTTCAGGCTCTTCTCCCAGGCAAGTAGCACCAGGACCAGAGAGAGGGCAAGGCCTGAGGTACAGCAGGGGAGGGTTAGGTTGCCTATTAGGAAGCCCTTTCTGATGGAAAGGGTGATCAGACCCTGGACTGGACTGCCCAGGGCAGTGGTGGAGTCCCCACCCCTGGAGGTGTTGGAGGACAGCCTGGCTGTGGCCCTTAGTGCCCTGGTGTGGCTGATGTTAGGTCATGGGCTGGGCTGGATGAGCTCAGAGGGCTTTTTCAGCCTCAATTACTCTGTGATTCTGTAAAACAGGAAAAAAGTGTTCTGAAATACCTTGTTTAATGTAAACTCTTTTTTTACAAAATGATATGTTTCAGAAAGATCCAACTAAAAATTATTCTGTAGTTAGAAATAGTAAGAACATACCTTTATCTTTTACTCCTTTGTGTTCACCTTTCTGTTAATTAATGCAATATGGATTTTTTTTTCTCATCGTTCTGAAAATTTCAGTAGACTGCAAAGTTCCCATTTCAGTTTCTGTTTGTTTCTAGTTGTAAAGAGTTACTGGTAGTATTCTAAAGCATCGAGGCTTTGATATTCATGACAACCGTGGGTATTCTTTACAGGTTCCTTTGTTAGTTGGCCATGAATGTACAGTCAGTAAGACAAAAACAAGAATATTTTGTATGAATAAGTGCCCTACCAGCCTGATCAGCTGAATTGTCAGTTTTTAATTATACTTGAATGGTTCTTTCAATCATTCCGCATTTCTTTTAGAAGCACATGAATAGCTGGTTCATTTGAAAAAGGTTTCCTGAACGGAGAAAAACCTGTCCCTTTTAAATAAACACAGTATGAGAAAATATGAGAATTCTATTGCAGATTTTCATTATATTTTACTAAAACAAATCCTGGCTCTTCTTTTATAGAAAAGATCAGGCTAACTATTCCTAGTGTGGTTTCCAGTGATTGCCCACACACCCTGCACAAAGGGTCTTCCATACAGTGGTCTCCAATCAGTTAATGGGAGGATGGAGATTGAAAAACTTCCCTCAGGGTCCCTAAACACCTGAAAAAGTAGAAAACAAAAGCAAAGTTACAGCATGCTTTGTCGCAAAGTGAAAAGGATGGTGGCACTCAGGTAACAACGTTCAAAAGCATCGGTCTAATCACTGTATTCTGCACTTTAATGTGTTATACCTGAAGAAACACAATGATTTTGCCCAGCATCACTTTCTCTCAGTCCTCTGTGCAGTGATTGATCCATTTGCCTGTGATGACTTACTCACCAGAGAAATCATGTGGAGTTTTTGCTCATTAAACAAAAGATTTTGGCAGACTTCAAACTAAGATCTTGGTTCCACGCCACCGATTTGGAGCCCGGAGGGCCGTATCGGTATTTGTGTTCCTGTGTCTTTGGAATAAAACATGCGTTAAGGATTCACTTCCAGGCTCCATTCAATGCATTCTGTGTTTCCCTAAAGTTTAGGTGAATATGATCAATTCTGTATGTTTATCTGAAGTAAAATAGCAAACGGAGTCATGCTATGAGTAAATGTCCTTTTCTGTCTGTCAGAAGAAACAGCAGTGTTCTTTGCTGTGAAACTGCAGACATCACAGGGTCAGGCTTGCTGGTGGCCAATAACCCGATTTAACTCTTGATAATAATGCTTTTATACAGTGCCAAATGAATCTTGTGACTTACGTTCAGTACATCCCTACACTGAGGAGAGTTTGTATATAAAGTTCTGTTTTAAATCTGAAGTCCCATCTTGATGAGAATAGCTTTGAAGACTGAGGTCCCTGTGATGTCAGCTTTTCCCCAAGGGGTGTTGTCTAAGCTGCAGGGTTGGTTTCTGCCATGGCCCGAGAGAATAGTAACAGTAGTGGCTTCTTCCTTGGGCAGCGAGTGGTAGTACAGTAGTACCAAGCCTTACGTTCTGCTGAAGGTTCCCAACAATGTGGTGTAAATATGGGAAATAGCAGAGGAGAAAGAAACAGCCTCTTGGTAGTTTTCCTTTGCAAACTTGTAGTAAGACGTGTGAAGTAGTGGCTTCACACCATGGGCTTTTTCTTATCCGATTATGAAATCCTTACACCATTGCCAGGCAGTATGTCTTTGTATTTTACAACACATCTTTGTGTTTTTACCCTGCAGAAAGAGATTGCATCAAACAAACTGCTTTTTCTACAAGCAAATATATACCAGAGGGCTGATTTATTCACAGCAGACTAATAGAATACAGTGCTGCAAGTGATGAGACATAAGACTTAAATTCAAGACATCTCTGTGTTGTTTGGCAGTTCCACTGAAAACCTTTAATTTTACAGTATTCCACCTGAGTTCTGACCCTAAGCTTGATATCTGTATCTTAGACACAGTGTGCAGACAATATGTCGCTTTATAGTACTGTATTTTCCAAAGATGAAGTAGGGGGATTTGGACAATTGATCTTCTGTCATAATGCAGACCTTAAACACTCAATAACTTTTCCTTTTATTACATGCTGCTGTAGAGAGAAACTTTATCAAGCTAGGCAACTACATACCCCCATGGTTGTTTCACCTGGGAGCAACTTTGTCTCTGTTTTCCAGGTACTTTAAGATTTATTTATGCTACTAGATGGATAAAGAGAGCATTATTCTCATATTTAGATGTACAAGTATCTAAGTTTCCAGCTGAATTCCTAGTTTGAGCTCAAGTGAAAATGCATTGACCACTTCAAATCCCACTGAGCCTCGGAAAAACATTCTCTGAAACAATTGGGTAGACTGAGAGAAATACTTTATTTTCTTAATAATTTCTGACAGTTTTGAAAACATTTCTGTCCAGCTATGTGAGGAAAACCTATTAAACATTTCACACCCATTTTTAACTTCTTGTCATTTTATCTCTTACTTTTTTCAAGCTGAAAACATTTAGCGTGACTGCTTATTCTTTAACAGAACACAAACTGACTATCTCAACAGCTCTAACTTTTCTGTAAAGTAAGAAGTCTGTGATCTGGTTGCCACACATTTTACAACCAGGTTTTAATGCTGTTTATCTCTGTATATTTCCCCTTTTTCTGCTGACAGTTTGAAGTGAAAGGATCAGCAAGTTCTGATGAAAAACATGCTGCTGCAAAATAAGAATCCATCAGCACTAAACCTAATAGTGAAAGAATATTTATATATTTGTGCTGTAGTTGCTTTCAGAGAAGTTCTCCTTGTTCTTAATTCCCTTGGCTTCAGGAGAACAGTAGGGAAACTGTAGTCACAGCTTGAAGAAAATAGAAGAGTAGTTACAGAAAATGGCAATGTTTGGATTCTCTTGCCTTTCGATGTATTTTGTGGCAGGTAGCACAGCTCGAGAGTAGAGCTAGTGTAATTCAGCTGTTTAACAATGTTGGCATAGAATACATTTTTATCCACTTATGGCATCGTTCCTGCTTCAAAATGCTTTGCTACTGTCAGCTTTCAGGCCCACTTCTGTATTGACTCTGTTCTCTACACTTGACTGTGCAGTTGGCATTTGGTTGTCAACTGCATTGACTCTCAGGAAAGAAATGGCCTTATACAAACTATCACTACAGAAGTCTAATCTGTAGGTTTCTAAACATTTTCTTTACAGAAGCATAAACAGTGTGAACCAAATCAGACTTCAGTGCTGTGACAATGAAGTAAATGCTAGAGAAAAAGCATCACAGTGCCTCTAAAAAGAAATCTTTAAAAGAAGTATTTTCAAAAATGCAGTGTTTTGAGGCTCCCTTTCTTTGTCTCTGGCTCTCTCTTATAGCTCATTATGTTCTCCTATCATGTTGGCTTTTATTTCAGATGATCCGCAATTTCATGACACAGTAGGTTAAATTTGGAGCAACTTGTATTCTCTTCTGTTTTCTCGCATCTGTGTATCTAATCATTTTCCTCGTGTTCTTTTATATTTCTATTCAGGAGCTATGAATTAGATGTTAATTAAGAGTCTCGTTCAGCATTTCTTAGTAAGTCAAAATTCCCATTAATTTCTACTACGTAAAGACAGCGACTGGAATTCATAATGAAGGATTTTATTTCGCAGGAGGCATTTTTGGCAGGAATTCAGTTGTGCATTGGACGAGCTAAAGACTCGGTGGTCCCTTTACATCTATCTACTCCAGCTTGCTTGTAATTTTAATTAAGCATTTATGGTCTGGCCACACCCGTCCACATTTTCTCCGGGTGACAGAAGTGTTTCACAGGATTGAAACTGTTCCGTGTGTTTCACTGCACTTCCTCCGTACTTTTTCTGCTTCTCTAGTGCATTTTTTTCAGTGCAGTCAGATTTCTTGAAACACCCATGCAGATCAGTAGCTAGATGAAACAAAAATACCTAATAATATCCGGAATAGCAACATTTAGGCATTTAGATTTCAGAGTCCCTGAAAAATCCCAAGCAGTGTCTAACACTAATGGAGTCCTAAGTAGCAGCAACATTAAGAGCATCCTAAGAAATATCTAACATCTATCTTGCCCTAGGAATGCGGTGGATGGAGAGAGAGTGAAGGTTGTCCTCAAGAGATGAGCAGAAGAAAGGTTTTGCCTGTAAACACTTGCTGAAATGGAGAGGTTTTCAGCCCTTTGTGGCCTTGTTCCCTTGTTCCTCATAGGAATTGACATGCTGGGAATGGAGAACAAGCAAATGGAACAGGGAACTGGACCTTAACATGCCCACTGACAATGAAGGATGTCCTCACAGATTGAAGGGACTCCACATTTCCACAAGGAAAAAGAACTGCTGGGAGTCTCTTCTCTTTGAGAGGATGGAGACAGCAGCCTGACCCAGTAATATAAGAACATGTGATTAACTTCTGTATGTCTCTCTGTTAGGATTTCTATGTGGGGTGAATTCAGTGTGTCTTTTTTTTCTCGAAATCAAGTTATTTTGTTTGTTGTTTTGCCTGCACTTTATAAGTTGGTTTTGAACCCTCCTTGGTCTGGTTTGTTTTGGCCCATTAGTACATTAACAAAATCAATTAGCTCATTTTGTCCCAGATCTGGTCAACTAATGACATTACAGGGTGAGCCAGGCAGGAGCTGAGCTAAACCCCTGACACCATACTATCACAGACCCCAGGCCAGTGGCAGCTCTTTCCAAAACATTGTGGTGCTCACCAGATACACATGAAAAAAAAAGTGAACTGTTTCTAACCTCTCAACGTAGTTGACAGAGTAATAATTAGCATTCAGGTTGTTACACTCTATGCATTGCATAGTGAAAAGGAATGATTTTAAATTCTTCCTTTTTATGGTCATAACGAAACGTTAAAGCACGAGAAAATTCGCACCATATCCAGAAATCTCTTGTCTTGAAACCTGTAGTAAATTAAACCTATGAATTACCCGATGAAAGTCGGGGAATTACTGTTTATTGTGCTGCACCAGATAAATATGAAAAACAATCACAAAATGACATCTGTTTGAGTGCAGCAGGCGTGAGATGTGCTCTGTGCAATCAGAAATAAATAGAACCTTTTGGTGCAAAGGTTTCCTTCTTTGCCAGCAGTTCTTTATGTTCAAAGTACTGCTGTATGTCCATAGCAGTATCTGCACTCCTAAGAGATTTCCCTCCTGAAGCACCCTTGTTGTCGTTTGGAAGCTGTCCAAAAGTCATATGGATTTTAAAAAAGGAAATGAAGCAACCTACATCTCATGCAGGAAAGCACACATTTGAGATAGGAAGAAGGAAAACTGAATTATTAGCTTTTGTCAGAGGACAATAGTTAGTTCAGTCTGTGCCTGTGCTGAAACAAAGAGCCACAGGGAGAACAGCTGAATAGGAGGAGCTTCAACCATCTGAGAGATGCTTAGGCACATCATGAAATTATCTTCTGAGCAAAAGCCATGAGAGGTGCATTTAAAAACCAAAAGGATGCATCTATATAGAAAACGCAGCCAGACAAACCTTGCACTGGCATCTTCTGGGTGTGCCCTGGTGCAGAATGCTGTCTCCCATCAAGTACGGTATGTCTACAGCCTCTCTTGCTCAGTAGGAGCTTCATTCTGCCTCCGGTATTTCAGCAGTGCAGAGTTTGATGTATTCAGTGTCCCGTATTTTGTTTTCATTTCTATATTTATGAACATTTATATTGCGGACTGTCAACTGCTCCCTGGTCATAAAAGCCTGTAAAAGAGACAAGCAGAAACAACTATTCTGATGTTCAATTTGTAAACATAGATGAGAGCTTCTGGTACAAAACGTTTAGTGTTACATACTGACTTTGCCAAAGCAAGTCACATAGATAATCAATCAACAAGCTATAAAAAAGATTCATATTCTCAGGCTCAGCTATTATCAGCTGGAGTCTGAATGACTGTCAGTATATTCTCCAGTGGCTCAAAAGCGAGAAAATAGTATGATTTTCAATGATCTCTTTAGAGACAATTTAAAAACTAGATTCAGCCAGCAAGTGTTGTACTGGGATCGATATATTTATAGCAGAATGCATAAGTTTTACGACTCGGTCTTGTCTAATAGCTTAGGAGTCTGTGTAGTTATTTTCCTGGGCATAAGGATTTTGCTTGTGTCTGAATGTGGCAGAAAATAGACAAGCAGGAGCTAAAAATTAATGAAAGAAGAACAACAGGAGGAATGATGTAGGGTGATTGTCAAGGGTTAGAAGACCCTGACAAAATTAATCAATTAGTTTAGTTAATGGGCTGAAACAAAAACAATACAGGGAGGATTTGAAAAACCACTTAGAAATTGCAGGCAAGACCAAAAGTAACTAGATTTGGGGGAAAAAAAAACCCATGACAACATTTAATTCACTCCACTTAAGGACCAGTTCACCTCACATAAAAAACCCCACACAAAGCCTTACCCACACAGACACAGAGGTTAATCATGTCTTCCTATGTGATTAAACTTGAGACAAAACTTGAATGGCCAAACCCTAAAAAGGGAAAAGAAACTTCAAGTCATTTCTGCTTCTACAGAAGTATTTTGTCCACGTGCATCTCCCTCAGCATCAGCGAGCATCCTGTTCCCCTCTCTCAAAGGGAAGAGACTCCCAGCAGTCCTTTTTCCTTGTGGAAACACAGAGTGGACATCCTTCACTGTCAGTGGGCACTTTAAGCTCCAGTTCCCTGTTCCATGTGCTTCCACACCAGTCTTCCTATTCAAAATGCTGACTCCTACAGCCAAGAACAAGGGGAAAACTCTCTCCATGTCAGCAATTCCAGAGGAAATCTTTCTGCCAGTCACCAAGGTACCAGTCGTCTTCTCTTTTCTCCACATTTTCCAGAGCAAGATTGCTGCCACATCTAGCTCAGTGACAGCTTTCTAATATCTGAAATGGAGTGGGCTACAAAAAGGCTGGGGTAGAGCTTTCCACATGGATACGTAGTGAGAAAACAAGGAGAAAGAGTTACAGCCATAAAGAGGGGAGATTAAGGTTGGACATCAGGAAACAATTTTTTCCTGTGAGGAAGCTGTGGCTACCTCCTACCTGGCAGTGTTGAAGGCCAGGTTGGCTGGGGCCCTGAGTAACCTGATCTAGTGAAGATGTCCCTGCCTCTGCAGGGGGGTTGGGACTGGACAACCTTTAAGGTCCCTTCCCACCCTGGTCATTCTAAGATTCTATAAAGTACTGGTGTATGTGTTGTAATATTTTCATTTCAGAGGGATGGAGATTACTTCTGGTTCTATAGAAATTACAGATTTGATTTTGCTTTGGGGTTTTTTTTATGGTTGCTTATCAGAAATTGCACTGAGTAACAAAGTCTGTCATTAAAAACTCCTGAGCTCTATAGAATAACAGCTAAGTGGGCAAGAATAAGTAATAATGGCTTCTAGAAAAAAAAAAAAGCACAGTGTCCCTGCATATTCCATCAGCTACCCAAATCCAATGAGGCAGTGGTGCCAGGTGTTTGCTATCTTATTTTTTGTATTGAATCATAGAATTCTCATGATTGGAAAGGACTTCCAGGATCATCAAGTCCAGCCCTCATCCCAACATCTCCCCAAACCCTAGACCATGGCCTCAAGTACTCTAGCTACTAGGTTTTTAAACACCTCCAAGGGTGGTGACTCCACACCCTCCCTGGGCAGCCTGTTCCAGTGCCTGACCACTTGCTCAGGAAAGAACATCTTCCTAAGATCCAACTTAAACCTCCCCTGACGCAGCTAAGGCCAAATCTAAGACAAAGGACTGGTAAAGCACAAAGTTTACAGAGCTACAGAAAATCACATAACTGATTTTTGTCAATAATGTAATCAATTTGTGTAGAAAATGCCCATGACACACCAGAGCAGCCATTCCCATTTGACCTGTGGTGTGATGGCAGGCTGAGGTCGTGTAGCCCTGAGAGACCAACAGTGCTGAAGAATCTGCAGCCCATGAAGGGGTACATATTAGAGCATAGAATCATAGAATCATTAGGGATTGGAAGGGATCTCAAAAGATCATCCAGTCCAATCCCTCTGCCACAGCAGGATCACGTAGACCAAGTCACAGAGGAGCACATCCAGGTGGGTCTTGAACATCTCCAGAGAAGGAGACTCCACAACCCCCCTGGGCAGCCTGTTCCAGTGCTCCGGTACCCTCTCTGTGAAGAAGTTCCTGCTGATATTGATAGGGAACCTCCTCCGTTCCAGCTGGCACCAAGTGCCCCTTGTCCCATCACCAAGTGCCCTTGAGAAGAGCCTGGCTCCATCCTCCTGACACCCACCCCTCACAGATTTAGAGACATGAATGAGATCCCCCCTCAGCTTCCTCTTCTCCAAGCTCAAGAGACCCAGCTCCCTCAGCCTTTCCTCATCACGGAGCTGTTCTACTTCCTTCATCATCCTGCAAACAGGTCAAGAGCCATGGTGTTAAAATTGAGGAAGAAAAAGGAATAGAAAAAGATGGGGCATTGCAGACATGGAGATACAGAAGATAAGAAGATGCCTGGCAGGGAAAAGGATTATTAATGGAAAATGAACTGCATCCTTCTTGGCAAAAGCCTGGTTGTGGGCATGGGCGAAAGAAAAGAGAGCAACAAACCTGTGTACATCACACAAAACGAATTCAAGCAATCGGTATTTCTGAGCCTCCCACTAACCTCCCCCTATATTTCTTTGTAACGGCTTCACTGAGTTATCTTTGCAGTAAAAAAAAAATCTAATTAGATTGGCAAGAGTAGCACATTAATTACCTGATAAACTAACAGTATTAAGCAGCAATAGTCTGGAAGCTCTCGCTGGTCTTCCTAATTAGGCAGCTCTCTCTGCATGAAGTAGAAAATGCAAATATCACAACAATATAACATAAAGGGCAAGAGGGCTCATTATGCTGGTAGACAGTGAAGAAAAAAGAGAGGGGGGGAGAAAAAAACAACCTGAGAAGCTGCTTACCCTCAGCGATCTGTAACTGCTCCGTGAGTTTCACTATGATTATACCAGATTTATAGGCTGTATGTTTGGGCAGTTTAAACATCATCTCATCAAGTTTTCTTAGAAGAAGCATCTCAGAGTAATGAGAGTCTAATAGCAGGGATCAAGATGTTGCCTTCGTGTTGTCTGAATAAGGCTAAGAGGTGTGTAATTATTTATTTAGGCAACTGGGTAGAATGTTTCTTCCCATCCTCTTCAGTGAACTGAACTGGTCTGGGTTTCATTTCAAAGTCCATAACGGTTTCTCATTCAAGTTGTGTATTTATTTTATATTGCTTTACTGGTTTATTTTTATGTGTTACTGCTTAAAGTTCCATAAAGAAAGCTTGTGCCTGGAGCTTTTATGTACCTGAAGGACATACACTGAGAAGCAGCCAGAGTTCAGCGAGATCACTGAAATTAGTACCTTAGACAGTGAGGAATTAGTACTGCAAATATGAACTCAAAACCTAGACACCACACGCTCACAGAACAGACCACAGAACTGACCTCTGCATCACACTTGAAAGATCCACACATCTACAAAAAGCAAACCCAGGTCTGTTTTCCTTTGTTGAGTTTAAAAGGAACCTGGAAATCATTACTTTACTTTAAAACATAATTTGTCTTAGAGCTGCTACAGTATGAACCAAGCTGCTGAGTCAACTGTATGCAGAGTCTGTAAAAGATACGGTAGCTAATTTGGGCAGTGCTCCCCCTTATCTATAAGACAGTGCACTTGCTGTCTGCTTTTAAAGATCCATTTAAATATCAGTACTGTTAACGAGTTTATTTCACCCATTTAGAAAAAATGCTGAGCTGTTCCTTAAAGGACTTAAGGGACTGGAAGAACTAGAGGGAAAGTCTGATGAGGAGAGGCTGATGGAGCTAGGGGTGTTCAGCCTTGAGAAGAGGAGACTCAGAGGGGACCTTCTCCCTCTCTACAACTCCCTGAAGGGAGGTTGTAGTCAGGTAGGGGTAGGGCTTTTCTCCCAGGTAGGTAGCTCCAGAATGAGAGGGCAGGGCCTGAAGCTGCACCAGGGGAGTTTTAGTTTGGATGCTAGGAAGCCCTTCCACATGGAAAGGGTGATCAGTGCCTGGAATGGACTGCCAAGGGCAGTGGTAGAGTCCCCATCCCTGGAGGTGTTGGTACAGCCTGGCTGTGGCAATGGGATGATGTTAGGTCATGGGCTGGGCTAGATGAGCTCAGAGGGCTTTTCCAGCCTCAGCATTTCTGTGATTCTGTTTTAAAATTATAGAATCATTAGGGATTGGAAGGGACCTCGAAAGATCATCCAGTCCAATCCCCCTGCCACAACAAGATCACCTAGATCAAGTTTCACAGGAACACATCCAGGTGGGTCTTGAATGTCCCCAGAGAACAAGACTCCACAACCCCCCTGGGCAGCCTGTTCCACTCCATCATCTTCGTTGCTCTACGCTGGACACCCTCCAGCAGCTCTGTGTCCTTCTTGAACTGAGGGGCCCAGAACTGGACACAATTGTCCAGATGTGGTCTCACCAGTGCAGAGTAGATGGGGAAAAGAACCTCTCTCAATCTGCTAACCACCCCCTTTCCGATCCCCCCAGGATGCTGTTGGCCCTCTCAGCCACAAGAGCACATTGCTGGCTCAGAGGCATCCTGCTGTCCATCTATCGGGGGTTGGAACTATATGATCTTTAAGATCCCTTCAAACCCTAGCCATTCTACTATTCTATATGATCAAACTATTCTATAGAGATGGAGCTTTTTGTATTTGATCTTGATTTACATGTCAGAAACATTCCTTGCATCATAAATGCTTGTAATTCTGCCCTTCATTATGAAATCCATCATTTTATATTGGATCTCACTGGGATCATTAATATGTATAATTAAACACTGCAACCAGGTACAGTAAAGGACTTAATTTACTTGGAAAAAAGCTGCCCTCTACTAATGCTTTCAGTGTTTATTAAAAAAGTAAATCACAAGAGCTCCAGGTCAATACAAAAAGACAATTCTGACTCGTAATGGCCAAAGCAGGTCTCAATCCTTATGAAACTGCAGAGCTTAGCCATTACTCATTGATAAAAAAAAACCCCACTAAAAACCCCAACAAGCCAATAAAGAAGCTATACTACATGGTACAGCATTCACACTCAATTTACTCGGTGAATAAATGAGGTACCAAACCAACAGGACAATCTATTAAAACATTAGGAAATGGGCGAGTAGCTGGGGCCCTCATTTTAATGTTTACAGCTCAATGAAAGCAAGAAGATGCACAGTTGATCTAGAAAACACTGACTAAGAATTTATCTTTCTACACCCAATTCAATCAGTGATGGATGATTTTTTTCTACGTCTTTAAATGTTAGGATGTTCTAAGAATACTCATGAATTAAGGCCAAACTCTTGGTTGTGGCTCTTACCCTCTACTGTATCTTCACAGGATCGCTCTGAAACACATATTCTTTACATCTTCCAAACACGGAACTCATTCATAAATGGAACTTTCCAAGGGAGTTGCATACACACTGGTTAATAAGCAGCAGGGAGAGTTCCAAGCTGCTGTATTCAATTAAACTTTACACAATAAAAATCTCTCTGTCATCATTCAATATTCTGCATCTGACACTGAGGAGCCTGGAGTATGGGACTGAGCCTGAGTTTTGGCCAATGGGCACTAACATTTACTCTACTGAGTCTCCTAACTGTTGTGTAAGGCACACAAATGTGTGCCATAGATATCCCCAGCGGATATAGAGTCTTCCCTTCTTTCCTCCAACTGCCAGTCTCATGTCAGTCACCCTCCTCTCTGATTGATCGGGATGGGACTTTCTGTCCCATCACAATCACTTGAGGTAAATAGCTCTGTATGACTGAAGTCTTGGAAATGAGTGGACTTGTAGACAAGGAGGATGGTTTTTGGATTAGAAAAAAACCTTGCAGGTAAATTTGATTGAAAAGTGCTGATACAATGCCTTCTAGCATTGCACTTTAATTGTTTTGAAAAGTTTCCCCTCATTTCAACAGTAGCTTCTGACAATCATAGAATCATTAGGGATGGAAGGGACAAGAAAGATCATCCAATCCAATCCCCCTGCCACAGCAGGATCACCCAGACCAAGTCACACAGGAACACAACCAGACGGGTCTGGAACTAATCCAGAGAAGGAGACTCCATCACCCCCCTGGGCAGCCTGTTCCAATGCTCCGGTACCATCACTGTGAAGAAGTTCCTTCTGATATTGATAGGGAACCTCCTCTGTTCCAGCTGGCACCCATTGCCCCTTGTCCTATCACCAGATGACATTGAGAAGAGCCTGGCTCCATCCTCCTGACACCCACCCCTCACATCTTTATAGACATAAATGAGGTCCCCCCTCAGCTTCCTCTTCTCCAAGCTGAAGAGACCCAGCTCCCTCAGCCTTTCCTCATAAGGGAGCTGTTCTACTTCCTTCATCATCTTTGTTGCTCCACGCTGGACACCCTGCAGCAACTCTGTGTCCTTCTTGACCTGAGGAGAACTGGACACAATTGTCCAGATGTGGTCTCAATACTGCCGAGTAGAGGGGGAAAAACACCTCCCTTGATCTGCTAACCATCCCCTTCTGATCCCCTCCCCCAGGATGCTGTTGGCCCTCTCAGCCACCAGAGCACTTTGCTGGCTCATGTTATCTTGCTGACCACTAGGACCCCCAGGTCCCTTTCTCCTACACTGCTCTCCAACCTGTCAGTCCCCAGCCTATCGTGGGTTGTCCTTGCGCAGATGCCAGACTCTACCCTTACCCTTGTTGTACCTCAGAACACCCAGGCTTCACTGAATGCAGGTTAACAGACTATGTGTGATGTCTTGAGTCTCTTTGCTGTTAATGCTGGTAACTGAGTGGCTAAGGGTAGGAAAATTCCTGTTTTTACACAGCAATTACAGGAATTATCTGGTTTAATGTCTAAGTACCATTCCTCATCAAGGTAATTATAATGATATTAAATAAGTGAGTGTCTTCATATAAGAAACACAAGTCATTACCGCAGTCTACATATGATAATTTTTAAATATAATTACTCGGTAATCTTCAGGTGATTGAATTATCATACCAACCCGTGTGTGTGCTGCCAGGACCATTTTGCATTAAAAAACCCTGCTTAATCCAGTGTTACTGCTGTTTCTACAGTGAATGATCTTTAAAACATGATAATTCAGGGCTACGTTCAGGAAAAATGTGCTGCTTTTACTCAGCTTAGATGAAGTGAGTGATAGGAATTTGCTATCATGAGTTACGTGAAGAAGACGCATAACTGCAGCAACCGCAGAGGTGTGAAAGGGTTCTTGCTTATTCCTGAGGTTGAGAAGCAACAAACCTATGGAAGTCAAGCCTTTGCCCTGATGCCTGGCTGTTAAGGTTAACCAGTACCAGGTGACCTTAGGGGACTGATAATACAACCCATACAAGCATTTGTACCACCACTAGAAAGCAAACAAATGTTAATAGAAGGAGATCTTTGACACTGAATGTGGAATCATATTTTTATGACATTTGTTTGCTGTTGTAATGGTCATCAATTCACTTTCATTTGTAGCACTTGTGGGATCACACCTTGAGTACTGTGTCCAGTTTTGGGTGCCACAGTATAAGGACATTGAGGTTCTAAAGCGAGTCCAGAGAAGGGCGACAAGGCTGGTAGGAGTGCTGGAAAACAGACTCTGTGCAGAGCAACTGGGGGAACTCTGGTTATATAGTCTAGAGAAGAGGAGGCTGAGAGGACACCTTATTGCTCTCTACAGCTACCTAAAAGGAGGTTGTAGCAAGGCTGGTGCTGGTCTCCCAAATTCCTAATGATAGGATGAGAGGAAATGGCCTCAAGTTACACCAGGGGAGGCTTAGACTGTATCTTAGGAAGAAGTTCTTTACTGAGAGAGTGGTTGGGCACTGGAACAGGCTGCCCAGGGAGGGGGTGGAGTCACCACCCCTGGAGGGATTTAATAAATGCATAGCTAGAGCACTTGAAGCCATAGTCTAAGGTTTAGGGAGATGTTGCAATGAGGGCTGGACTTGATGATCCTGGAGGTCTTTTCCAGCCAGATTCAAAAGATCACAATCTGCAGTAAATCTGCCTTATGCCAAAGTCTGATCTTTGTTATAAAAGAGTAACTTCCCTGTAGATTTTCTTTCTGCAAACAGCTTCTGTGCTTTTCTGTAAGTGTCTACGAACATCTCAGAAAGGCATTTTGTGGCTCTATGGAGACCTTGTATGTCCAGCAAGATCAATGGGTTGCTATAATTTCTCCCAGATTATTTTTCTAGTGGTCATCTTTGAGACAATGCCCCAAAGTAATGTATGTCCCTGAGTCGTGAGTATTGCAGACAAGCTCACCTCTGAAACGTGACACCATTTCTTCACACACTCAGGCTGTGAACCACATCTGCATCTGTGCCTGAGAAAATGTGTCCTCTTTGCACACTGATCACCTTTCCATGGATTTCTTGCGCCACACATACCACACGCCATGCTGATCCTTCATCTTGTGCTGGGAATTTTCATTCAGAATTACCAGATCAGGCTGAGAATTTGAGTTGCATTTGGAGCTTTTACATTTGAATGTGTGTTGGAAGGTGTGTTTTATAAATGTATGTGATATTTCTGATAAACATTGTCACATCTGATGTGCACAAGACATAAACATGAGTCCTTTTGGTCTTAGTTCTGTGGGTGTGATTGGTTGGAAAACTGTGCTTCAAAAAAGGATCTGGGGATGCTGGTCAGTAGCTGGCTGAATATAAGACAGCAGTGTGCTCAGGTGGCCAAGAAGGGCCATGGCATCACTGCGTTTATTGGAAATAGTGTGGGCAGGAGGAGTTAGAGAGGTTATCGTCTCCCTGTATTCGGCTCTAGGAGACTTGGCATATGGTTCTGTGTAATTTGAATAAGTGGTTGGAACTATAAATTCAGACATAAAAAATCCTTCCCTCTGACTTCCTTTCCACAGAGAAGGTAATGAGTCAGTGTGATCCATGAAAAGATCTAGGTGCTAAAAGAAATCTTAGCCTTCAGGAAGAACCTGCACATTTTTCCATGACTGTTACCTATCTGTTTGATGATGACCTGCAGCTACTGAATCAAATCTGTTAAAAAACTAGTGTGAAACAGAAATGGTTTCATTGCCTATTAACCTTTGAGAAAGGAAAGAGACAACTTCCTATGGAAACATGAGGGTATTTGTGTTATAGAGTCTGTGTCACTGCAATGGGCTCCCCAGGGAGGTTGTGGAGTCTCCTTCTCTGGAGACTTCTAAGATCTGTCTGGATGCGTTCCTCTGTGACCTGTCCTGGATTCTGTGGTCCTGCCTGAGCAATGGGATTGAGACAGAAAAGAACCTGGGGATGCTGTTAGATAATAAACAGCTGGTTTATTATAGGCAGGCAGCGTGCCCAGGTGGCCAAGAAGGCCAACAGGATCCTGACTTGTATCAGGAATAGCATGGTCAGCAGGGAATTCTCATGCCCTTGTACTCAGCCCTTGTGAGGCCTCTTCTTGAGTACTATTTCACTTCTGGACCCCTCATTGTAGGAAAGACATGGAGATGCTGGAGCGTGTCCAGAGCAGAGCTCTGACAAGCTTGTGAGGGGTTTAGAGGACCAGTCAGATGAGGAGAAGCTGAGGGAGCTGGGCAGGTTTACTTTGGAGAAGAGGAGGCTGAGGGGGGACCTCAATGCCCTCTACAGCTGCCTGAAGGGAGGTTGCAGAGAGGTGGGTGTTGGCCTCTTCTCTTTGGTGACTGCTGTCAGAACCAAGGGCAATGGTCTGCAGTTGAGGCAGGGGAGGTTTAGATTAGAGATTAAGAAGAAATTCTTTACAGAAAGAGTGGCTGGGCTTTGGAATGGCCTTCCCAGGAGGTGGTCGAGTCCCAGTCCCTGGAGGTATTTAAGAACCGTGTAGCCATGGTGCTTCAGGCTCTGCTAGAGTGGCAGGCAGACATGGGGATGTGTGTGCATTGTTATTTTATGTTTTTACATCTGTCAAGTATTTAGACTAGGAGGGCCTTTCCAACCATGATTATTCTGTGATTATGTGACTCGATGACCTCTGGAGAGCTCTTGCAACCCCTAATGACCCTTGTGTATCCTCAGTGTTCTAAATCTCTTTGACTCCACAGGAAGAACTTTGTGGAGTCTTTGCCTATTGCAAGGTTCATGTCTATGATGTATTTCTGATCTAACTTGAAAAGAGCAAGTGTGATTAGACTTACTTTCTAGGTTTCACACATCTTATAATGACGTGCTTAATACTCCTACATTTGTACTGGAGGGTTTTGCATCTGAGCCAATGTGTGAATAAGAGTGATAGCATGTCTTACATTTTGGTCTCAGCTAGACTCTGAAATACATAGACTTGACACAGAAAAGAATTACTTATCTTTAAAAAGTCTTCAGCTTAAAAAGCAGCAGCTTTGTGAAGGTAAATTGCCAGGATCTGATGATCAATGCTTTGCTGTGACCTAAAATTGTTTATGGAGTAGAAATCAAGTGGATCTATAGATCAACAACTGCCCGCTGTTGTGGTTCCTCATATCAGAGTTAGGAATTACAAATATAATTTGTGCAAAGCTACAAAGTTCTTAACTTCTGCAATTTGTAATAATCCCTAGAGTGTCACCAGTTGGTGTCAATAGTGATCGTATTGAGCATATACACACAGATTTCTTACAGAGGTATAGAGGACAAGAGACGATAGCAAGCAGAAGCAGATATCCCATACTTCATCAGCACACAGCTGATGTCAGCAGTGACTTGGAAGTAGCAGAGGACTATTAATTATAGTAGTGATTTCTGGAAGGAGTCCTGAACGGTGGTAGCATAATGTGTAGGTGACAGAATGACCTATGGAGGTCATAGACAGAAGGTCCCCCCTGAGTCTCCTCTTCTCCAGGCTAAACACCCCCAGGTCACTCAGCATCTCCTCATGAGACTTTCCCTCCAGTCCATTCCCCAGTCTTGTTGCTCCTCTGAACCTGCTCCGCAACCTTTTTCTTGCAGTAAGGCACCCAGAACTGCCCCCAGTACCCAAAGGGAGGCCTCACCATTGTGCAGTGCAGGGGGAGAATTACTTCTCTAATCCTGCTGGCCACGCTATTCCTGATACAAGCCAGGATGCCATTGGCATGGAAATTATAAGATGTGGAAAAAGCAACCTCTGCAGGGAGTACTGCAGTAAAGATTGACTCAGTTTCAGTGGTTCCTAAGAGCTCTACCCAGGGTTTGATGGACACTTTTGTTTTGGTTCTTCTCTGAATCAGGGTGTAAAATGGTATCTAACAGATTAATTGCAAGTCAGCATTTTATAAGGTGCATTTGGCTTGAGCTGTAAGAGCAAAAGCAACAGATTTTAGTGCCATCAGCTAAAGGAGCCCACATAACCCAGCCGAAGGATATATGTGGTTGGTTTGGTGTGTTCTACGAAGTATTAATGGGGTTTGAGAGGGTTCTGTTGTGTTACCTACAAAACAGAAGCGGCTTTGTTTCTGTTCTTTGTAGCGGGAGTGAAGAACTGACTTTACTTCCCTTCGGAATAGCCAAACCTAGGCAGGAATGTTTACAACTGCAAACGGTCACTGCAGAGCAGCCCTCCAAAAGAGGCAAAAAGCAGATGTGGTTGAAGAATATAGGATAAAATGCCACCTTTCATTTCATTCAGAGTGGAAATGACTGTGGTGTGTGTCAATTACAAGTGTGAATGCTTTCGAAGAATGTTTTGAACCCAAGACAAGATCCAGTACTCAGGGGGAGTGCGACTGCTAATCGGATCAAGTTCTGAAGATCTTTTCGCTGTGGATCTAGCCTGTGAAAAACTGTGGCTCGCTCTTTGAACTTGAGAGAGTCATGAAAATAAGAGAACATGACAATTTGCAGTTCTATGATGCAACAGGTCTGTGAATATTGAATCAACTTTAATTAAATGTTTGCATGACTCGGTTCTCTTCACAACGTTTGAATGAAACCAAATACGGAACAAAATTTACTCCAAATGACAGAATTCCTTTTCTCACCTGAAAATTAGTCAAGGTTGCTGTTTACCCGTGATTTCCATATAAAACTGTTCTCGACAAGGTTTATGCCTCTGGTTTACACCCAGTTGGAAGAATCTTTCTTAATTGCTAATCAATTTCCTTGGCCTCATGGTGTAACGTTTACTTATGCTGGATTTCAAAGAGCTATGAAGTGAATTATTAATGACCACTCACAAGTTTATCTTCAATTTTCAACTATAATTGGGAAGGCGTGTGTGGCAGGAACTGTATTTGAGAGAAACAAAAAGATGTTGGTTGCAGTTACAGGATTTTTAACCCCAAATCTATTCTTTGGGTGATTTCCTTTGGATTAATTTTATGTCCTGCCTGACTCCTACCTTTTAAGGTGTTCTATTTTATAGTATTAAATTATGGCCAAGAGAAAATGTACCTAGCATGCATATCACCCTCGCATGGGTTTTATTCTGCTCAGGTACGATCTACCTGGAACATCTATTTTTCCAGTACGTACAGGAATGTAGAATCACTCATCAATAATGTTATTTGCTTTTTCCTTTAGGGGCTGATGTTATCAATTTTGATGGCCATGTAGTGCTACCGTACAGATTCAAGAACAAGAAAATGAAAACGCTGAAAGATGTCATCTCTCTGAAATTTAAGACCTCTGAAAGTGAAGGTGTCATCTTTCATGGAGAAGGACAACAAGGAGACTACATCACCTTGGAACTGAAGAAAGCCAAACTTGTTCTAAATTTAAATTTAGGTATTGTTTCACTTGGTTTACCTTTTAACTCCTTTTAAGTTGACTATTATATCCTTTTTTCCTTAGATCCATGTAACTTAATCCTACAATTTGGTGAGAATATTGTTCTTCCCCTCCAGGCTGACAGGCCTGGAGTTGCTTAAATCATCCTTTCTCCCTTTCTTTTTAGTGAGACTAAGAATGGAAAAAAGACATTTAATGGTCAGGCAACCTTATGACAGAATCCTCTTTCTGTTACCTTGTTCCAGCCTGTTTTTTCCTTCCCAGTGAAAAGCCACAGAGTCGTGAAAGACTGGATTTATGAAGTACATTTATTAGCAAAAACATGCACATTTATCTCATTTCAGGCAATCTTTCCCTCTTCCAGACAAAAGAATTTTACGAAAAGATTTCATGTAACTTTTAGTTCTCTTACAGACACATGAAGAATAAATTATTCTGTTCATTATTTACGCTGAATAGCAATGATTTCCACTTTTTCTAAAGATCAATGAGAGCAGATGAGAAGGAGAAGAGCATATTTTCCTATAGCAGTTACCTATTTTTAGCAATTTCAAATGCAACACTAACCTGCTCCTTTCCAGTTTCTCCATGTTCTTCACTTCAGATTCTCTTTATAAGCCAGTAGCTTCTTTTATAGGCTACTATGTTCCACATGCATGTGCTTGGTGGGGATGTTCTTAAAGCACTAGGCTGAAATCCAGTGACTTAATTCCAAGCATTGGGGTGGGAGGATGGGGAGAAGAAGTGGATTTAGGTTGTAGGTTGGCTTTGCACTGGATTTGACTTCCAGAAAGCGAGGTTCATGGACACACATAGACTATGTTTTAAAAAGCTGTTGAAGAAGCTGTGGCCTTCTGCAGAAAGGCAGTCTGGTCATTGGTACTGGAGCTAGCCATGACAGTGTGATTTGCCATTCGGTGTTACCAACATGCACAAAGCTTAGTGTCTGAGTTGCAGGCATGCTGAATGGTAAAGGCATTCTCAGCTCTGGAAATGCCTCATGTCCTCATGTATTCAGGACACTGCACTGAGGTATTGAGCAGTGCAGTGATTTTTCACACTTCCTGCTGAATTAGCCATTTGCTACTTCAGTTGAGAGTCATGCTATCAACGTTTGCTGGCTTAGCTCTACCAGTCAGACTGCAGTGAGATGGGATCTCTGACGAGTAGAGCTGCACTGGCTGAAGCACCTGAAAAAGACAGCAGAGAAGCTGTACTCTTGTTAGCAGTTTGAATTTCCAGAAGAGGAAGGTTTCTGCAAGAAGAATTAACCAAATACACTATGTTAGCAGAAGCCAGATTCTTCTGCTATTAGCTCACTCTGCGTTGAGAATTTCCCAGTACCTTTGCTGGGATAGCTTTACTGGCTGAGTGTGTAACTCAGACTGAGCAGGCATATTGTTACTGAAGTCTGTTACCAGACACCTTGTCTTCATTGCATTAAGAAATCAGTAGAGTTCTGGGTAGCTCATGATGATGTCACCTTGTCATATCGGTAGTGCAGGGATGAAAACACACAAAATCCATAGGAGAAAACAACTAGTGAGACCACATCTGGAATATTGTGTCCAGTTCCGGGCTCCTCAGTGCAAGAGGGACAGAGATCTGATTGGGAGAGCTGGATGGAAGGCTATGAGGATGAGTAGGGGACTGGAGCACCTGCCTTATGAGGCAAAATTGAGAGAACTGGGAATTTTCAGCTTGCAGAGGACTTAACCACTGTCTATAAATTCATGATGACTGGGTGTCAAGAAGAAAGAGACAATCTCTCATTTGCACCCTATGATAGGACCACGGACCTGGCTGTCTGTTGGAGCACAGGAAGTTCCACCTCAACATGAGGAAAATCTTCTTTTCTGTAAGGGTCACAGAGCACTGGAATGGGCTGCCCAGGGTGATTATGGAGTCTCCTTCTCTGGAGACTTTTAAGACCCATCTGGATGTGTTCCTGTGACCTGTCCTAGACATTATGGTCCTGCTCAAGCAGGGGGGTTGGACTTGATGAGCCTTGGAGGTCCCTTCCAATCAGTAATAATCTGTGTATCTGTGTAAATTTAAAACTGAAAGTTGGCATTGCTGCAGTGATTCCCCTGCAGTTAGCTGCAATTACAAGTGACTGCTTACAGAGCCCACTGATCAGATACTTGCTGGGTTTGGTCTAGCTATTTGTAATTAGGCAGCAACTCTCCACTGGGCAGATCTTAGCTTCATAGCAAACGGTTTTCCTCCAGCTTATTGCATGTCTGGTATGATTCGGGTGTTTTCCTGACTGGGGTGAGGTGAGAATTTCCATTGTTTCTTCTCATCTTAGGAAGCAACCAGCTGGGTTCTATTTATGGCCACACATCAGTGATGACAGGCAGCCTCTTGGACGATCACCACTGGCACTCTGTTGTCATAGAACGGCATGGAAGAAACATCAATCTCACCCTGGACAGAAACATGCAGCACTTCAGAACCAATGGAGAATTTGATTACCTGGACCTGGATTATGAGGTAGACAATGAAATCTGTTTTCTTGCATTCACATTGGATTTATTAATGAAGTCCCATAAGAGAAGGAAAGAAAAATAATCTAAATTAGGATGTTTGGATAGTTTTCTGGACATTTAATGTTTTCCCTTTGTATTTCCTGAAACTTCCTTTCCAGCACTCTGAAGTGAAAAGAAAGTTTCTCTTCACTAGTCTATTATATCCCATCTGGTGGAAGACTCACACAGCCTTTATTTTTAAAGCAGGAGCTCTGTGTTATCCAGTAACCTAAACATTCACTACTTTAACATCTCCAAAAGCAGCTGCTGTGAGCAGGAAGCAGATTTTCAAAAGTACCGTACGCTCTGTTATTCCATTCAGGAGATAATTTTGCTCTAGTGTTTTGCACTTGAAAGCTTCACACTGTGGTGACAATTAGTATTTATATTTATTTTTAGCGACAGAAGCAGATTAGAACCTTTTTACCAATATGGATCTTGATCCTTCTTGTCTTAGGCAGGCAGGCACTTTCACAATAATGGCATCAGTAACCTATTTTTATGCAGAGTCAATACAGTGGTAGGAAAGTTCTAATGAAACTTTTGTTTAATCAGCCAGGTTAACAAAGACAAGTGCTGGCAGTAATTAAACATGGATTTGTTGTCTGCTTACGCTCTGGCTTCTGCTCTTATGAGCTTGCTCAGTTCCTCCAAAATATTACATGAACTTCAGCCAGTTGATTATTACAAAATGTTTATAATGATTTTCTTGCTCCCTTTGCTGCTTCTGCTGAGAATCAAAGAGGTCGGCTGAGCCAAGTACTCAGATTTCCATCCTTGTAACGTATTAAGCGGTGAGAGGAATTCTAAGTAATGTAACACAGAAAAGCTAGAGTGAACTTGTGGGTCGGTCATTTTATGAACAATCTTTTGATCAAGAATAAGATAGGAATGCTAGAAAAAACTACTGGTGATTCCAGATGTTGCCAAATGAATTTACTGATATTCCAGCAAATCTTGATGGATGCCTTCTTTGGTCACAGTTATTGGGAGAAAATAATGAGCAGGTCTTCACTGCGCTTTGTTACTCATCAAGCAGTGAAGATCTGAATCAATTAATGAAAACGTACAGAAATACGTTTTGCTGAAGATTTTCAAATGAGTGAACTGCAGAAAAAGTTAGGCTGAGTGCAGTTAAGTCTGGGCTAGTCACTTCATGGATATATATATATATATAAATAGATATGATCATATATATAGCAGCCTGCTTACACAATACATATATTGCATAATTACATCCATATATTATGCATTATATGTATGTAATTTTATATATATATGTATATATATACCAAAAATGTGTTTATAAAAATACATTTCAGTCTCCATGTACACAGAGGCACTTGTTTTAGGTGCATCTCGTTTGAGTGAGCGTGGACATGGGTTGCTGTGGTTTGTTCATATAAATGCAAGAGCCTCAGCCCCTTCTGCCTTTCCTCTCAGTGAGCTCACTGGGTTTTAAAACCAGTCAGCACAGTCTAAATTCAATGTGAGATAAATTAACCACTGTGGATGAAGCTGAAAAGAATCAAACCTTGTTTTTATAGAGTAAATATTTTCTAAGTTGATCGCTTCCAGAAAAGTTAAATAAACAAAAGATCAATAGTGAGGAGAGATTGAGAGACCTGGGTCTTTTCAGCTTGGAGAGAAGAAGCTTATGAGGGGACTTAATTGCTGTCTATAAATCCATGAGGAAGAGACAATCTCTTTTCACTTGCGCCCTGTGATGGGACAAGGGGCAATGGGTATCAGTTGGAACACGGGAAGTTCCACCTCAACATGAGGAAGAATTTCTTCTCTGTGAAGGTTACAGAGCAGTGGAACGGTCTGCCCAGGGAAGTCGTGGAGTCTGGATGTGTTCCTATGTGACTTGCCTTAGATTCTGTGAACTTGCTTGAGCAGGGGGCTTGGACTTGATGACCCCTAGAGGTCCCTTCCAACCCCTAATTATCTGTGTATCTGTATCATTGACTGTGACAGCTTTTTTAAGGTAAACAAAGAGTCCTGTGAGTCTCTCGTAACTCACTGTCATGGTATGTGTTTCTCCAATTTTTCTCCTTTTCTTCAAAAGCTTTCTTTTCCATTTTGTATTATCCAAGCACATGGCTGTAACAAGCAAAAGAATGGTTGCCTGCCATGAAAATCACATTCCTCAGTTGATGTGAAATGGATCTTCTCTAAAATCATATCAATTTATAACAAAAATGTATAGTAATAATTTTGTGTCCCCCAGAATACTTCGATACAGCTAGTATGTGCTGTTGATAAAGATCATAGCTTTCAGCTGTGTACTTGAATTCTTCCTGTTTCCAAAGTCAATGCTGACTATTTGTGATAGAAAGTGCTATCTTACGTGCTTTTAAACTGGAAAATGTGGCCCTAGAGCTACATTTTCCTGCTTCGAGTAATAACAAATGCAATTAATCAGGAATGATATTTAAAAGTTGGCTCTGACAAATCTCAGCAGCAGACTACAAGTAGAGCTTTTAGTGAGCATTGATGAGGCCTGGAAGCTAGGTGTAATTACTATCTATGCTGTCATTTATTAGGTATAAATGTTTAACATAGATTGAAGAGATAATCTCACCTTATTATTCACATTTGAGCTGTGAAATATAAATGAAAACATTTAGCATTTGTAATCTTCCAATCATTGTGGAAAAGACCCTTATGCGGCAGAGACCTCTGCAGTCTCAATGAGTGACACGGAGAGACTTCCTAACAGATTAACCTTTCTAATTTGCAAAATAGCTGGCTTTCTTAGTTTTCTGGCACTTAAGTTGCTGGATAACTCAGTGTTTTATGGTGATGAAAGGAAATCAATTTCCATTTTACTCTGATGGCTGAGTCTGTGTGGTGGTTCTGTCAGTCTTCTCTATGGAGCTGATTTCACTTGCTAAATTGTGTGGTAATGCCTCACTACAGGGCGGAAGCGTGTTCTCAGTGGCAGAAGGTGCACCTCTCTGACAGGGTATGGTGACATCATTAGCTCTGTGATTCTGTAAAATTCTTCCGAATGAGGTAGATATATGAGCATTAAAGGAAACAACTAGATAATGTCCAAGCCAGCCGATGCTGTGGTGTGGTCTGAGATCAGACACAGGGTTAATGCCGAGTGCATGATCTGAATAAAGTTATCCAGTTAATTCCATGTCTCTTTAGAAAATACTGGAAAGGCCATATATTCCAAATTCTTCTCCCTAGTGGCCAGTGATAGGATGAGGGGAAATGGTCAGGGAGGGTTTAGGTTGGATGTCAGGAGGAATTTCTTTCCTGAGGGGGCTGTCAGGTACTGGAACAGCTGCCCAGGGAGGGAGTGCAATCCCCACCCCTGGAAGTGTTGAAGAGAAGGGTAGATGTTGCGTTGGGAGACAGGGTTTAGTGGTGCTGGTAGGGCTAGGAAAAGTTTGGACTTGATGATCTTGATGGTCTCTTGCAGACAAAACTGTTCTATGGCTCTTTTTTTTGAAATACATAGTTCAGTAGTGATCAGAAGAGCCGTCCATATATGAGCAACCATGATGTGTGTCTGTTCACTCCTTGTACAACTGTAATAATACTTGGGATTTGCTACCATAAATATTTGCAATCACAGTTTCATTCAAAACACTTTTTCTGCTTTTACAATCCTTGTTTGGTAGTCCCTTTCCCTGTAAGCAGGCTCACCAGCTTTTCCATTTGCCACGTTTGAAAGCAAAGACAACCTAGAGCAAATTTGTTTAGAAGCCTTTGCCCTACACTAACTCTCCACCACTTTCTGTTTGGTTCAAAGATCACCTTTGGAGGCATGCCTTTTTCTGGGAAGCCAAGTTCTAACAGTAGGAAAAATTTCAAAGGCTGCATGGAAAGCATCAACTACAACGGCAATAATATCACTGACCTTGCCAAGAGGAAGAAACTGGAACCTTCTAACATGGTAAGAGCATCATGTATGGCCATCTAAGCTTGTGCTTCTTCTAGAGGAGACTGCAAGGTTTGTGAGTGTGTGTAGCTTCCTCGTGATTTACTGTAGTGGTGGAGAACACAAAGCAAATTTTATCACATCCCTATCTTACAGTGTGGACCTTGTGTCTATTATTATCCTCATCATCATTATTATGCCTGAGCATTTTAACTCTGGGGTCCTAGTTAGTCTTTCCAAAATTAACCTAGAGTATCCAATAACTATTTCTATAAGAAAATCATCTGACACTGTCAGCAATTCTTTCCTTTAGTGCCAAATTGTAGCAGACAAAACAGACACAGGCAAGATTTCCTATTAAATCGATTGCAGCTTTCTTATGGCTTTAACACCTGATGTATTCCGTCCTTGCAGACCTAGCTGTCTTGCTGGAGTGCAAATGTCATTGTAAGGGATTGCTTCGGAAGGCTGCTCTAGTAGCTCTGAGAAGCCTTATGATATTAGACTTGAAAATTATCATTTAGTTTATTAACATTGCATTTTAGACTATTTTAAATTTTCCTTATGCATTCATAGCTGCTTTCATGTTCAGTCTCCTGGCTTCAAGAGCAGGTTGATTAATAAAGAACATGCTGTAATCACTGTATTTTTGAGGCTCTAAATGTTTCTAAAATCGCTTGCTGCTATACAAATGCAATGTGGGTAAGAAATGAATGTTATATTGCCATGAATAAGTTATTCAAGGCTTTCTTCTGCACGAGTTTACAGCCTTCACCAAGTCCTGTTAACAATAGGCATGGCTCTGCTATTGCTTTGTCTTTATTTAATGAACAGTAAAGATTCCTGTATGCAGCGGAGATGAAATGCAGAGGATTTATTATCATCAGATGGCCCCTTGTATATTAATAGTGAAGTTCTGTATAGCTGTGTGAGCAGTGCAGTTAAACTGTCAGGGCAGTAGGAAGGATAACTGTGAACGTGTGGCGTTTGCCTGACAGAAAGGTTTTCATGCCTTGATTTCCTCATTAGGGTCAAAGGCAAAGAGCATGATGTGTATGCTGTGGGGCGAGACTGAACTCTGTCAACCTAGACAGGTGAACCCCTGAATCTTTGGCTTTGTTTTTCAAGTTACCCATGCTGTCCTGCCTGCAGTGCCTTTTAGATGATAATATAACAATGATTTTCAGAGATTGAGGCCCGGTTTAGAAACAGATCTTTGTACAGGAGTAATCTTTTCATTTCCCACAGCCAAGACAAGTTCACAAAGTCCCTTTCTCAACAGAGGTGGCACTTGAGAGGTTTCTGTAGAATCCTTTCCAAAAGTGTGACAGAGCTGTAAAGTCTTCTCTCTGGTTTTTTATTTGTTCCTTTTTGTTTTTCAAATTCTGTTCCCTCTAACATGCGAGTAAAATCCACACAAGGACTTTGGGCAGTATTAGTGCTACATCAAGAGACTAGAAGGCGCTATTTTCTTTTGATGGTTGTATTGATTCCCAATTCTGAGAATAGCTATAAAAATAGATGCCATCTGGGTTTTTTTCAGTACAATTTCTTAAATTGCTCCAGCTCCTCAAAAGCAAAATCCAATTTAACTAAATCGCCATGGATTTTTATCTTTCTTGCAAAAGCTTTTTTTCTCCTAGTTTTTGGCCTGATTCAGCATGAAAAAAACCACTTGGTTAAGACTACAGTTGTTGTTGATCATGTTTATGGTGGTAGCACTTAAGCAATCCAACAAGGATCAAAGCTCCGTTGTAGGAGATGTTGTAGCAACCCTTAACACACAGCACATCCTGCCTTAAACAGAGCGTTAGCTGGAAAGGCGAGACAGACAGAACGTAAAGATGTGGAACACAAGCAAAGTGATCAATACAGTGGTGAGGAGTCCAACGAGGGAGGATAAAACAGAAGTATATTAAAGCAGTCTGAGACACAAAACAAAATCCGTTCTGACGTGCAGATAGTTCAATTTCAGAAGTCACACAACACAACAGAGTTGAAAAGATATGTTTCAGAATGAGGAGGCACAGACAACCAGATGAAAACCTTGATATTTCTCTGAACAAAATTAAAGTTAAAAAGATTTTTAGGTTGTATATCCATAGGTGTTGAACAAAAAATCACCATTGAGCATCTTTTAAATTTACTTACAAATCATAGAATCATTAGGGATCGGAAGGGACCTCAAAAGATCATCCAGTCCAATCCCCCTGCCACAGCAGGATCACCCAGACCAAGTCACACAGGAACACATCCAGGTGGGTCTGGAATGTCTCCAGAGAAGGAGACTCCACAACCCCCCTGGACAGCCTGTTCCAGTGCTCCAGTACCCTCCCTGGGAATAAGTTCCTGCTGATATTGATAGGGAACCTCCTCTGTTCCAGCTGGCACCCATTGCCCCTTGTCCTAGCACCAGATGACCTTGAGAAGAGCCTGGCTCCATCCTCCTGACACCCACCCCTCACATATTTAGAGACATTCATGAGGTCACCCCTCACCCTCCTCTTCTCCAAGCTCAAGGGACCCAGCTCCCTCAGCCAATAAGGACATAAAGTAAAATTTGAAGTATTTTAAATTGAAACTAGTCCAACACTTACTTCAATGATGTAGATGTAGATTTAGATTTAGAGGGTAACAATAAGTGAAAATAAAGTTTGGCAGTCCTTTGTGCTATATGATAGCAACAGTTCTTTGGCAAGAATGAGTCAGATGGATGGTCTTGAGCAGTCACTGTCTTCATTAGTGGGGCCTGACTTGTTTTCAGAGAAGATAAAGGCAAGTGATAAAGATGCTCAATGGGGATGTAAGGGAGAAGAGGACAGCTGAGACAGAGGTTGTGTTTGCTTTTCTTCTGAACCAGTTTTAACACCTGTAGCCCTGCCATCACCTAGGGTTATGCTGTACTCATTTCTGCAGCTCTCATGACACGTATTTACTGACTGCAATCACATACACACTTGAGATGATTGTTTTCTTTGAAGTGCTTATAGTAAGCAAACTTTTTCCTTAAGCTCAAGGATCCAAGCCAAGATGCCTTTGGCCTTCCAAGGTACCTGGGCACACTGCTGGCTCCTGTTCATCCAACTGTCAACCAGTACCCCCAGGTGTCTCTTTGCCAAGCTGCTCTTCAGCCACTCTTCCTGCAGTCTGTAGCTGCAGTAGATTTCTGTGATAAGACCAACAGTTTCCATATGGAAGCACACTGTCTGTTGACTTCTGGATGTCATGGTCCAGATTGCTGTTCAACAAACCACTCTGACTCTACAGAAACATGTCTTTATTGCTGTTAGAGTATTATAGGGACAAAGTGCACATTAGCTCAAACTCTTGACCTAGGCTAATGATCAAGCTATAATAGACGGTCTTAATTTACAAGAAGAGTCTTTTCCTGTGAATTATCATTGTAGAGGGAATCGATAATCCTGTTCAGATTAATCTGAAAAAGTCAGTAGGGAAACTACTAACTAGCAAATAAGTTAGAATTACCTTTTACTTCCTCAAGAAGGACTTTTATGCAGCCAGGCTGTTCATGATAAATGCATTCACTGATGTGAAAAAGGATTCAAGCGCCTTCTGGGCCATTAACATTAATAAGTGTTATAAATGCGAGTATCCAAAGCATCTGAATGACATGAAAGTGCAAATTGGATGTGAAACCCTCCTTATGAGGAAATTGTTGGTTCCTTGTGGTAATAAGGCATCAAAAAAAACTGTTAAAAATGTCTAACAAAATGCTTTCTGATCACTACATAATTGGCATCTGTGAGTGAGCGGTGAGATGTCAGCTCTTAGTAAATGCTGCTGCCTTCTGTGGCTATGAAAGGACTGCCTTAACTATGCAAGAAGTGTTATTTCTATTCATCGGGGTGATGATTGCACTGAGAATATTAACAAATGCTTACAAAGGGTATTCACCCACTCTCCAGGTTTTCTTTCTGCATGCAAAAATGATGGTTTAACCAAAAATACACCGAGGCACACTTGGAAATCACAGAATCACACAATATCAGGGGGTGAAAGGGACCTCTGCAGATCGAGTCCAACACCCCTGCCACTGCAGGACCAAAACTAAGGTAGATCACTCAGAAATGCATCCACACAGAGCTGGGAAGTCTCCAGAGAAGGAGACTCCACAACCTCTCTGGGCAGCCCTTGCTTTTAATCAGAAAGTAGTTGTAATTTTTCTAATTCACAGTGCAATGCGAAAGCTTCCTGTAATTGTTTATAAACAGTTGATTTTCTAAATCCTGCAATATTTTTGTTAGGGGGGTATGGCTATAGCATGCTGTGGAATCCTAAGATTTCATCAGAACAGTGGGAACAAGTCTTTTCGGAGTTCAGCATAAAGAAACCTTTTTGTTGTTGTTCCAGATTATTCGAACCATCAGTGTTTCCTAATTGATCAATCTGATCATCTAACTGCTGTTAGTTCTGCTGGGCTGTATGATATATTTTGTGGCAGTGTCACCTGGCACTTTCTGTAGGAAATGTTGAGCAGAACAATGCCAGCAACTCTCTGAGTGCTATTTGTAGTCATTTAGTTTTGTACGTGGGTTGTGCAAACTACACAAGGGCAAGTGCTGGGATCTGCACCTGAGTCAAGGCAATCCCATGCACAATTGCAGATTGAGAGGAGAAAGGATTGAGGACAGTGTTGAGGAGAAGGACTTGGGGGGTGAGGGGTGGTGGATCAGAAGTTTAACTGGAGCTGTCAATGTGTGCTGGCAGCACAGAAAGCCAACCATGTCCTGGGCTGCAGCAAAAGAAGCAGTGACACTTGATCGAGGGAGGTGACTGTCCCCCTCNATCTTACCTTGAGTGTCCAACAAGACAGACAGCTCCTGGAAGGTGTCCAGAGTAGAGCAACTCAAATGATCAGAGGGCTGCAGCACCTCCTCTGTGAGGCCAGGCTGAGCAAGTTGGGGTTGTTCAGCCTGGAGAAGAGGCTCCCAGGTGACCTTCTAGCAGCTTTCCAGTGTCTGGCCAGGGGGCCTATAACAGAGCTGGGGTAGGGGTTTTGACACAGGTGCGTAGTGAGAAGACAAGGCAAAAGGGTTACACTTCAAGAAGAGAGACTGAGGTTGAACATTGCAAAGACATTCTTTCCTGTGAGGGTGCTGAGATGCTGGAACAGGTTCCCCAANTCAGCCTGGAGAAGAGGCTCCCAGGTGACCTTCTAGCAGCTTTCCAGTGTCTGGCCAGGCGGCCTATAACAGAGCTGGGGTAGGGCTTTTGACACAGGTGCGTAGTGAGAAGACAAGGCAAAAGGGTTACACTTCAAGAAGAGAGACTGAGGTTGAACATTGCAAAGACATTCTTTCCTGTGAGGGTGCTGAGATGCTGGAACAGGTTCCCCAAGGCAGTTTTGGCTGCCCATCCCTGGAAGTGTTGAAGGTCAGGTTGCCTGGAGCCCTGAGTAACCTGATCTAGTGAAGGTGTTCCTGCCTGTGGGACATCCATCCTGTTCCTGGGTTGGAACTGGATGATCTTTAGAGTCCCTTCCAACTCTGGCCATTCTGTGATTCTATGACACAGATAAAAGTGTTTTCAGATGAGCTGTTCCTTTAAAAAGTGGTAGTTTTGGACACTGGCAAATGAATACTAATCCAGCTTTGTAGGTGAACATCTGCTCCATCTCCAGTTGAAAATAGTTTAAAAAGACTTCACTTTGGACTTTTCTCCCACAATTTACAAAGTTCCTATCTTGTTCCCCAATTGTCTAGCTTCCCTCATATTGCCAGGTAAAATTATAGGCTATTAATGCAAAAATATTCAGCTGATAAAGATGATGATTGACTCCTGTTTGCGTTTGTAGGTCAATCTTACCTCTAAGCATCTAGGCATCTCCAGAAATGGTATTCATCCCTGATTTCAATATGGCCTCAGGTTGCATCAGGGGGGGTTTAAGTTGGATCTTAGGTAGAAGTTATTTCCTGAGAGAGTGGTTGGGCACTGGAACAGGCTGCCCAGGGAGGTGGTGGAGTCACCACCCCTGGAGGCATTTAAAAGGAGAATAGCGAGAGCACTTGAGGCCATGGTCTAGGGGTTAGGGAGATGCTTGCATGAAGGATGGACTTGATGATCCTGGGGGTCCTTTCCAGCCATGATGATTCTATGATTTATTCCTTTCTAATGTATTAATATATTTCAAAAGAAGTGATGTCCTGATCACAGTAAAACTTCCCATGCTGCATCAGATTAAAGTCTTCCTTCCCAGTTTGTACTACAATTACCACAGAATGTCCGTCTGCCACAGTGCATCAGAAAACCTGCCCATAGGTAGTATCCCCTTTGCCATATGACGAAGGAACTCTTCTGCGCAGGAAGCTTTCCAGTTGCATTCGCAGGGAAGCATTAGAAGGTCAGTTCTGGATAGAGCTTCTTACAAGTTATTTACACTCTCAGACAAAAAACCCCAACATTTTACCACTATGGCCTTTTGTGAAAACTTAGAGAGAACCAGAGTGAAAGAATCATGTCCTTAATTCTCTTCTTGTTTACAGACATATTTTGAAGCCTGGGAAATCTATAAAGTTGACTGGATTTTTGTCAGTTTCCCAGAGTAAAACTGCAGTTCCTTTCACAGAGAAAATTATTGACTACACTGCAAACATCAGGCATTGTTCATGATCAGCTGATCCAAATCCTTGCACTTCATTACATGAAGCATTAGCTTATCTAGTGTTATCGACTAGATTTTGACACACTTTTATAAAGGTATTTGGTGAGCTGTATTTCATTATAAAAAGGACAAATTACTTCTCTGCTTTAGTCTTCTCTGGTGAACATGAACAAGCCCAAGTTTCTCTCTGATTAACATCTTCATCTTTGAACTGGGAACATTAACAGGAGAAAGACTGATGCTTTCGTGTACAAAGCATAATGGGGGCACTGACAGGCAAAGCAGAAGCATCACCAACACTACTGCCTCATGGTAACTGCAATGCTAATATTAGCCACACATCTTTACATGCAAATTGCTTTGATCACAGTAGTCTCTAGGTTGAATGAAAACCAGAATGCCTTTCTAGAGATGCCTGTGGATTTAGGAGAATCTTACCAGTTTTGCCTTTTTTCTTCTTTTTCCTCTTTTTTTTTGTTGTGTTTGTATTTCTTCTTAGGGAAATTTAAGTTTTTCTTGCATGGAGCCACACACAGTGCCTGTCTTTTTCAATGCCACCAGTTACCTTGAGGTTCCTGGTCGTCCAAGCCAGGATCTGTTTTCAGTCAGTTTCCTTTTCCGAACCTGGAACCCCAATGGACTTCTTCTCTTCAGCACCTTTGCAGATGACCTGGGGAATGTTGAGATTGACATAACTGAGGGCAAAGTCAGCGTCCATATCAATGTCACTCAAGTGAAGAAGAACCGAATAGACATCTCATCAGGTAAGATTTTAATTGGCATGATTTTTGTTAGTGTCTAAAAGCACTGTGAACCTAAAAATTGGAGTGATTGTTTTACAGAATTTAAGACTTAAATTGCATTCTATTCAATCTCACATTTTGCGTTTCTTTGAGCAAGAATATTGAGGCGATTGTTAGTTTAAAAGAGAAGGCAGATATCCTCTCATGACAGACACTAAATATTTGAGGTGTTCTCTACCATTAGATGGGGTTTTGAAAAAGGAGGGTTTTTTGAGGTGATAACGCATCACAGTGAGAGAGGAACTGCACGGAAAACCTAGTTTGCAGAGAAACCTTGTTACCCATTATACATCTTTATGAGGCTCCTTGTGCCTTTGTGGTCCATGTGCTAATTAGCAGATATTATGAGAAGTAAACATTTCACCAGTTTGCCCCTCAATTTGCCAAGTTCTATCTTGATACAAGACCATTTTCATATTCCATCATGTTTAAGTTCTGCTAATTAAAAACATGGGAAAACTTGCATTTTCTATTCTGCTTTCTCCATACCTTCTCCCACAGCAACAAAAATCCCCCAGTGACTGAAATGTAAGATCAGAATGCTCATATTCTGATTTTCCCCAGAAATATTCTGCATTGAATATTCTTCAGAATCAATATTTTCATTCTAGCTGCTCAGTACATGGAACAGCCCAAGAATCACTTACAGCCATTCATTTTTACAGCCACGATGCTCTTTTCAATCTGCATACAATCCACAACCTATGTACTGTAGCTTGAGTGTCTTCAAGAGTAGCTTCCTTTGCTACTGGAATTTCACCCATCATTAAAATATATTTATTGTTTAATCTTCATTGTAAGGACTTCTTGTATTCACATTATCCTGGGAAAGCTCTGATTTATTTCAATACCTTTTTTGCTGCTGGTACTGCAACAGGCACTGCATTGCCTGTGACATTCATTCTGTGTGTGGACATGAGAAAGCAAACCGTGGTAGCCTGCTCTGTTGTACAGCAAACATCACCATGATCACCTTACTCCCTTCTTGTACAGGGAATTCATAGATGTCAGCACATAAACCTGCTGGTCTGACATAGAAATCCAGGTGATCTCCCTTTGGTACAAGACTCCTGGCTGTTGTGGCTGTATAGATATAAGATGCAGATTTTGTCACGGATTGTTTTTAACCACTATCAAATTAGAATTGTCAGCAAAGCCTTCTACGTAGCTGCATCTGTAGGGTATGAAAAATTAGGTTTCTCTCTTCTGGGAGATGTCCATCCTGGTTATCATAAAGAACTAGGCTAAGACCAGGGTCTAGAGCCAGGTGTGTTTTGTATTTCATAGCTCTTCTGTACTTGTGCCTGTGATCTGCAGTAGCATGCTTTTCCTGGAGGAAGCTGAAGTCTGTTAGTCCTTATTCTATACAACTCTCTTTAATTTATTAACTTACTTTCGTTAGCAGCCTTTGCATCCTCTCCATGTTAGCACATGTCTTTCAGCTGTTCGCTCTGGGGCACAGTCTATATCTGGCTATAGAAAGAGTAGTTTAAGTCACAAACAGGAACTACGTGACAGAACTGTATGCTGAAGTGTGTGATAGCAGAGTCTGTTCCTGTGCATCTCAGCACTGAAGAGATTGGTGTGGAACAGAGTTGTGGTTTGTCTGTTTTTCAGTGTCAGACACCTCAAAGCTCCATACACTGACACAGGGAGTTCAATTTAGCATGAGTGGAGCTGAGATAAACAGGAGAATCCCGCCTTCCAATGGATCAAATACGCTCGCAGTCTCACCTTTCTCACTGGTAACTGCAGACCTTCTTACTGAAGTATGTTTTGAAGAGCTTTCTGAGTCCTGGGAGGGATCAGACACTATGTGAAAACCATTTTCTTCTCAATTTGAGAGCACTTCCATACCTAATCCATTTGAGCATCTTGTTTAAGGAGAGAAAGGCAGCTGCAGTTTTATATCCTTTACAAAAACAAAAATGAAAACCTGCATGGAAGGTAAACTTAAAGGAGCTGCACTTCTAGTGCCATAGATCCACAAACCTGTGCTGTTGCCTAGCTAGAGAGAGATTAGGTAAGTAGTTTACAGGGCATTATAAAATGCTTTGCAGACAGCTGTAAGCTTTAGAGGCAAGAACATGAAACAATCAGCGAGCAAAATCAATTGACTGTTAAGAAGAGTGAGAACTATGACTAAACTGAGAAATCAGCAATAGGTTAATATTTTATCTTTATGCTACTTAGTTCTGGGTTTTCTCTTTCCCATAGCATGAAAGGATACAGTGCTTTAAACATAAACACATAAAGCTTAACTTCTCTGCAAACGCAGTGACTGGGAGAGATTTACCTGGCATGCTGTGGGAGAACAGGTGGGTCGACCGTAGGCAAGTCATGCAAACCACGGAGCAAACATTGCTTTGCATTCAAAATCACAGATACTGAGAGCTGCCATCAGGCAGCTTCTCTCACAGAGGACCTTCCCTATCAATTCAGGTTTCTTCAGGGATAATGTATTTCACAGCATTAGCAGATCACAGCAAGAGCTCTTAGGTCTTGTTTAACTTTCTCCTATGGTCTTCTACAAGACTGTTTCTTCATCTATTTAACTGCATGTACTGCCCGCTGGAGTTTTGACTATATTCTAGCCCTCATGTACTTCTCTCAGTCTCTTAATCAGTTTTCTTCATCTATATTCAAATGACTTTATTCTCAGAATAAAGACTTTATTCAGTACTTACTTTTTATTCTGTTCAGTACTTTATTCTCAGAATAATTCAAATGAAATTAATATATATTTTTATTACTGAAATAATTTTTGTGTGTCTGACTCTTCTTTCTTTATTGTTTGCAGCTGAAAAGTAACTTCAGCCTAAGTCCAAGACACTCTGCCATACCTTAATTCACTTTTACCTTCTATTATTGCTACAATTGAAAAAAACCATAGAGAGTTGATGTTACCATTAGCAGTTCCTCGATAGCTTCCTGCAAATAGCTTATTGCTCTGAAAAAATCTATTTTACTGTATTCTTTACTAATGCTAGGTATCATTTATCTTCCTGCTCCATTCTTGCCTTCCGGCACATTTGAATCTCTGTCTCATCTCGATATGTTTGAATTTAAATGTACCTCAGCTGTGAAAAGTCTGTGTGTATTTGTTTGTGTAGGAAAGAATCAGGGATGGTGACATATACCGTATGGGTTTTGCATTGAGTGAAAGGCAACTGACTTCATACTGACCTGGCGAAGCAGAGGTTCAGGTTTTCCTTGACGTAGCTGTGGCTTGATTAACAGTGTCTGATTCACTGGTCTCTGACCAGTCTGGGCCTTCAGCTTGGTGAACAGTACAGGCAACTAAGAGCCGATAAAAAGCATTTAGAAATGTTTTACAGTATCAGTAAGGTGTGCACTCATCTGCCCACAACACAACTTTCAGTAGAACACCGTATTTTGCCTCCATCTGCAGCCCAGCAATGTGCAAGTGGCACAGATGATTAGTCCTCGTGGTTGTGTTTACTGTGTGATTTTGCTTACAGAGCAGTTTTATTCTGTTTTATCATGATCTTGTCAGCAGTTCCTTCTAAACAGTCTCTATATAACAAAAAAATCCCTTTCCCTTTCCCTTTCCCTTTCCCTTTCCCTTTCCCTTTCCCTTCCCCTTCC
>VZRI01002516.1:14543-57929 GCA_013397515.1 Upupa epops | reverse complement strand
CCCCTTCCCCTTCCCCTTCCCCTTCCCTTCCCTTCCCATCACTGTTATGTTCAGTGAGCACTGTTCAGCAGTGTCCAAGCTGTTGTCCAAAGTTAAAGGCCTTGGTTTTGCTTACGTTTATCTTCTGTGGACATTCACACCATTTGATTGATGAGAGTTACATTAATAAACTTGCTGTTAGTAAGAGGAAAATCAGGCCCACGGAGACTTAAAATAAAGATTTAATGAGAAGAAGTAAGCCACTGACTGCAGAATTGCGCTGGTGAAATACCTTAAGCTTGTGAATAAATCAGGAGTTAAACATCCTATTGACTTTTTCTCTGAGGAGTAAACTGTGATTAATATCTTCACAACTGTGTATGTCTCAGCATAGGCATTAATAATTGGAAAGAATCTCAGAAAACAGTTGAGAGATGAATCCTTACTGCTCCATACAGCTCTGCAGGAAAAGCTGCTTCCAGCATCATGGGATCCAGTCAAACTTCTCAGAAACTGAGAGTTTTACCCAAGGAATTGATGGAAGAAATGCTTAGCTGGGAATCACAGAATCACAGGCTGTTAGGGATTGGAAGGGACCTCGAAAGATCATCCTGTCCAAATTCCCTCGCCAGAGCAGGATCGCCTAGATCCAGTCACACAGGAACATACCCAGGAGGGTTTTAAATGTCTCCAGAGAAGAAGACTCCACAATTTCCCAGGGCAGCCCCTTCCAGTGCTCTGTCACCCTCACTGGGAAGAAGTTTCTTCTCATCTTTATGTGGAACCTCCTGTGTTCCAGCTGACACCTGTTGCCCCTTATCCTATCATTGGATGACACTGAGCAGAGCCTGGCTCCTTCCTCCTGACACCCACCCTTTCCATATTTATGAATACTACTATGAGGAAGCTGAAGAGATGAAATGAGAAGATCAAAGAAAAAATTGTTCTTGCCTTTCTAAAACTTTTGAAAAGAGCAGATTCCTTTGTCTCTCTCTTTTTTTTGGCAAACCAAAGGATTCTGACATCCTGCTGCAGGTTTTGAAAGCTGTTTGATTTTAGTACGTGCTTTATGTTTACACTAAGTACCCACTCACAATTTGTTATCTTGCAATGAGGAGACTAAATCATGGACAATGATGTTTAGTCATAAGCTTGAACAGTCTAACATCTTCTTTCTTGATCACAAAAGAAATCAACGAATGGAAAAGGTCATCTTCCCACCTCTCTCTCGGCTGGAAAACCTGTTAGGAATCTTTTCCCAGAACCATACACAAACGCTGTTCATTTCAGCATTACACCACAGCCTGTGTCCTGCTTGCCTCCTCTTCTTCTACGTGGCTGTATCGACTTGCTTCAGCAACCTAACTCAAATTCTTTGTTAACAGACACAAACTTTTCTGAAGCGTTCGATGTGGGGGCACATGGTAACCCAGGACCAACCACAGAGAGTGCTGCTTTGCTTCAAAAAACTATACACATTCAAAATAAAGTTCCTGAGGAATCTCCTAGCAGGTTTTAAGAGCAAGCTCCAACCAAATCCCTGTGGCAATAGAGAAAGAAACGTCTCTGCTTCTTGAGAAAAGGTGGTGGCAGACTGTAAAATAATCTCTTGCTTTCTCCTCTGTTTACTTTCTCACTTGGATTTTTCCTAGGCAACTCTGACCTTTCATATATAAACATTCTCCGCTCAACTTAATTACTGGAGGCTTTAAAAAGATCCCCAAATGAAAAGTTCCTGAAAAAGGACATCATCTCCCTTAGCCCATCGTTTCTTAACAGAAATTTTTCAGTGTGCAAAATCTTCTGCCATCAAGTTGAATTAATGTGCCTGTATATCCTGTTCCCCCCTTGCAATTCTCCTAGGCAACAGCATGTTCTGAACATTAGCTGCTGCTCCAGAATCTCTTCAGGTTCTCTTGTCAGCAACAAACTTACTAAAACTTTGGGTATCTCTATATTTTTGTCATGTTTGTCTCCATTAAATAAATCTAAACCAATAGTAAATATTAATAAATGAGCTCTGCTCTTCTGGCCACAGCTGGAGTACTGCATTCACCTCTGGAGATCTCAATATAAAGGACATTGAAATATTGGAGGAAGTCAAGAGGAGCACCCACCCACAGATAAAGGCTGAAACACCTCTCCTGTGAGGGCAAGCTGACAGAATTGAAGCTGTTCAGCCTAGAGAAGTAAAGGCTTCAGAAGACCTTATAGCAACCTTCAAGTACCTGAAGGTGGCTACAGGAAAGTTGGAGAGAAACTAGTTACGAGAGAGTCTAGTATTAGGAAAAGAGAGAATGGTTTTAAACTAGAAGGAACTAGAAGAATCACCGAATCATTAATGTTGGAAAGGTCTTCTAAGATCATCCAGTCCAATCTTCAACCCAGCACCTCCATTAAACACTGGACCAGGTCCCAGTAAACTCACCTTTTGAACATCTCCAGCGTGACTCCACCACCTCCCTGGGTAGCCTGTTCCAATGTCTGACCACTCTTTCTCTGAAGAAATGTTTCCTAATTTTCAATCTGAACTTCTCCTTGTGCAACTTGTGGCCATTTCCTCTTGTCTTGCCAGCAGTTTCCTGGGAGAAGAGGCCAACACCAGCCTCCCTCCAATCTCCTTTCAGGTAGCTGTAAAGGGCAATAAGGTCTTCTCTCAGCCTCCTTTTCTTCAGGCTGAACAGCTTGCCCCAGCTCCCTCAGCCTTTCCGCATGAAAGCTGTTCTCCAATCTCTTAACTGACTTTGTGCCATTCTCTGTCCTCGCTCCAGTACCCCAGCATCTTTCTTATGCTGTGTTGCGCAAAACCAGACCCAGTATTCAAGATGCAGTCTCACCAGTGCTGAGTCCAGGAACAAGATCACTTCCCTACTGGCCACACTGTCAGCCTACACTCCCAGGTTCTTTTCTGCCAGGCAGCTTTATAGACATTGCTCCCCAAGCCTGGAGCAGTGCAGGGGGTTGCTGTGACCAAAGTGCAGGACCCTGCACTTGGCCTTATTAAACCTCATACAGTTGCCTAGTAGTCCAATCTATCCAGACATCTCTGTAGAGCCTTCCTACCCTCAAGAGTGGGTAGATTTAGATTGGATTTGAGGAATAAATCCTTCAATATGAGTTTCCAGTGTTAAGGCACTGAAACAGGTTGCCCAGACAGGTTGTGGATGCTCCCACCCTGGAGCTGTTTAAGGTTGGATGGGACCCTGGGCAACCTGATCTAGTGAGAGATTTCATTGCCTCTGGCAGTGGGGATAGAATTAGATGATCTGTGGTGTCACTTCCACCTCAAACAATTCTAGTGTCATCCAGTGATAGTACAAGGGGCAACAGGTGTCAGCTGGAACATAGGAGGTTCCACATAAAGATGAGAAGAAACTTCTTCACAGTGAGGGTGACAGAGCCCTGGAAGGGGCTGCCCTGGGAAATTGTGGAGTCTTCTTCTCTGGAGACATTTAAAACCCTCCTGGGTATGTTCCTGTGTGACTGGATCTAGGGGATCCTGCTCTGGCAGGGGGATTGGACTGGATGATCTTTCGAGGTCCCTTTCAATCCCTAGCAGTCTGTGATTCTCTGAATCAGACTTCTTCCAATGGAGTCTCTGTGGAGAGTTTGCAAGTCGTCTGAATTGCAGTTCATGTATACGTTAGATCTCAGGTTACGATAAAATCCTTCATGTAACAAAAAGCCTGTCTGTCTGACAGATCTTGAGTGGTAGTCTTCCCGTGACAATTCTCAGGGGTGTTTGATGTGGGACTTGAGAAGCATTTTTGCCTCTTGATAAAGGAAGGTTTAAGTAGAGAACAAGTATGCACAGAGCAAAGTGCACTTCTGGTGGGAAGATAAAATTTCCCACCAGGTCTTTTCCATCTTACTGATACTACATTGTAGACTGAATGTTATTAACTGGAGGCAGATACCTGGGAGGCACTTGGCAGCAGGATCAAGATGAGCTACAAAAATTCAGTCCATAGAATCACAGAATGGCCAGGGTTGGAAAGAACCTCAAAGAACATCTTGTTCCAACCCCCCTGCAGAGTCAGGGACACCTTCACTAGATCAGGTTACTCAGGGCCCCAGCCAACCTGGCCTCCAACTCTTCCAGGGAGGGGGCAACCACAACTGCATTGGGCAACCTGTTCCAGCATCTCAGCACCCCTGAAGCAAAGAATTTGCTCCTAATGCCCAACTTCACTCTCCCCTCTTCAAGTCTGTAACCCTTTCCCTTTGTCTTCCCCCTACACACCTGCATCAAAAGCCCTACCCCAGCTTTCTTGTAGCCCTCTTCAAATGCTGGAAAGCTGCTAGAGGGTCACCTGAGAGCCTCCTCTTCATGGTGAACAACCCCAACATCATGTTGCCTTAGTATCACAAGAGTGTGAATACTAGAGAATAATCCTATTTCCAGATAACCTGCTTTGCCTGTCTGCCTCTCTTGGAATGTTTATTTTTGACTAATGACTTCAAGCCGTGGACGTAGCAATTCTGATAGATATTTGTGCTTTTGAATTCCACACAGCTGAGAATCAGACATTTTTTCTACCTGTTTCTTCTACCTGTTTTTCTAGTAGTCTGGTTTGGCGTTTCCATAGGGTGGACTCCCAAATCAGTCAGAGCAAGAGACAGACGTCTTGATTCTTTTTTCTAAGCAAACTGATCAGTCAGGTTCACTGTTTTGTGAGTTATGCTTCATCAGTCACTGATTGTCACTGGTGAATTGATTGTCACTGGTGAATTGAAGGTGCCAACCACAGGCTATACATTCTCAGAGGAAAAGGGTAGTGTTTTCAGGTACCTCACCCAGAGTAACGTAACTCTGCTTTGGTTGCACCGGTACCCTGCAAGCACGAGGAACCTGAGAATCAAAAAAGCAGGCTTGACAGCCCTCATAAATCTATATGGGAGGGTGTTGTTCACTGTTTGGTGTAGCCTAAATGTCTCCTGGCTGCATGGTTGGAAGGGAGGTTGCCTGTCATTGTGTTCCAGCACTGAAAGAGGATATGAGGTCGTTAGAAATGCTGGCTAAGCATTTGCTGTATTGCACTGAATTTCATTCAGGAAAAAGATGCGATAGTCGAAGAGTTAAAGGGTGTTTTTAGCCTTCTGCTGGAGATGTAAACTGTGGAAGTAGAGCTGTTCAGAACTGGTTGGAATCTACCTTTTTAATTCTTTCCTAATTCAGTCATTTTGATAGAAAGCAGAATCAATTTTAGTGGCTTTACCTGTTGCCGTTGCCTACTCTATCCACATCAGATATTGCTGGTCTGATTCCAGTCACTTTGGTGAAAATTTATCTTTCAGCTTTGATGGATGAGAGATAAGGTGGTGCCCAATAGTATACAGTTCCTGGAGAATGTAGGCTTTATTTCCATGTGCCCTTCATCTGCCTATTGCTGAGGAATACAAAATAGCATGAAGACACTTCTCTTTAAAGGTTGGTCTAGCATCCCAAGGACATTTCTTTAAAAGCAGCATTATCTCTTGGCAATTTAGCAGATAATCTTGGAAGAGACGTGACAAAATAGACTTTTGTTTGTGTTTTAAAGTCTTCAAGGACTCACACGTGCTCAGTGAAGTGAATGTACATTTTTTTTCCAGTCCTATTTTCATTTGAGATTAGTAATAAGGAAATAAAAGTATAAAATAGAGACAGGAGACACGGTTATGCTTGTTGTGTTTATGTACATCCTGACAGCAGTATTTCTAGAATACCACTGAATAATCACATCATCAAAAGATGAAAGGAATGTTTTCTAATATGTAAAAGACTGGATATCAGAAATGCTATGTTCTTTCCCCCACTATAGTAGATTAACATCTCTGCCTCCCCTTCTGTAAAGGTGACTCTTTGAGAATCACAGAAACAGAGTTTCTGAGGCTGGAAAAGGCCTCTGTGATCACCAAGTCCAGCTTAAGGTTACCATGTCCTACCTAAACCCCATTTTCCAGGACACAGACACTGACACTGAACACAGTTTGTTGTGTCAGAGAGAAATAGTTGGCAATTTTTGATTTGTGCATTATTGTTTCTTACACATACAGCCTATCAGCATTTCAAAAAAGGGCATAGAATCATCAAGCAGTGGATCACCTACCACTGCAGGATAACTGTGAGATGAACAACGTAAATGAAAACTTCCAGTGCTGTCTTTTTACCTTTCCATCTTTTCCAGTGCAAGGGGATAAGTGAGATTTTCTTTGCTTTTAAAGTGGCGATGTCCAGCATTTGCATTTGGAGTAAATGCAGGAATACTCTTTATAGTGCAAATGACCTTGAAACCCTCTCAATCACAGAGTCACAGAATTACTTAGGCTGGAAAATCCCGCTGAGCTCCTCCAGCCCAGTCCATGACCTAACTTCACCTCACAGCCAAACCAGGGCACTAGTCTGTCCATAAACAGGGATGGGGCTCCACCACTGCCCTGGGCAGTCCATTCCAGGCTCTGATATCGTCACCTTCTGTGAGGAAGGGCTTCCTAACACCAAACAAAACCCTCCCCTGGTGCAGCTTCAGTCCCTGCCCTTTCATCCTGACACTACCTGTCTGGAAGAAGAGCCTTACCCCCACCTAACTGCAACCTCCCTTCAGTGAGTTGCGGAGAGGAAGATGGTCCCCCTGGTGTCTCCTCTTCTCCAGGCTAAACAGCCTCTCCTCATCAGCCTTTTCCTCCAGTCCCTTCTCCAGCCTCATTGCTCCTCTGGACCCGCTCCAGCCCTACAATCTCTTTCTTGAATTGAGGGGCCCAGAACTGCCCCCAGGACTCAAGGGGAGTTTGCAAGGAGTTCTGCAGCTTCAAACTTTTAATCTGATTTGCCACTGATCCTTTGGTAGGTGGCCAGCAATGCTCCTAGCCAGCTACTTACAGAAAAATGATTACAAGTAATTGTAATCTCAAACACATTTTTGGGGAGGTGAGGGAACACAACCCAATTCCAGGCATGGAACTTTATGTGCTGGCAACTACCACTCAGTATCGTTATCGTTGCTCCTCTGGACAAACGGATTGTTATCTGAGACAGGCTTGTCAGTCCCTCTTGATTTGGCAGCGTTGTTTCCGAAAGAAGAGAAAGTGACTTTTGGTAGGGAAGGGAATGAATGTTGTCAAGCATCCACATATTCTTTATGCTGCATAAAACTTGAGTGCTGGAGGAAATAGTCTGTTTTCAGTCATGCCACTGTGAATTTGTAGTGCCGCTGCTGACACAGAACGGAGTCTAGCCCTAAAGACTTGTTCAATTTTTCAGCTGGGCAACATAGCTCTTGTAAGTCAGCTTGGCCCTTACTGGTTCTTGGTTTAGAGCAGTCATGTACGGCTGTGATGTGTATTTGGGTATTTCCTACTGACAGTGACAGAGCTGAAAGCTGTTTCTATCAAAGTGCTTCCATGAAATGGCAGTGTGTGCAGGCTGCACCGTCTAGGTTATTTCAGTTCACAGGAGTGGTTACTCTTAGAGGCGGGAGAAAAACATTTTCTAGTTGTGTGTTACTAGTTCCGCCTTTAGTTTGGCCTTGAAAAAAGATGGTGAGTCCCTCCAGGCGTTTTTGCACATTGCTTCTTTTCACTTTCAAGTGATACTGAAGCGGCAGCACATGAGCACTGAGGTGAAACAGAGCAGCCCAAGTCCCTTGGATTCTGTGCGTTGAATGGCAGATGATGTTGTCTCTAAAAAGCCTACTCATAAAGTTTATGTATTAGATAGGAAAGCCAAAATCTCGATGCCCTTGCTACCACTATAAAACAGTTTATTCTAATACCAAGTTTCGCTGAGGACAAACACATCTCCTTTTGTAGAATAAGTACGTGCTGTAAGAAAAGCCTGTTCCAAGGCATGAATTCCCCCGTGTCTTTCCAGTAAATGCATGTACACACAACGTTTGTATCTACAACATTTGTATAACTTGGTGTAGATTTAACGTGGTGGAACTCAAAATAGGTGCTTTCAAAGATTAGATTTTTCCCTCGGTGCTTTGGTACCTGTTTTAACGGCTGTTTCGGTGCACATGAGCACAGGCATTAAGACCAGCTGCTAAGTGAAATGGACTTTAGCCCAGCACCAGCACACAGATTTCAAACAGAACAAACTAAAGTACTTAACATGGCAGAGAGTGTCCTGGGAGCAAGTGTGCCCAGCTGGCAGGGAAGGCCAATGGCATCCTGGCCTGTAGCAGCAATAGTGCATCCAGCAGGATGAGGGACGTAATTCTCCTCCTGTCCTGCACACTGCTGAGGCCTCCCATCCAGTATTGGGGGCAGTTCTGATCACCTTATTTCCAGAAAGGGACTGAGGGGCTGCAGCGGGTCCAGAGGAGCAACAAGTCTGGGGAAGGGAATGGAGGGAAAGGCTGATGAGAAAAGGCTGAGGGAGCTGGGGAAGTTTAACCTGGAGGAGACTCAGGGGGGACCTTCTCCCTCTCTACAATTCCCTGAAATAAGCGAGGTTGTAGCCAGGTGGGGGTTAGATTTCTCCCAGGCAACTAGCACCAGGACAAGAGGGCAGAGCCTGAAGCTGTGCCAGCAGAGGGTTAGGTTGGATGTTAGGAAGGTCTTCCTCATGGAAAGAGTGATCAGACCCTGGAGTGGTCTGCCCAGGGCAGTGGTGGAGTCCCCATCCCTGGAGGTGTTGAAGGACAGCCTGGCTGTGGCCCTTAGTGCCTGGTCAGGCTGATGTGGAGATGTTAGGTCCTGGGCTGGGCTGGATGAGCTCAGAGGGCTTTTCCAGCCTCAGTGATTCTGTGATTATGACTAGAAAGCTTTAGGCATAAAACATGATGACCCAACAAATAGTCACTCATCTTGTCCTTATGATTGAGAAACACTAGTGTTGAACATTCCCTGGATCTGATACACTTCAAAAGGAATTTTCAAAACATGCTGTGGCTGAACCTGTCAGGATCCATTTGCCACAAGTTAGCAAGTCCTAACTCTCAGAATCCAAAGTCTATGCTTCCTCCTCACAAAACACGGCTGCAATGTGTGTAAGTTCATATCATATACACCACGATATTTGCAAATAACCTTCTTGTGAGCCAGATCAGGATGCTAGGAGCACATGAAAAAATACGACTGCAGAAAAGAAATCCAAAAAATTCTACAAGCTAGAAAATACTGGTTTGTTAGCAGATCACCTTAACCCCCCCGCAAAAAACCACTAAGGCTTCTTTTTCCTCCAGCAGGATTGCAGTGGGTTATTCAATTTTCTGTTGCACAGAGAATGCACTTACCCCCTTCTGCTGCCTGCTTTTTCCTTCTGGCTTTGAGCAGCCCTTTTCCAACCGTGCCTGTTGGATTTATTTGTCAGAAAACAATGTCATGAATGTGAGGTTTCATTCGTCTTTCTTTCATTCCTACCCGTTCTTGAGGCAGGGCTTTGGCTCTGGGAACCTTTATCTTTTGCTGCCTAAGTGTGGAATTTGAGAGTTCAATATTTTACTGTAAATAAGGAATACAATAATATTATATTAGTACTATTAACTAATATTGCTGCTAACAATACATAATCGTTACTAAAAGCATTATAGACCAATGGTTTCCATAGACTAGGCATTTGGGTGTGCACTTGAGTGCTGTTTCTTTCTCACATCAGGAACCTGTGATCAGTGCTGCTGATCATTAATCTCTATGATGTTATTTCACCATTAAAATAAGGTTTTAAACTTTTAAAGTCCCCATCCCTGGAGGTGTTGGAGGACAGACTGGCTGGGGCCCTTAGTGCCCTGGTCTGGTTGATGTAGTGATGCTCATAGGCTGGGCTGGATGAGCTCAGAGGGTCTTCCAGCCTCAGTGATGCTGTTATTCTCTATTCTGTGGATGATGGTCCAAACTTCACACAGGAGCAGTATCTGAAATACAATCATTCCACAAGAAAGATCTAGTTATCTCATCCTACTCAGACACTGCAGTCTAGAGCTGGATACTATACCACAATTTCTTTTCCTTTGTAGGAGGAGTGAGGTGTCTTTTATTTTCAGAAAGCTTTTTCAGGTATTTTCAGACTCAAGTCTCCAGAGTTATTCCCACTGCAGTGCATCAGAGCCGTTGGAGCTAGCAATTTTGTCGGTAAGCAGTGAGCTATTGTACCAGTCATAGGATGTTGGAATGCAGCAGCTCTGCGGAAAACTGTATTGTTTTCCAAGCAGGAGATGTTCCCAGGCTTTTTCAGGACTCGTGACCCTGAAGTTCTATGATTCTGTGTAAGAGTGAGCAGAACAGGGCTGCGCCAAGGAAGAGATGTTAGATGTAGAACGTAATTGAGGCAGATAAAGGGTGGGAGTGGAATTAACTGCAAATCAATGCTGAATAAAGGTTTTTGCAGGTTAGAGTTTTTAGATAAACGTTTAAGAAAAGCCAATATTGTGTGTGTTGTATATCTCATACCGGTAGCTCTGCAGAAATTTAGGAAGTAATGTGTTAGCTTATTGCTTCCAGATTTTACCTATCCCCCTTTGGATTATGGATGCTTTGATTCTGCTCTGGTTTGGTAATGCAGCTGTACTCATGTCTCTGTTCCTTCACCTTACTTAGTAGCTTACAGTCAGGTAGTGAGGTGGATCGTGAACTGGCTGCAGGACAGAAGCCAGGGAGTAGTGGTCAAATGGACAGTATCTAGTTGGTGACCTGTAACTAGTGGAGTCCCCTATAGGTCAGCACTGGGACCAGTACTGTTACATATACTCATCATTGGTTTGGATGAGGGGTTAGAGTGCACTGTCAGCAGGTTTGCTGGTGACACAAAGCTGGGAGGTGGCTGACACCCCAGAGGGCTGGGTTGCCATTCAGCGAGACCTAGAGAGGCTGGAGAGCTGAGCCTGGAGGAATTGAATGAAAATACACACGGGCAGTGCAAAGTTCTGTAAGACTGGCCAGAAACAACCCCAGGGACCAGTACAGGTTGGGGACCGACCGGCTGGAGAACAGCGCAGGAGAAGGGACCTGGGGNGAGGGGTTAGAGTGCACTGTCAGCAGGTTTGCTGGTGACACAAAGCTGGGAGGTGGCTGACACCCCAGAGGGCTGGGTTGCCATTCAGCGAGACCTAGAGAGGCTGGAGAGCTGAGCCTGGAGGAATTGAATGAAAATACACACGGGCAGTGCAAAGTTCTGTAAGACTGGCCAGAAACAACCCCAGGGACCAGTACAGGTTGGGGACCGACCGGCTGGAGAACAGCGCAGGAGAAGGGACCTGGGGCTCTTGATGACAGCAGGATGACTATGAGCCAGCAGTGACTCCTTGTGGCCAATAAGGCAAATGGCATCCTGGGGTGGATTAGAAGGGGATTAGTTAGTAGATCAAGAGAGGTTGTCCTTCCCCTCCACTCTGCCCTGGTGAGACCACAAAGTATTCCTATAGAAATAACGCAAACTAAAAGCTAAAGTATTTGCTTCACGTGTTTGTACACGACAGATGCCTGTAAATGAACAAAGCTTATTTGCTCTGAATATGAGTCAGCTGGAATTTACCACCACACGTGAGAAAATAGCATCACAGAATGGCAGGGATTGGAAGGGACCTCGAAAGATCATCCAGTGCAGAGCAGGATTCCCTAGATCAAGTTGCACAGGAACATTTCCAGTCAGGTTTTAAAAGTCTCCAGAGAAGAAGACTCCACAACCCCCCTGGGCAGCCTGTTCCAATGCTCCAGCACCCTCCTTGGGAAGAAGTTCCTGCTGATATTGATAGGGAACCTCCTCTGTTCCAGCTGACACCTGTTGCTCCTTGTCCTATCATTGGACGACACTGAGCAGAGCCTGGCTCCTTCCTCCTGACACCCACCTTTTCCATAGTGATCAACATTAAGGAGGTCCCCCCTCAGTCTCCTCTTCTCCAAGCTAGAGAGACCCAGTTCCCTCAGCCTTTCCTCATCAGGGAGATGCTCCACCCCCTTCAACATCTTTGTGGCTCTGTTCTGAACTCTCTCAAGCAGTTCCTTGTTCTTCTGGAACTGAGGGGCCCAGAACTGGACACAATCTTCCAGATGTGGTCTCACCAGGGCAGAGCAGAGGGGGAGGAGAATCTCTTTTGACCTATTAATCTCTCCCCTTCTAATCCACTCTAATAAATGTTCTGGGTATCACTGGCATCCTGGTAACAGAGCAGTTAGAACCAAATCCTTTCGTTCAAGGGATGAAATTGTTTGGATCCAAACACCAAAATCTCATTCTCTGATTTAACATTTCACCAGCCACATAGATACCCACGGCATTAAGAAAATGTGACACACATTTCATTACCGTTCTGATACTCTGGCATGCGAGTTCACACAGGGATTCAAAATGTCACAGGGAATGTGTCGTGTGTTACACATCTATGCTTAAGGAAACCTGAAGGAACAGCGTGGTTTAGTCTCCAGTCAAAACCAGCATAATATCATGGAAAACTTGGTATTATAAGTGTTGAGCATCTCAGAAGCTGTCGTGTACTCTCAGTTCACTGGAAACAGTAGAAATTAAGGGTCTTTCTTACATTGCAAAGAAGAGCTCAAAATGTGGTGCTGATACCTCCAGACCTGCATGCAAAACCTCAGGCCAAATGTCATCCAGTGACCACTTGAGGCGGGCTGCTTCTGAGTCAAGTGCTGCAGTTCAACTTCTTTTTAAACCCAGTTGTTTGAAAGTTACTCTGCAGCTTATTTAAGCACAACAGCAAGAGGTCCAAGTAGACACAAGGTTCTTCCCTCTGAGCTTTCAGTGCAGCTCACACCGTGTCAGTGATGCCTGTCCGGTGCTTGTCAGTCCTGTCAGCTCTCAATGCCCGTCTCTCCAATTTCTATTTACAGTTTACTCCATATTCATTTACTGTAAAAAGAGGGGGGAAGGTCAGCTGGGACAACAGAGGGTTCAGAGAATGCTTCTCCAGAATCTCACTAGTTGTCATTTGATCCTTTAGGACTTAGCCTGACAATTTAAAACCTTTACCTCGCAGGGCTTGAAGTTTTTGCATTGGAAAGAGATGGTGATGGTATAAAAATTGCATAATATCTGCCATTCTTACATTCCATACCACTAATACTCTATGATTCAAGAAGGAATACAGCACACATATTTTTCCACATATAGATTAGCAATACTCAGTCCATACCACTAATACCTCTGACTGGGTGAGTTCTCTGATCCATCAGCAGAAATAAAAGGTATTGATTTCAAATCACATGAGTTCAGAGTGTTGTGCCTTGCCATTTTGTATGTTACAGAACCATTAATCTAATTGAATAGTCTATTGTGCCATGTTTTCTTCTCCAAATAGGGCATTGTAAAGTGTTATCACTGCACAGGGTAGATGTCACAGAATCCTCAAGAGATCATCAAGTCCAACCGCTCACCAAAGCAGGGCTACCCAGAGCACAGTGCACAGAGCTGCATCCAGGGGGAGTTTGAATGTCTCCAGAACAGCAGGCTCCACAACCTCTTTAAGCAGCCTGAGACTCANGGTAGATGTCACAGAATCCTCAAGAGATCATCAAGTCCAACCCCTCACCAAAGCAGGGCTACCCAGAGCACAGTGCACAGAGCTGCATCCAGGGGGAGTTTGAATGTCTCCAGAACAGGAGGCTCCACAACCTCTTTAAGCAGCCTGGGATTCACACTGGGAAGTTTTTCCTTATTTCTAAATGAAGCTTCTCATGTTCCAGCTTGTGCCCAGTGCACTTTCTCCTGTCACTGTGCACAACTGGGACCAGTCTGGCACCAGCGCATTTACCTTTTCTGATAAAGGGAATCCACCAGATTTTAACCATCACTACTTTTGCAAGTCTGTCTGTATGAGGTAATATGATGTGGCTTATCCTGGTATGTCAGGACTCACCCCTACCCAGCTTGAATGGGAAGGAGGGAGATCACAGTATCACAGTCTCACAGTAATGATGAGGATAAACAAAGAATAAACATTATTCTTTGTCGTTTATACCGTTCTTTTATCATACACAAACTTCCTACAACGCAAGGTGTGAAAGAGTTGTAGCTCTGTGGAAGGCTGATAGGAGCATAATCACTCTTATTTCCTCCTTTTGTGAGAATCAGGGACAAAGATTAAAGACCAGACTTAAAAATTCTCTTCAGTATAGCAATTACTCTGGGAAAATTCACAGTGCAGGCAATTTGCTTCATAGGGTCAAAGTTAATGTATTTATCCTGTATTTCTCCTTATAGAACCAGTGCAAAATGAGATTTTACTACTTTCCCTCCACTATTGAATCTGTTGTATAAATAAATACAGAGGTTCATCATCAGCATTATTATTATTATTATTATTGTTATTATTGTTATTATTGTTATTATTATAATTATGTGAAACATACTGCATTTTCAGAAATGATCCTAAGGGAATTCTCAATTTATTTTTCATATCCTGATCCTTTTTGTTTGGATTGTGCTATATTTAACTGATTTATCAAAAAGCACTAATACAATCTAATGCTTCTTACTTTGACATGTAAACTCTCGCAATGTACAAGCACACAGAGAGATGGGATGTCCATCAACTGAAAACCTGCCCAATGAATGTGGACATTTAAGAAACCTTTCAGATTTTAAGGGGCTTTAACGGGCTATTTACTTTTTAGTACCCTTTTCTGCTTTTCCACTTCATCCATCACCTGCAGCTGACATAGTGTCACACTTTGGCAACAAGTCAGGAAAACCCAAGTGATTACTCAGGCAAAGCCTGAGGGACGATGAAAGGAAGCAAAGTCAAGTCTAACACATTTTGCTTGAAATATCAGCTCTTCCTTAGTTAGGCTGTGTAGGTACCAGTGAAGTTTATCCACCAGCTGGTAACTCTTCAGGCTAAATAGTCCTGCTGCCTTTGTGGCAGAGGGATTACATAGCTTCCCAGAAGCTTCCCGGTTTATGAAGCTGGCAGGAAGGAAGACTCACAGAAATATTTAGGTGCAAAGATCAGGAATGTAAAGGCTTTGAGAGAATACATCACCTGATGATAAAAGTCTGTGCTTCTAACTGAATGCCCTGTAAAAGAAAAGTCAAAAAGACAAGTTTTTAATAATCTTGTGCATTGTGTAATGGCCTTTCAAGTTCAAGCAGTGGTTTTATACCTCCTCATTCTCTTTTACTTCTGAGAACTCAACAGTATATCATCATTTTCATTGCATTTTCGTTTAGTGGTAGCTGAGATCCTGTTGCAATGTCTTTGCAGCAGGAGCTGTGTCCTTCAGTAAAGGTTAGGATACATACAATCACCAGGTCCAGCCCTCATCCCAATATCTCCCTGACCACTAGACCATGGCCTCAAGTGCTCTAGCTACTCATTTTATAAACACCTCCAGGGGTGGTGACCCCACCACCTCCCTGGGCAACCTGTTCCAGTGTCCAGCCACTCTCTTAGTAAAGAACTTCTTCACAATACCCAATCCNACCCTCTCAGTAAAGAACTTCCTCCCAATACCCAATCCAAATCTCTCCTGAAGCAGCTTGAGGCCATCTCCTCCTGTCCCATCACTGGTAATTTGAAGATGTCATAAAACCACAAGAAGCTGGTGGCACAAATTACTGTCAGTTATAAGGGCTGGGAGGAATAAGCACCACTTGTCTCCCATGTTCAAATCTCACTTTCCCACTGCTGCTTCCTTATTATTCAAATTACAAAGGAAGTGGGAAGAAACTGAAGTCTCCGAAACCACAAAGAGAAGGATCATTCAGACAGCTAGCTAGCTGTTGGCAGCAGAGGCCAGGTGACATCTGCGGCTGTTTTCAGCATTCTGCAAGAACTATACATTACAGACCTGCAGTATCAAGTGGGAGTTGCCTTCTGGAAGGTGAAGCTGAAAGGAAGCTTATTTTCTTCAGCAGCAGGGAGCAGGATTAAAAACTGAGTGCACGTGGAGGGCAGCAGAAGGAGAAGGATAAGAAGTGTGAGAGAATCCTTCTATAGGTAGCACTCATGTAGGGTGTTCTTACAAAGAGGCTGAAGTGAAACATTTCAGTTCAGTTACTGCTTGGCAGTGGTTACCCAGAGCAGCTTCACATTAGTCCTTACTACTTGTATGTAGCTAGCAATGTAGTTATGGCTCTGCTATAACAGGTAGAAAAGAAGAAGTTTAGACCACTTGCCTAGCTACATTAGTTTTTAATAAGTTTTGTAGCTGAGGCTGAGCTCCATGAAGTGTTAACTGGTGAGTAGTACTCTGTCAGGTTAACATAATTTGTGTATGAACACATTATTTTATACATATATTCCTTGACTGAAGTACAGGCTCTATGATTCCATCTGAGAAATGCAGCTGGACACAGAAGAACTCCATCTGCTAATCCTTTCGAGAACAGGATCACCATGGGCATGGGTAGCACCCCTGTTCCTAACTTTTAACAAGCAGTTTGTGTGATTCTGTGACATGCTTCCAGTAACTAAAATACGAATGAACTCAATCAAATCTGCTAGGTACTCTTTGTTTGCCTTGAATTATCTGTTACGTTTATGAAGATGTGAGCAGGGAGTAGCCCAATATTGTCAGCCACAGATGTCCAAACATGGAATATCTGGGTTTGAAAAGAAAAGTAAGTTTTACCCAGAGAGAAGAAGCTTGCTATTTGAAGGATGCACGTGATGTTGTAGATAACAGCCCATGCAGTCTTGCTGTACCTTTCTCTCATCAGATAATTCCGTGTTGTGTTCTGTGTTTCATGTTTTTCACATGCTGGGGTAGAAAAGGTGTCCTTGGCTCAGTACATGCTCTGTTCCTGAGTTGTTTTTGTACTCTGTCTTCAGTATAGGCAGACTGGGGACACGGTTGGGACCAATACCTTGTGTGGTGGCATTAATATATCATCAGAGAGGGTAAATGTCTAAAATTCTCTATGTCCAAACCATAGCAAACTTAGGGAGCCCCTTTAACATGTTATGCTTAACAGTATAATTTAGATAACTCTTGCCTGCCAACTCAAAGAAACAAAATCACTCAACATCATTCTCAGTATCTGACTCTCTATTCACTCAGATCTGGTTTTGATTCTGCCTGTGGACCCCAACCTATTGTAACATTCAGTTGTCCATATGTCACTGTGTTCATACTGTTTTTCCTGTAACCATCTTCATTTTACATATATCACGGAGAGTAACAACAACAGAAACTTATGGAACGTAAAAGAGGAGAGAGTGTAAAGTCTGGCTGTACATACTAATTCAGCTTGCAGCAAAACGGACTGCTTCTCAAGACTAATTACATTTGGAAAAGGACACAAATGTTTTCTGAAAACACTTTGGTAATGCAGCCATCAGGGAGGAAGAATAGCTTTTAAGCCAAAGGATCATTCATGGCATAATAATGTGGCTATAACTGGCCAGAAGTTATATCCATAGATATCATAGAATGGTATATTCACAGAATTATAGAGTGGTTTAGGCTAGAAAGGACCTCAGAGATCATCTAATTCCATCTCCTTGCCATGAGCAGGGGTGCCTCTTGACTAGACTAGGTGGCTGAAAGCCTCATTCAACCTGGCTTTGAGCATCTCCAGGGAGGGGACAGCCACAACCCCTCTAGATGACCTATTAGAGAATCTCACTACCCTCTTACTGAAGAGTTTCTGCCTAAGTTCCAATCTAAACCTATTCTCCTTCAGTTTAAAGCTCTTTCCCTTTGTCCCATCACTGGACACTCTTGTGAAAAGTCGCTCTCCAGCCTTCCTGTAGGTTCCCTTCAAAGACTGGAAGGCTGCTATAAGGTCACCCCAAAGCCTTCTCTTTAGGCTGAACAATCTGAGCACCCTCAGCTGGGATAAGTAGAGTGAAAACGTTCTGGTGGGTCCAGACAGTAACAGCAAGAGACCTTTCCACCCAGCCCTGAAAACTGCACAGAACTCATTCCTGTGAAATGTATTCACAAGTGCAGTATAAAGACAACAATGCTAGTTGTTAGCATTCTTCCTCTCAGCAAGCTGATCTTGCAGCACAGCTATTTCGGTTTACTTTTACAATCCAGAGTTAATTCTGTGACGTTTGACCAATCGCTCAAAGTATGGTAGTGTCGTTTGTTAGCAGCTGATTTATACTTGTGGGAAAAAAACCCAGCAAACCCAAACCCCAACGCATCTTACTGGAATTATTAAAGCATATCTCTCCAGCAATAATACTTTTGCTAGCTCAGTAAGCAGTATGCTGCTGCGTGCTCAAACCTTTTCACTACCCTCAATTTTCTTGCCAGGCTGGGTTCCGTATCTTTTTGGCCAGATTTTCCAACCATTGCATAAATTCTTTTATCTCTTCTACCCAGTGCAGTTAGCAAGCTCCTAAAATATCAGCATCCATTGATCTTTTGTCACATACTGCATGGTTTTGCCTTTGCAGGTCATTAAAATCTATATTTTTATCTACTCCATGTATTTAGGCTTTTTATTATAACTAGTTATATTTTCTGCCCAGCAAAAGTAGTTCTTCTGTGTCCGAAATGTTCAGTCTATTATTGCTTCTCTGCTCCTTCTGATTTCCTTTGATTTCGAGCACAGATATTGAAAAAACTAAACCCAAGATTTTTCAAGTTTATGTTCTTGTTTCCTCTTGGAAAGGGTGATTAGAGCCTGGACTGCCCAGGGCAGTGGTGGAGTCCCTATCCCTGGAGCTATTTAAGGACAGCCTGGCTGTGGCCCTTAGCACCCTGGTCTGGCTGATGTGGTGATGTTAGGTCCTGGGCTGGGCTGGATGAGCTCAGAAGGCTTTTCCAGCCTCAATCGTTCTGTGATTCTGTGATGTGAGGGTTTTTGCAGCTTCGTTTGACCCCATTTAATGTATGCAGTAAGCTAATCTCTAATTAAATAACTTCCTTCCCACATGCCCTGCAACAATCCATTTGCAAAAGGTCACACTTAGTATGTGATGACTCAATATTTGAGTTTTACTTTGTCACTCCAAAATGAAGCTGCCACAGGACATTTATTGCTTTAAGTACTGAATTACCCATTTCCATGTGGCTTCCCATATGGAATGTACAAGAATGCCTCATGAAGATATCTTTGTTTCTTTTCACATCTGTAATCTCCTTCAGCTGCTTCTGCATCTGCTATGCTGACGTACAAAAGGAAAAGGGAACAAAGTCCAGCAGCGTGAGCTGATGTGGGTGTGCTGTGGCACTCTGTGCATCAGTTTGCATCTTTTAGCACTGTTCTATGTTGCACATCTATTTGCCCTGGAGGTAAGGACTGTGTAGTTAATAATCAACTGGAGTACTTCTGGGATTTCTTACTAGCTATAATCAAATGGAAACTCTGTAGTAGAAAGGAAAGATATCTACTCATCCATAGCAGCATTTTTTCACTACCTTCTCTTTCCTGTTTATGACTTTCTGGCATATTGGTTCCAACCTGTGGAAAATCCCATGTGCAACAGCTATGTAATGTGGGGCAGTGCTGCAGCACCATCCTGGGCAAATATAGAGAATAGACTGTGGAAGATTACACCCTTGGGAGTGGTCCGTCAGCAGGGTTAGAAGGTTTGCATCCACCCTGCAGACCAAAGCTGAGCTAATGTGGACCAATATCAGTTTGTGTGCAGGCAACCTCCAAACACAAACCAGAAATCATGGGTTCTTCTGAGATCTAGAAATGTAGCCGTTACTGTAGTTGCTCCCCTCCTTGACTTGTCAAGCTAGTGTTCTTTCCTTGCTGTTTTTGCCTGAATTAGCTGTCTGCTACCCCGTTTGCTAAACAGATCTTTATTTGGTCTATTTACTTGTTCGGCTGGAGCTTCCTTGCCTAGTCCAGCTGAGACTTTCATAGACTACTCAGCTTATCGAGTACACCTTCGAGGGATTAAACAAGCATCAATTTTGTATTTAGTTCATGATTATTTATCTTTCTCATAAATGTTGAAAGAATGTAGGAAGATAGAAAGATGCAAGAGCTACAGTAAATGGTGCTTTAAATGCATTTATTCTAATGCTTTCCAGATTGTTATTCATGAATTCTGTGTGGTTATATGATTTAAGCCCCTCTTACTAGCTTTAAATCAAAGAGTGTAAATAAATATATATGTATACATTCTCCTAATGACCTTTCTATGCTCTGATTGCCAGTGTGATCTCATACACACTGTATAATGCAGAAAGTCAAAGAGAAGTGGTCTTTTTTATAGTTAATGAAGTACCTTTGTTAAGAAAGAATCTGTTTACAGGAAGAATGCTGTTTAAATAGTCTGTCTTTTCAATAATAATATTTTTGAGCTTTAAATAAAGAAGGAGTAATAGATTCTGTATGTATAACCTCTGGAGTTACATTAGTTAGACAATCACTTCAGAATTAGTTGTGTACATGGAACGTGTGTCTGGTTTGGTCACCTGTGTATAGATTTATACCCTGATTCACACTATAGTTTCAGTAGGAGTCATCCCATCCTTATACCACTCTGAGGCAAAATTGGTTCTCAATTGTAAGGTTTCAGCCTTGTCCATAATGTGTTTGTCTTTCATCTAGACATAAATGAGTTTTAAATATTACCAAGTGATTTCATTCTGCCCTCTCACTAGATAATAATCTGTGTGATGAGTAATACTGGATTTGCCTTGTCTGCTTGCTGTTGTTTTTATCCCATTATGATCTCACAGGCAATTAATATCATAACCAAAAGACTTCTCAAAGAATGCCATTTTAATTTCATTTAATAAACTGGTGTTCAAAGCAGTCATTCTTCTCTTTGAAATTAGCCTGTAGTTACAGGTTTTGGATTTTATTGTTGAGTTATTGGGGGTTCTTGGGCTGGGAGGCAGTATTTCTTTTTTCTGCTGGGGTAATATTTGTGCCGATGGGGATTTACACCTTTGACTTCAAAGGCATTTGTGTTACGGCATGAATACAGAGACAGTACTTTGAAATACACTGTGTGTCTCACTCCAAGTCACTAGTCAGTTGTGCTCAGATGAAAGCTGAATACAAATGGAAAGTCCTTAAAATACCAGTAGTCATAGGCAGATCCTCAATGCTATTTTTATTTCTCTAGCTAAACCATATTGGTTCTTCTGTTCCATCCAGCCTGATTGTTCTCAGTGATCTAGCATTGGCAGTAAGTCAAGGGAGGTGATTCTCCCCCTCTGCACTGGTGAGACCCCACCTGGAGTACTGTGTCCAGGTCTGGAGTCCCCGACAGAAGGACACAGAGCTCCTGAAACCTGTACAGAGGAGAACAACTCAAATGATCAGAGGGCTGGAGCACCTCCCCTATGAGGACAGGCTGAGCAAGTAGGGGATGTTAAACCTGAAGAAGAGGAGGCTCAGGTGACCTTCTAGCAGCTTTTCAAAAGATGAAGGGGGCTGCAAGAAAGCTGGAGTAGATCTTTTGACATGGGTGCATAGTGAGAGGACAAGGAGAAAGGGTTCCAGACTTGAAGAGGGGAGATTGAGGTGGGACATTAGGAAAAACAACTTTCCTGTGAGGGTGCTGAGATGCTGGCACAGGTTGCCCAAGTAAGCTGTGGCTGTCCTATCCCTGGCAGTGTTGAAGACCAGGTTGGCTGGGGCCCTGAGTAACCTGATCTAGTGAAGGTGTCCCTGCCTATGCAGGGAGGTTGGGAAGAGTTGATCTTTATGGTGCCTTCCAACCCTGGCCATTCTATGATTGTATTCTATGATCTCATGAAACACAGAGACCAGCAACAGAATGAAAAGGCATTTCTATCAGAAACATAGAAATTCCTGTGTATGCAATGACTGACAGGAATAGCACCTAGACATGGGTGGATATGGACTGATTTCTCTGTAGAACAGTGACTATTGCAGACTTCAGAGACAGTCTGTGCATTCACGTGGATTTGGGAATTGACAGTAGAGAAAAGCAGGTTCAATCTGTGAACACGTGACCATTTCATTAATTTCCAGAAGGAGGAATGTCACTTCATTGTGCATGGCTTGACAAGTTAAGGTTCTTACTTTTGGCTCCCTACTGACTTGGAAAGAAATGGTCAGTTCTCCCTTCACCCTACAGAAAATGCTATGGTAAGGAGCAGAGGTGGAATTAGTTTTCCTTGGACAAATATTTCCTTGTACTTCCATAGTTTCCTTTATAGCATTTCCTTGCAAACTTTTACAGTCCTTAAATCTGGAAGGACAAGTTTATAGTCTAATATTTATATTATAGTCTATACATCTCTACAGTCTATATAGCTACATTATAATAATCTACTGTTTATATTTCCTGTAGCTGGGAAATGGATAGCAAATTCAAATGAGGAATTAACTTCAGTGTGTCCTGAATCATCATGTCCCAAGACTAGAGTGCTGCTCTTTGATGTAAAGCCATTCTGTATAACAAGAACCAGGGAAGCTGTTGAGTCTCCATCTCTGGAGATATTCAAATTCCACCTGGACATGATCCTGTGCAACCTACTCTAGCTACTCCTGCTCTGGCAGGGAGGTTGGACTGGATAATCTCCAGAGGTCCCTTCCAACCCCTTCTGTTCTGTAACTCTGTAAAGTCTGTTTACCAGCAAGCTTCTTAACATAGTTCTGGAAAGCCATTGAACTGCATGGATGCCTGATTGTTTATTGTGAATTTGAAGGTTATAGGAAGTGGTGGGGCAGATGTTGATACTATCACGCCTGCAACAAGCACCAACACAGCGGTATCAGTACGTTCAACCTGTTTGCCTATGTGTTTTTCTGATAGCTGTGGATCCATCCCTCCACCTCCTCCCTTCCCCTCCTGGCTATGAAAGAAGGTTTCTTTAGTGTGATACGGTCAGAAAAGAACACGGCTAGTTATACTGCCTGGTTGAGGCTGCACAGGGCTGCTGCAGGTACCCCTACCTTTCCCTTTCTCAGTTCTTCTCTCCTCTCCTCTCACATAAGCAACTCTCTCCTAACTAAGTCTCAATTTTGGTAGAAATGCACCTGATGTCTGATAATACCTTGGTGATTTTTGTTTACATGGTATTACTGAGATAGCTACCAAGATCACGCTGGCCTTGAAAGCACTCCACTCCCCAAGGGTCACCAGTGCTTCTTTTCATGGTCTGTGAAGCCTGACTGCATCTCACATTAGGTTGCTTAAGCACTGGAGAAATCCTGCAGTCCTTCATGGCTCAATCTGTAACTCATATCAGCTTCTCACTTTGATATCTAACAGATTTCATGTCATGTGCAGCATTTTTCTGTGTCCCATTCTGTCGACCTAATGTCAGCCTGTGGCCCAATCCACCTTTTTGTTTGCCTACACTTCTAACACTAGAGATTTAGTCAAGCATCCTAACACTAGAGATGTAGTCAAGCATCCTAACACTAGAGATGTAGTCAAGCGTGAGGGCTGGTTTGAAAGCTACAAGTTATTCCAAGTGCCCTGAATAGTCACTACAATGGGAACAGATATACTAGTAGTTGTAGGGCTTGTAGTAAACACTAGTACTCAGCTGTGTGTGCTGGTTTGGTATTCGTTTAAAATTCAATTCAAAAATTGTTCTGCACCTAGCAGAGACAGAATTAACATTCATTTAACAACTGCCTGCTAATATAGTACAGCAAATTACAAACAATGGTAAATGATGTCCATAGTTCTATTTCTTCTTGATTCTGCATATTAAATACTTATTTCACTTGAAAAAGAATCATAGAATCAATCACTATGGCTTGAAAGGACCTCCAGGATCATCAGGTCCAGCCCTCAGAATGGATGCAAGAAGTGAAGACTAATGCTGTAAGTTTTCATAGAACAATGTGCCACATCTAGAGGAAGCAAGAGAACTTGCAAGAGCTCCAAGATAATTTATACAGGCCTACAGTTCTGTGAAAATTGTAGTGGGGTGGCAAGGGATTTAGCCCTGCTCTGGTTTCCTTAGAACAATCCAGTACCATTTGCCTTCATGCTTTGCTGAAGTACTGTTCCAGCAGTTGCTCTAAGGGAGGAATAGCACCTCCTGAATCACACCTCTGTAGGAGTTAATGAAGAAGGTGAAACTCAAGTAGGCAAACACTAGCGCACTCAAGGGATGCTGTTAAGTCCCTGCCTAAAGACTATCTATTGCCCAGGAAAGGTAATTCTAGCACAGATGAAAAAGCTTTAAGGGCCATGTAGGTTGTGATGGTCTAAAAGGTGAAGCATTCTGCAATTGTGCAAGAATAATAATCTCAACACGTCTTGAAATTCCATCTCCTGGGTTAATGTTGTGCATATAATAGTAAATACAAGAAATCTAAGGAGGAATCAATATATTTTCATATCTTTTGTTACCTAGGAAAGAGTAAGTCCCTCTTCTATGCATTTTATTGTGTCATCTTAATTGATAGACTACTTGGTTCTCCGATACTTTCCTTCAAAAGTCATCACGATGGAGGTTTTTAGTTGTACTGTGAGACAAGTTCTCTTTGTTAAGAATAGTTCTCATTGCAGAAGAATGACTCCCTGTTAGTGCTTCACAGCTCATTGCTTAGGGACTATGTCATTCATTTGAGATTGCAGTACAGTCTCAATAGATTATTTTGGGTGGGTGATCAGTGATTTTAATCTGTAGAAAACCAGCATCTCCATACAGAACACTTTGAATTTGTTCCCCTGCTATTCTTCTAACATAGATAACAATGGCTTGAGGATGGCATCTACTAACCGATGCTTCATAGTGAAGTTTGGATGTTAGGAATCACGTGAGAAAGGATACAGTATTCATAACAGAGGCCAGCAGTGAGTTGAATATTTATACAAGGACAGGAAGGCACTGTAGATTTAAATTCTCATCTCAGAAATAGAGCCCGCCAGCTCTATATAAATGAAAAACTTGACTGAAAGCTGAATTGTAAATCTAAGGCTGAAGTTGAATCTCTGGTCTCTCATAGATAGTTGTGTGAAACTCAAACATTCTTCTTCCTTGAGTGGTCTCCTGGCAGAAATTGGAGACAAGAAAGCCTGTGGAATTTAAACAAAAGAAAAGGCATAAAGAAATCACAGAATCACAAAATGTCAGGGGTTGGAAGGGAGCTCTGAAGATCATCAAGTCCAACCCCTCCGCCAGAGCAGGACCAAAACTAGGGCAGATCACACAGAAATGCATCCAGACAGGGTTGGAAAGGCTCCAGAGAAGGGGACTACACAGCCTGCCTGTAGAGCCTGTTCCAGGGCTCTGTTACCCTCACAGTAAAGAAGTTCTTCCTCATGGTGAGGTGGAAGTCCTGTGCTCCAGCTGGAATCCATTTCCCTTCATCCTGTCCCAGGGCACACGTGAAAAGAGGTTGTCCCTGCCTTCTTGATGNGGTGAGGAGAACCTCTCTCCATCTGCTAGGCACACTCTTCTTAATGCAAAGGATTTAGAGAATCAAAAGATTATTTGTCTGGACTTAGAGAAAAGAGCATAGGCAAAACTAGTGGAAAAGAGGGCAGAGTAGGATGCTTAGGTAACATTGGGTAGGATGCAATAAGATTCAGAGACGTTCATTTGTTCTGATGTTGCAAGAAGCTGGCAAAGGTGGATTGATGAGTATATATTGACTTCAGTGGTTCAGTCTAAGATAACCAGAGGATACAATGAATGAGATAGATGTCTGTGACATTGGGGACCTTAACTTAATAGTCTGAGAGCTTCCTTTGTCTGAGAGCTTCCTAATAGCATGGGAGGTCTTTGAGGTGACAATACTGTGATTCACACTACACACAGGAGACAGATCCTGAGATAAAACATCCTCTGCCTTTCTGAATCAAAGACAGTCCCCATGTGTCTATTTTTCAATTCCTGTTGGCAGATAAAATAATCCATAGCAAATAATTGCTAAGCCTTTATGCAGTGATGACAAATAATACTGTAGAGTACAGATAAATAAAACACCATTCACAGGTCCTTAGTTTTTATGACAGTAACTGAGATTTTCACACCGTGCTATCTTTGCAAAAGCTAAAGAGACATTTACAGTTCTGTTTTTTTTCTGAATTCTTCTTACTTTTGTGTATTAATCTAGAATGCTTTTCAATATAAAAAAAACCAGCCAAACAAATGACAAAGACCAACCAAGCTTTGCCATCAACAAGTGGGTTTATGGAAGTGAGAATAGAATCATGTTTTGGCTAGAAGAGACCTTCAAGATCATCAAGTCTAACCTTTTCCTAGACCTGTCAGCACCATTAAACCCTCTCCCCCAGTGCCATCTCTATCCTTCTCTTCAACACCTCCAGGGATGGGCACTCAGCTCCCTCCCTGCAGGCTGTTCCAGTGCCCGACAAGCTTTCAGGAAAGAAATTCCTCCTGGCATCCAACCTGAACCTCCCTTGGAGCGGCTTCTGGCCATTTCCCCTTGCCATATCACTGGCCACCTGGGTGAACAAAGCAACCCCCACCTCTCTACAACCTTCTTTCAAGTAGCTGTAGAGAGCAAGAAGGCCTCCTTTCCATCTCCTCCAGCCCAACGTAGATGCATGACATTCAGTCAATCCATTGTGGTTTGGTAGATTCATAATCTCAGTCTTGAATTTTGTTTTGCTTCATGTAGAAATAATAACCACTGTCGTTCCAAAAACAGGCAAAGAACACACAACAGTAGGCATCTTTGACAGTTAAATTTCAGTCTCGTTTTATTCTAGATTATCACAAAATACCCTTGACTATGTCATGTCATTAGCAGTTGATATAAAATCTCCTATTCAGTCCCAAACAAGAAGTTTTGCATAGAAAGATGATTTTCATTCCTTCCTTGTTCTTCTCACAAAGTATACAGAAAGCTGAAAGTGAATCCTCTCTACATCTGTATATTCACTGCCAAATCTCTGTTAATAGGGTACTGTATTAAAAAAATGCTAAAAACTAACAACAGTGTCCTGGGCTGCATCAAAAGAAGCAGTGGCACGTCAGTCGAGGGGAGTGATTCTCCCCCTCTACTCTGCACTTGGGAGACCTCACCTGAAGTGTTGTGTCCAGTTCTACAATCGCCAACATAAGTAGGACATAGAGCTCATGGAACATCCAGAGGAGAGCAACTCAAATGATCAGAGGGCAGGAGCACCTCCCCTATGAGACCAGGCTGAGCAAGTGAGGGTTTTTCAGTCTGGAGAGTAGGGTAGGGCTTTTGACGTGGGTGTGTAGCTAGAAGACAAGGGGAAAGGGTTTTACAAAGTTGAAGAGAGGAGATTGAGGATGGACATGAGGAAGAAATTCTTCCCTGTGAGTGTGCTGAGATGCTGGAACAGTTCGCCCAAGGCAGTTGTGGCTGCCCCATCCCTGGCAGTGTTGAAGGCCAGGTTGGCTGGGGCCCTGAGTAACCTGATCTAGTGAAGGTGTCCCTGTCTATGTAGGTGGGTTGGGACTAGGTGATCTTTAAGGTCCCTTCCAACCCTGCCCATTCTATGATTTTATAATTCTATGAAATATAATGCTAACGATTTACCATTCTGTAATTTCCTTTCCACAGAAGACTTTTTCTTTTGAGAGATAAACATTCAAGCAATATGTTCTAGGTCACATGGATATCAAAATAATTATCATTTTCTTTTATCTTTTTTTTTCCTGAAATCTTATACATTTTTCAAGGACATCTTTTGAAAAGGTGCAGTTGTATTTGAAACAACCTTTAATGCTGCACCTGCAGATCAACATTATTTTATCTGTAAAATGCAAAAGAACTGAGAATTTGAACGTGAAGTAAAAGATTTTGACTGTGCTTTGAAACTTTGACAATCTTTGATTCCTTGACTGATTAATTATCTCATGGAAATCAGTGTTCCAAATGTCTGTTTCAGATTAAGTCTTTCCATGAATGTTTAAATTGTTCTAATATTCTTCAAGGAAGTGCTTTTTAATTAGTGTGTAACTGAATGGATAGTCTGCAATGTATTCTGTATAGCCTCATTATTATTCAACTCATTTTTAACAGGACATAGAACTAGAAAAGAAGTCTGTTTTATTGAAATAAACGTTTTAAAAGAAAAGTTTTTTTTTTTGCTTTTTTTGATTATTTAACCACCTTTTTTATTTACTCACAGAGAAAACCTAGAGATGTTAGAAAACTTTGGTAAATTAGACTAGAAAAACTCCTTGATGAGAGTGGAATGGGAAAACTAAGTAGAGGAATCTGCTCCACAGATACATTTGAAAACTTCCTCTAATAACTTTAATACTAGGTGAACTAAATGGCCCTTAAGGTCCCTTCCAACCCTCGCCATTCTATGATTCTATGCTAACCAGATTGCCCCCTCCTCCCAGCATTCTGCCCTTCTGTCTTAGTATGGAACACAAAATAAGGCTTGAAGGAACTTGAGTATATAGAAGTTGTGATATTAAAGCTCCCACAATTTGCTCAGCTGGTATCATAGACATTTCAGTGTATCTGCTCATGTCTGCCGTGTTGCCCATATAGAAGCTTAGCATGCAGTTCAGTCTTTTATGTCTTAAATGAAACCATTTATATTAAACAATTTAAGGATTTAAAGTCCTGTCTGTGATACAGCATATATTACAGAAAGCAATTACATGGTTAATCTCAGATTATTAACAATAAATCAACTGCATATAATTGCAAACACAGCAACTAAGATTCTGGAAATGAAATGGCACCATCAAATTCTTATTTTTCAGTAGTGTCTGTTGAAAATTCCCCTGTGTGGAAACAGCTATTGTCACCACTCCTCAGGTGTGGTGTTGCCTTCCAACTATAGGGCAACACTGGTTGGGGCCACTGCTTTGGTGTAATTCTGTCATAGAAAGGTTCATATGGAATACAATCACAGAATGCTTTCAGTTGGAAGGGACCTTAAAGTTCATCTAGTTCCACCCCCTGTCATGGGCAGGGACATCTCCCACCAGACCAGATTGCTCAAAGCCTCATGCAACCTGACCTTGAACAATTTTAAGGAGGGGGCATCTGCAGCCTCTCTGGGCAACCTGTTCCAGTGTGTCACCATTGTCACAGTGATTTCTTTCTAGTACCCAATCTAGAGCTACCTCTTTCAAATTGAAACTGTCACCCCTTGTCCTTTCACTATGCTCACTGCTAAAATCTCTACTTAGGGCCCTTGTATGTACTAGAAGGCTGGTATATGGTCTCCCCAGAGCCTTGTCTTCTCCAGGCTGGGGAGAAGACTCAAACCATCACAGCCTCTCCTCTTTGTCGCCTTCTTCCCGACCTGCTCAAAGAGCTCCCTGTCTTTGTTGTGCTAGGGACCCAAGAGCTGAATGATTAGAAACCCAGATAAAAAATTAGTTACTGGAGCTTTATGTTTCAAGCGTGGTTTCTGTCAGGCTCCTAATTTCAAAAGCCTTAAGGCAGCAACTAACAAGTGTGCGAGTTCAATGCAGCAGAAAACTGTAAGGAGAGATAAATTTTTGTTCATGCTGTTAAGATTTGATGCTTCTAATGGTTTCTTTTAGCTTCTTTAATACACCTGCAAAAATGTATGTCCTTAAAATGCTGTTTCCGCCTAAGTGTGTGTCCTACAAATGAGGATTTATCATCTCTTTCTAAGAGATCTACTTTTTACTTGTATCTAATTTATATTGATCTGTTGATTCCAAGCCATCTGAAATGACTGCAGAGTGAAGGATTACTATAAAGCGATCACCCATTAACATTTTGATTAGTTAAGAACAGAACATTGGACTCAGAAGCAAATAAAAGTCTATGGGGTTCTTAGAATCATCGATTCATCATGGCTGGAAAAGACCACCAGGATCACCAAGTCAAGCCCTCATCCCAACATCTCCCTATCCCCTAGACCATGGCCTCAAGTACTCTATTGACTAATTTTTTAAGGTGACCCTGCTCTGGTGAGGGGACTGGACTGAATGATCTCTCGAGGTCCCTTCCAATCCCTAACATTCTGTGATTCCCATAACAGTAAAAAGAACTGATGGCAATTGCCCATAGTACAGTGCTTGCTGAATTGTTTTTAATTAACAACACTTTATTACCATTTGTCTAGGCACAGAGTTGGTGGGTTCCTATTAGTGGGATTAAAGATTACGTACAACATCACACTTCTCTCTAAAGACTGAAGAAAAGGATTTAGAATCATAGAATCATCATGGCTGGAAAAGAAGTCCAGGTTCATCAAGTCCAGCCCTCATCCCAGCATCTCCCTAATCCACAGACCATGGCCTCAAGTGCTCTAGCTACTCATTTTTTAAACCCCTGGAGGGACAGTGACTCCATCCCCCCCCTGGGCAGCCTTTTCCAGTGCCCAGCCAGTCTCTCAGTAAAGAACTTCTTCCTGAGATCCAACCTAAATCTCCCCTGACACAACTTGATGCCATTTTCCCTCATGAAATCATTAGTAATTTGGGAGAAGAGACCAGCTCCAGCCTCACTACAACCTACTTTTAGGTGGCTAAAGTGAGCAAACAGAATGCACATGCATATCTTTTGCAGTCCATGCTGCTTGCATGGTCAATACCTGAAGCTCGAATTTGATTCCTAGTTTTGAATCCTAGTAAGGGATTATTTACTACTGTGTTTCTCTGAGAGTTCCATTAGGATTGAGCCAGAGATCTGCTGAGTTCTCTCTGTTCTATTGATCACAGAATCAATTGTTTAGGTTGGAAAAGGACTGGTTAACATCACTGAGTTCAACTATTAACCCCCAGGTCACCACCAAACCAGGTTCCTCAGCACCACATCCCTAGGGCTTTTCAATCCCTCCAACGATGAGGACTCCACCACTGCTCTGGGCAGCCTGGGCCAGGCCTTAACAACCCTTTTGGGGAAGAAATTGTTCCTCACAGCCAACCTAAACCCTCCCCTGGTTTCTAGGTGTGAGGTTATTTCATGCTGTCTTGCAGAGGGTCCTGGTTGGTTTGTGGGTGGGTTCATTTAGTTTTGTTTCACAGTGGGTTGGGTGTTTGGGTTGACTGGGTGTTTGGTTTTGGGGTTTTGGGTAGGGTCACCCCAGGGATGCAGAACTTCCCCAGCACCCCTGCCTTCTGCAGGCTCTGTGTGTCATCTCCTGCAGGCTCTGAGCATCATGTTGTCTTCTGTAGAGGCACAGACATGGTGGGAAATTCTTTCTCTCCTGGAAATGCACAACACTGCACTCAGGATCCTAATTCTTCTCTTACCAGCTTTTGGCTAGTAAAGTGCACTACACAGATCTTCTGTCGCTTCCTCTCCTTTCTTTCTTCTCTCAGTAACCGAGAAGATTTGTCTGGATGGTATTTTTCCCCTCTGAGGCCAAGAATCTGTGGGGTTTGTGTGATGGTGAATTTAGACATCAGTGCAGTTTAAGTCTCCAAGTAAAGGATGTATGTGGAGCTGTTCAACTGTTCCCATCACCTTCCTTGCAAATACTATTCTTCTTCTATTCACATAGTCCATGAAAAACTTAAATGTTTACAAGTCTTTGAGAAAACAACATGAGTACTTTGCTTACCAGCAGGCAATAAGCAAAAGCAGGAGGAATGATGTAAATGTTTTCCCATACCAGCCCCTCAGCTGTGTGGTAATAGCAGTGTTACACCAGCACCGATTCTTCTGCACCAGAACACGTCTCTGTAGTGATGCCTGGTTGTATGTGTGACCAAGGGAGAAGCAGCAGAGCTCCCTGAAAAGTGTTATCAACAAAAATCAATCTTTTGCAAAAGCAGAGAAAGAATAGGAAGGTGGGGAGGTGTGGGGTTTTTTTTCCTTTATTTTACTAACAGAAATAGAAACTGAGTTTATTGCTGTGTTTTGATAAGGAGTGAGTTTCAGATCTGATCGTTGATGTGCTGGTCTTCCATTTTCTATGCAAGTCTTCTTTTAAATGAGTATCAACCTCACTACTGCGTATGGTGATGCGAACCAGAGTGCCTCTCCAATACACACAGGCTGCAAGGCAGCTGTTTATTGCTCTACTGACTAAGAAGTCATTGAATGGAGCTTTTGAATTCCACTGCATCCCAGGGATGGGTCAGATTGCATGCCTCATTGGTATTTCTGTGCTACTGCATGTGAAAATCCTCGTACGTATTCATGCTTTACATGAGGGGTTCTAACTTGGAGAAAATTACTGGTTTAAACTGGTGCTTTTGAAGAACATCATGAAATACAGAAGACTGTTTCCCAAGTTCCCTAGAACTGAATCTGTATAAATATGCAGTTCATTCTTTAGACTGCACTGCCTAACAAAATCAGAGTTCACAGTGCAGTTCTCAGTTTGCTTAGTATTACCCTTGCTCAATACCTCACACCAATTCAACCGCCTTCCCTCTGGCTGGCACCATCTGTCTGCTTCAATGTGAGAGAGAATTCTCCTTCAGGTTCTGTTTGACAGGCTTAAGAGTTATCAGCTTCAATTAAACATCGCTGCGCCTTCTCCAGCGGCATTTCCAGAAAATCACATTTCAGTTAAAAGCTGGTGAAGCGAGCCTTGGTATTTTTTAAGGTGAGTCACTCATCTAGACTGGAGATCATATAATGGCATCATTTCAGACCCTCTCGTAGTATTCTTGTCGCTATTTTTTCTGTCATACCCACTGTTTGTGTTACAGAATAAACAGGATTTGAGACCCAACGTAATTGGGGTGCACGACATTACATGTGTTTAGAGTAAGCTGCAACCTTGCTCAGGACTGAGGTTTCATTGCTACTCTCCAGGATTACTTTCAAGAGAGGGGAGGGATATTCTTTCTTGTTCTTTTGTAACCCCTGTGTGTAAATCACAGGAGGCCTGGGGAAAAGTCTGATAGTCAGAGAGTCAAGTAAATTCTTTGTAAGGAAAGAACAGAAAGCAGAGGCTTCTCCTGGAGTAATTTGGTCTTGGTGTGAAGATGGAACAGCAGCCTTTTCCAAGTGCAAAAGGAGTCTGAATGTGAGGGAAGGAGCAGAACTAGTTTTGTTGTTTTCCTTTCATTAAACGAGGACTAAATGTATCTGGCCCTGCTGCTTCGGGGGAGCTTGGCTTCTGATTTATTGTTTCTATAATAGAAGTCTGATTTTTCTAAAAATATCTGAGTGATTTTCATTGTGGAAAACAATGCTTGGGTCCTGTGTATAGTGGGTTACTGCTGGGGACAGGGTGGTCTGAGCTGAATAGCACCCCTCTTACCAGGTGCTATGAGGATAAGGCTGAAAGTAAGCATGAAACAAACCCACTAAAAACCAATCTTTGCTGTGGCCATTCCTAAAAACCCCACAAGACCACCTCCTTCTCGTGGCTGGGGGTATTTTACCCTGCTTTTTGTAGTGCATGTGAGTAGGACATGCTTCCCAACATACTGTGTTTGGACCATAGTTGGACAGAGTCTTGGCAGAGTCTTCTTCTAAAGGAAAAAAAAAAACCCACCCCCAAACAGAATCTTTCACCCCTGTTAGCAACAGTCACTGCTACTGTAGCAACATAGGAGAAATACAAACTGTCACCTCTAAGCTATATAGTCTCTACTTTAGAGTTCTGCTCTTTCATAAACACTGTTGTCTGGTACCAAAACACAATGCCTCTTGAAATTTGCTAATAGTGAATCAGTCCTCCGTGTTTCTCACGTCTTACAATGGTTAGTTCATTTTCACAGAATCACAAAATCATTGAGGCTGGAAAAGCCCTCTGTGCTCATCCAGCCTAACATCACCACCTCAGCCAGACCAGGGCACCAAGGGCCACAGCCAGGCTGTTCTTCAACACCTCCAGGGATGGGGACTCCACCATTGCCCTGGGCAGTCATTATGGGGTCTGATCACTCTTTCCATGAGGAAGGGCTTCCTAACATCCAACCTCCCCTGGTGCAGCTTCAAGCCCTGCTCTCTTCTCCTGTCCCTAGTTGCCTGGGAGAAGAGCCCAACACCACCCAACTCCACCCTCCCTTGAGGGAATTGTAGAGAGGGAGAAGGTCCTCCCAAGTCTTTGCTTCTCCAGGCTAAACACCCCCAGCTCCCTCAGCCTCTCCTCCTCAGACTTTCCCTCCAGCCCCTTCCCCAGCCTCATTGCTCCCTTGGACCTGCTCCAGCCCCTCAATCTCTTTCTTGAAGTGAGATGCCTGGAACTGTCTTCCCAGTACTTGAGGGGAGGCCTCACCAGTGCCCAGAACAGGGGGAGAATTATGTCTCTAGTCCTGCTGGCCACGCTATTGCTGATCCAAGCCAGGATCATTTGCTTTCTAGGACACCTGGACACACTGCTGGCTTCTGTTCAGCCGGTTGTCAGTCAGTATTGCCAGGTCCCTTTCTGATAAGGGTATCTTATTTCATGTGCTAACTGGTGCCAACACTGGGTAAGAAAGGCTTCTTAAAGATTTGCCAGGATAGATAATATCATCCACGGACAAACCAGCTCAGGTAACTGGCAGCAGGTTTCTTTGCTGTGGTGTTTAACACGGAGTGCTTCCCAAAGAGAGAACAAGTACTATTGTTGCTAAATAACAGGATGAAGTCATTTTCTGCTCTATCATGTTTTAAAAGGTAATCTTGTTTGGGTTAGACAGGCAGAGCAGAATCACTAATAACCCTTCAAAAGATGCGAGTCTGACAGAAGACAGCAGTGGCAGGTTGTTTGTAGTAAGGAAAATGCTGAGTTGCCAAAAAATTCATAGCAAAAGTGATTAATCCCCACACAAAGAAGTTGTGGAAATTCCATCCTCGGAGATCTTTAAAACTTAATTGGGCAAGACTGAGCAACTGGATTCATGTTTGGAATGTATATGGAGCAGTGAATGGCCTGCACTACTCAGTGCTTCCATGATAGCCAGCCAGGGTTGAGGTGGTAGCCTTATGGCTTCTCAGTTTATAATTCGGTAGAAAATGGGCTCTTTTGCATAAATCAGCACAAAGTTATTTCCCTTTGGATCAGTTTCCACTGGAGAGCAGATTTACGGCTCCCTTGGGGTTTCCTTGTAATAGTTGAAATGTGTTAAAGACTGCTCAGTGGTTTTGGATGATCTCTCTCTCCTCTCTCTCTCCCCCCCATTCTCTCTCATTCTAACTTTATGAAGCAGAAAAAAAAGACAGAAGGGATTTTTTTACTGACGCAGATTGAATGGTGGTTTTTAAAACATAGACCTGCAATGTGAGGTTCTGACAATTCAGTGCTCGAGACCTCACTTGTCGCTTCTGTCATCGCTGGTGGCGAGCTTTTGGAGTATTGCGTTTCATCTTATTCTCTTGGTACAGCTGACCTTCTGAAGTCCTTGCAATGCTCTCTCAATACCACATTGTGGTTGAAAACAGAAGCTTAATCAGGTACTTAGAGTTCTGTGACACAAAGGGACAGGATTAGGCTCTCACATTAACAAACTACTCATCATTAACGAAGGCATTACTTGTTAGGTCATATGCTGGACATGATGATCTTAGAGGTCTTTTCCAACCTCCCCTGGTGCAGCTTCAGGCCCTGTTTTCTCATCCTGGTGCTAGATGCTTGAGAGAAGAGCCTGACCCCCCATCCTCCCTTCAGGTGTAGAGAGCAAGAATGTGCCCCCAACACTCTTATTTTCCAGGCTGAACAACCCCAGCTCCCTCAGCCTCTACTCATCAGACTTCCACTCCAGTACAGCTTTACTTGGATTATTTTATTAAGTCAGCAATACTTCTATGAATTCCATTTCTTCCCCTAAAAATTTTTCTCTCTGCATCCCTGCTGCACAGCCGTATTGTCATGATTTGGATCTATTGCATGATTCAATCTTTAGTGACAGCTCAGAATTAACCTGCTTATTGGATTCTTGTCAACGTTATGACATAATTTCAGAGCTGTTTTCTTTCACTGCTGTTTCATATTGGCTTTAAAAAGATCATATCTTTGTTCCCATTGCAAATAGAAATTGACCTCAACTTTAAACAGATCTCTTAACATCACCTCATCTGTCTTTGGAGCTCATGGTGATCACTGTAGGTGATTTGTGGTCATTCGCTGCCATGTTTCTTATTAAACAATGGAGCTACTGTATATTTTCATTAAATTAGGGCTGTGGGCATACTTTAACCCTAGTACTGTTACATAACAAAGAGAGTTATTTCCTGATGCAGATGTATATCCTGACTTGAGTAACCTGATCTAGTGAAGGTGTCCCTGCCTAAGCAGAGTGGTTAGAACTAGGTGACATTTACAGTCCCTTCCAACCATAGATTCCATTCTATGAATCTATGAACCTACCCTGGTCCCTGAGGTTGTTCTTGCCCAGATGCAGGACTCTACACTGGTCCTTGTTAGATTGCATTAAATTTCTCCCCGCTCCAACTCCCCAGCCTGTCCAGGTATCAATACATAATCTTACATGATGGTGTATCATCAATCTGGCTTTGACTATGCAAATGGAAGCGATGAAGAGGAATGCTATGAAAGGATAGAAGATAAATCCCTGCACATTCTAAAATTGGATTCAAATCTCCTTTTTAAAACTTTTTTCATCGTGGGGTCCAAATCTCTCTTGAATACTAAATGTAATTTTTGCCCAAATGATCAAGGCAATCCATAACTCTGTCTCCTACAACACGTTCACAACGCTTTCATGTTTATGTATGAATCCTGAAAAGCTGTTTGAACAGGAGGAGAAAGGAAATTTTCAAACATTGGTGAGCTCTGGATAACTGATTTCTTGATTTACTTGTTCACGTAGCAAATGAATGAAAGGGCTTCTGTACAAAATGATATTTATCATGCTGTGTTTTATCTAACAGAGAGATGTAGCCAATGACAGCAAGAATCTCTCAGAATCCTCTTCACAGATCTGTGATGGAGAGCAGAATTCTGCACTTACTTGTTTTATTAAGAGGTATTTTTATTTGTTGCAAAGAGTTCAGCAAATGCTTTGAAAAGCAATCTGCTGACAGTGATACCTACTGAACTGCAGTCAAGGAATAGAAATGGATAATAGGACGGGTAGGTCAATACCCAATTCCTGATTTTGTGTCTAGTTCCTTAATGAGAGCACACAACCACAGAATGATTGAGGCTGGAAAAGCCCTCTGAGCTCATCCAGTCCAGCCCATGACTTAACATCACCACATCAGCCAGATCAGGGCACTAAGGGCCACAGCCAGTCTGTCCTTAAACACCTCCAGGGGTGGGGACTCCACCACTGCCCTGGGCAGACCACTCCAGAGTCTGATCATCCTTTCCATTAGGAAGGGCTTCCTAACATCCAGCCTAACCCCTGCCTCTCTATAACCGCCTATAAAGTAATTGTAGAGATCAGCTGGGACTAAACAGCCCCAGATCCCTCAGCTGTTCCTCATATAACACCTGTTCCAAATCCTTTCTTGACTTGGAAGCCTGAAATATGATGCATTGAATATATAAGGAAAAATTTTGCACACAACCTTCTCAAAGTAATTTTAAAAAGCTTCTTTGTCAGATTTCTGCTCAAACTGTTGTCTTTGAAACTTAACAGTATTTTTTCCCAAGGACTACTTTATTTCACTGAGTTTTGTGTACAGCTGCAGTAATTCTGCTCTTGTTTTATTGAGAGTGAATTCCCTTAGGTAACACCTGAGGTTTACACACCTGTCTGTGTGTACCAGAGTTTCAAAGAGATCAGCTTAGTTTTGCAAGTAAATGTGTTAGTTGACTGTGAGAGTGTCTGAGTTGCGTGGGCTATATCACATTGCTTGGTTTTTTATAGAAACCATTGACTGTGGTTCATGTTTCTTCATCTTTATATCATTTTCTTCTGATTTGATTTTACTTTAATTTTCTTTCTCAATATCTGTATGATTTTATTTATTTATAACTGTGACCATGCTGGAACATCGTACTTTCGATTGTTTTTTGAGGCAGGAATATGTTTATACATAAATAGCTCTCAGAGGAGTCTGTTGTTTTACTAGAAGGTATAACACTAGTCTTAAATGATGCCTAGACAAAACGTTAGGACATGTGAAGGTAAGAGGAAAAGATAGCTATGATTTGCTATGAGAGCATTGCCTTTGCATCCGTTTTAGTTTCATGACAGCTCTTGTACACACACATGTTCTTTTTCTGAATTGCCTTTTATTTGCTTCACCTGATTAATGGAATGAATTCTTCTGAGTTCACCACAAGTTGATAGTGAAATGGCAAGTTTGGTAGTTTGGCAGCATGAACATAGAATTATAGAATGGCCGGGGGTGGAAGGGGCCTGAAAGATTATCCAGTTCCAACCCCCCTGCAGAGGCAGGGACACCTTCACTGGATCAGGTTACTCAGGGCCCCAGCCAACCTGGCCTTCAACACTGCCAGGGATGGGCAATCTGTTCTAGCATCTCATCACTCTCATGGGAAAAAACCTCTTCCTCACAGTAAAGAATTTCTTCCTAATGTCCAACCTCAATCTCCCTTTTCCAAGTCTGTCCCCTCGTCCTCTTGCTACACACGCAAAATGAGCAGAGGAACCCTCACAATAATTGCGTCTCCTCCAAACCTCAGGGATTGTTAAGTCTCTCCATCAGCCAGGTCACATTTGTCAGTGGTTAACCACCTGGAATAAGGAGCACTTCTTGTGATCTGCACTGAAACTTCCCTAAATTATCCTATCCAGCCTACAAACTCCCAGCAGCTAATTTCTGTTTCTATTTTTTGCTGTGAACCAATTTTTGGTAAAGGAAGGATAAGACTTGGAAAATTTAAAACACCGATGTGTCAGTTTAGATCTGGAGGCCTCTCATTTCCTTCATCACAGCAGAGGAGAAATAGCAAACTGTCAGTAATTTAAGCATGATCATTTCTATCATAACTTGACAGCGGATGTGAACAAAAAAAGACGTGAAATAGCTGAAGACAGAGGAGTACCGGGAGTCCAGAAGGCAGTCTATGCAGAGCGATGTGACTTTGCTTGGGAAGTCAAACAAATATAAGTCAGATGCTTTTGGCAGACAGTAGTCTCTTTGAATTACCTCATAAATGAACGCAGGTTTGAGGAAGGGCTTTTTCTCTTCCACACAGTAAGTAATTCTTCCTTTAACTGAGCCTACACCTTTCAGTGAGTATGCACTATGAAAACAAGTTAGAAAGAGGAAGGCACAACTAAATAAAGCAAGCAGCTGCTCTAGGGAACTGCAGCACTAAGCTGGCTAAACTACTGGAGCTCTGTATCCTACTTAAGATACCTGGTGTAGAGTAGAAGTGTTGTACCTCGGGCTTTAATCGAGATACAATTATAGATCTATGTGTGTCTGGGCATCTCAGCTCAGATCCTAAAAATCCTGATGTGCTTTAATGAAGGTGATTTTTAAGCCCCTTTCTATGAGCTTGTGCTCAGGGGGAGTTGCCAGGTTTTGATGGTTATACTAGCTAACTGTGATCATTGTTTTGTAGCAGAGTGACAGCGGAGAGTTGTGGTTACAACCAGAACTTGTTTATTAAAACATTTATCATAAACAAATTGCTGCTTCTGTCCTTAGGTCCTGCTTTAAATTCTGACCTCATGTTTCTTACAAGTAGCAAAATCTTGCTTGGAAATGGTCTGTGATAAAGGCTTGGGGTATTGTTCCTTCCCCTGGAAAAGCAGATGTTCATATTTAAACAACTTCCCACGTGAGCTACACCCACAGAGCACATTAGATGTGTCTTTAGAAGGAAGACTGCTGACAAGAAAGACAACGTCCCCAGCACTGCAGAGCATTAATGTGTACCGTGTATGCCTACTGGTTTTATCCTGCTCCTGCACTTGCTGCATTTCCATGGCCTGTTCCTCTCATCCCCAGGTCTCACTGGTTTCTACCACTGCTGTTAATAGCTGTCCTTATCAGCCGAGTGCCATCTCTCCGTGCCTGTGCAGACAAGTTAAGGCAAGAAACAGCCAGCACAACCTCTTGGCTCACTGTCTGATAAGCAGAGAAAACCACAGAGGGAATAAAAACATTGAATCTCCTGCCCTTTTCGTAATTGATATTGAGAGAAAGTAATTTCTCTAATTAAGAAAAAGTAAGTTGGGAAATGGCCCATCATATGGAATATGTTGTTACAAGTGCAGTGTGCACTTGCGGCCCAGAAGGGAAACAGGATCCTGGGCTGCATCAGGAGAAGGGTGGCCAGCAGGTAGAGGGAGGTGATTCTCCCCCTCCACTCTCATGAGACCCCTCCTGGAGTGCTGCATCCAGTTCTGGAGCCCTTATTACAAGAAGGATGTGGACATGCTGGAGAGAGTCCAGAGGAGGGCCACGGGATGATCAGAGGGCTGGAGCACCTCTCCTATGAGGCCAGACTGAGACAGTTGGGGCTGTTCAGTCTGGAGAAGAGGAGGCTCCGAGGTGACCTTATTGTGGCCTCCAGTATCTGAAGGGGGCTATGAAAGATCTGGGGAGGAGCTTTTGGGGATCTTATGTAGTAACAGGACTGGGGGAAATGGAGCAAATCTGGAGATGGGGAGATTTAGACTGGATGTGAGGAGGAAGTTCTTCACCATGAGAGTGGTGGGGACTCCACCACTGCCCTGGGCAGTCCATTCGAGGCTTTGATCACTGTTTCTGGGATGAAGAGCTTCCTAATATCCAGCCTAACCCTCCCCAGGTGCAACTTCAAACCATGCCTCTAGTTGCCTGGGAGAAAGCCTGACCCCTACCTGACTACAACCTCCCTTCAGAGAGTTGTAGAGAGGGAGAAGTTCCCCCCTGAGTCTCCTCTTCTCCAAGCTGAACACTCCCAGCTCCCTAAAAACCAGCTGGGCAGTCAGTAAGGACTGCTGCTGTAGGTGTATATCACATTTCCTTTATAGGTAAGGATGTATCTCACTGGAGATAAGTGTTCAACGTGTGTCAGATGACAGGTAATATTGTGACAGGCTGTAGTTTTACCAGATAACTTAACCTCCACTGAAAAAATAGATTCTGAGTAAATTATTTCAACTGCCTCTGGTTTGCATCTGCAAGTCCGTGTCTGTGCCGGACAGTGTACACCTTTCACTGATGTTGGTTGGTCTTCTCTTAAAAATATCCTCTGCAGATTGCTTCCTCTTTGCCACATCTTTGTCTTCCTGCTGACTTCTACATACTCGTATTTCATTGCTGCTTTTAAGGTGGAGAAATAGACTGGTTTTTAATTTACTCTTTAAGGTGTGTGTATTTTGACCCAGGAGTACTAGCTGTAGTCCTTTCACTTCAGAAAATCAAGATCTAAGATTTCCACATATTTTTGCTTTATAATTCAGTAACTTATTTATTACCTTGGAAAAAAGGAGACTGGGGGGTGACCTCATTAATGTTGATCAGTATGGAAAGGGCAGGTGGCAGGAGGAAGGAGGCAGGCTCTGCTAAGTGTCATCCAATGATAGGACAAGGGGCAACAGGGAACAGAGGCAGTTCCACATAAACATNGTCCCTGCCAGTCCCTAACAGTCTGTGATTCTGTGACTTTAAAAGGCACCAACATGCTTTATATGATCTTTATTTGTGCAACTATTGTCAAAGACACTGGCATTCTTTCCCACAAACCCTAATCCGATTAAACATGTGTATATTTTTATATACTTCATATGTCTTTGCCTTCCTTTGTAGATGCATGTATATCCTGAGCAGCTATTTTGCTTCATGTTCCAATGCATTATATATTCAGAAACAGACTGTAACATGCTGTCGTGAATTGGTATTGCAAATCATGCTGGCTTTTATATATAATATTGGTAAATGTTTAGACAGAACTCCAAATACTCCTGCATCATCCCACTTAGATGCAAGATTCAAAAATGCAACAACATTCCACATGTAAGAGATAAAATCCAGAGTTCATCCCACACTGCTGTATGATACTCAGCCTATTAACAAGTGGTAAGACAGGGGTCAAGAACTGTTGCATCACTCAAAGAAACTATCACTCATGACATTAACATGGGCTCTCATTTTTTAACTCAGAAACTTATTCTTTCATCTTGGATTTGACAACTCGAATGGGATTTAGACCTGTGGTTTTCCTGACAAGAGATATCACCCATGTGATACTGTGAACTGCAGTTTCAAGTTTAATGGCTCGGGGTGTTTAATTTGCTGTCAGCGTGACTAATGGTGAATGCACTCGTTCTTTATGGGTTCACTCAGAGAAAGAAGAGTCTGAGGATTCAAACTGTCATCCAGATTAAATTATTTTTGTTTTTTATCTGAGTCAATTTCCAGGTTTCCCATTGAAATGTGAACTTCACTGCGTTTTCTTACTGTTAGTCCTGAACAGCTTTATCATAACCATCCTCATTAATCAGAAGGAGAAGCTTCCACCCCAAACAGGACATTTCTGTGGAACCCAGGGAAAGTTCCTCCTGTTTTAGAACTGGTTTTCGTAGGGATGAGCTGGAGATACCTACAGCAGAGTAACAGTAAAAGCCGGTGTGATGTTAGAGAGTCTGAAAGTACGTGAGTGAGTAAGCTGGATTCAAACTGTAAGGCTAACGTTAGTGTGTGAAACAGAAATGGTTTCCTTGTTGGCACGTATTTAAAGAAGGGAAGCAAACACTAAGGACTTGGTGCTGGATTTTTACAGTACCAAGAAAATCAAGTCCTTGGCAAATGAGTAGCAGGAATTACCAGCCTTCTGGAATAAATCAGAATTTAGTTTCTAGTTGGACAACTCGTAGAAGTGTCAAAAGAAGTCTGCAAGTACAGATTGAGAAGATTTATCAAGCTGCTCTTATTTTCTGAGTTGTTTTAGCCAATCCTTGGAGCGCACAGAAATTCTTACCAAACAGCCAGCAAAATCATTTGGCACTAAATGACTTAAACAGCAACACAGAGACCCAGGATTTCATAAACCGGTCTGCCTTACGGAGCTCTTTACTCTAGATGTATTCCTGGAGTAAGGGATAAGAAACAGTACTGAATGAAATTAGATTTCCACGTGGCATGCTTTTGAATCTTGGACATGGCTTTACTGTGTTTCTCATTAAACTAAAGCTAAACCAGCATTAGTTACACCCCCTCAGTTCTCAGCAGAGTTTGTTTAAAAATCCTTACCCAGCTGCTCTCGAGGAAGTGAAGGCAAGTCAGGCGTGAAACAACAACATTATGAGTATTTCCTTGGTGTTCATTTATAGACGGTGGGGTTTTAGGACAATTCCAAAGCTGTTGTTTTATATTTTATTGTTGAAGTTTCAGTGGTGTCTGGTAGGTAGAACCGACAGGTAAACTGAAAATCCACTAGGGAAAGGTTTGAGTGTGAAACATCCTCTGTACATTTCAGTTTAAGAAACAAACTCGCGTCCAGCTTTTCTGTAGTTCAGAAGATCAATGTATGGAACCCTGTCTATTGTAGAGGAATATTTTAGAGAATTCTAACCAGCACAGTGAGTCTTCATTAGAATTCAAATTATTTGAGTGTTTATTTTCTGATTTCTGTAGGAACTTTCATTTGGCAGTTTACATTAAACAGTAACCTCGTTATAGATTGTAATTGTAGTTGTTTTTTCATCTTGGTTATCACTCGAATGCCAAGAGACAATTCTATGCTATTCAATACTATTATGTTTAATATTGTATTTTTCTAAAGTTGCATCATTTCTTGAATGCAGGTATTGCTTGCCATCATTTCACACAGGCATTTAGATTGGATCTTAGGAAGAAGTTCTCTAATGAGAGAGTGGTTGGGCACTGGAACAGGCTGCCCAGGGAGGTAATGGAGTCACCATCCCTGGAGGTGTTTAAAAGATGAGTAGATAGAG
>VZRI01002516.1:0-13762 GCA_013397515.1 Upupa epops | reverse complement strand
CATAAACATAAAAAATTTCTTCATGGTGAGGGTGACAGAGCACTGGAAGGGGCTGCCCAGGGAGGTTGTGAAGTCTCTTTCTCTGGGGACCTTTAAAACCCACCTGGACATGTTCCTGTGCGACTGGATCTAGGGGATTCTGCTCATTCAGCATTAGTTACACCCCCTCAGTTCTCAGCAGAGTTTGTTTAAAAATCCTTACCCAGCTGCTCTCGAGGAAGTGAAGGCAAGTCAGGCGTGAAACAACAACATTATGAGTATTTCCTTGGTGTTCATTTATAGACGGTGGGGTTTTAGGACAATTCCAAAGCTGTTGTTTTATATTTTATTGTTGAAGTTTCAGTGGTGTCTGGTAGGTAGAACCGACAGGTAAACTGAAAATCCACTAGGGAAAGGTTTGAGTGTGAAACATCCTCTGTACATTTCAGTTTAAGAAACAAACTCGCGTCCAGCTTTTCTGTAGTTCAGAAGATCAATGTATGGAACCCTGTCTATTGTAGAGGAATATTTTAGAGAATTCTAACCAGCACAGTGAGTCTTCATTAGAATTCAAATTATTTGAGTGTTTATTTTCTGATTTCTGTAGGAACTTTCATTTGGCAGTTTACATTAAACAGTAACCTCGTTATAGATTGTAATTGTAGTTGTTTTTTCATCTTGGTTATCACTCGAATGCCAAGAGACAATTCTATGCTATTTAATATTATTATTATATTCAATATTATATTTTTCTAAAGTTGCATCATTTCATGAATGCAGGCATTGCTTGCCATCATTTCACACAGGCATTTAGATTGGATCTTAGGAAGAAGTTCTCTAATGAGAGAGTGGTTGGGCACTGGAACAGGCTGCCCAGGGAGGTAATGGAGTCACCATCCCTGGAGGTGTTTAAAAGATGAGTAGATAGAGCACTTAAGGCCATGTCTAGGGGTTAGGGAGATCTGGGGATGATCCTGCAGGTCCTTTCCAGCCACAGTGATGCTGTGATTCTATGACTCTTACCATGCTGTCATCTTAAGAACAGAACAGGCACAGTGACTTTACTGTAAGGGATGTGTGCTCTGTCTAAGGGCTAGACCTTTACATGGTTCTCTGCTATGTGTGCTGTTCTCAGTGAGAGGAGAAACTTATCAGCAGAAAGTATTGATGCTCTGAATGGCAATAGCCTTTCTAAGATGATTTGATCCCAGGAGTCCCTCACTGGTCTCCAGGCCAGGAGCATGGGTACGGTAGTGAGCAGCAGCGTTACGTTCCTATTGCAACCAAAAAGTTGTGCTCAGTCACGTTTCACTGGCAATGTCACAACAGTGAACTCAGTGATTTATTACGATTCAGCTTATGAGTTGTTTAGCCCAATGATTTATCTTCATAAAGTGCTAGTGACAGCCTCCACTCTGCATCAGAATATTGTTAACACAAGTAAAGTATGATGCAAAGATAATGCGCTCTCATGATTTATCGACTGTGGGTCCTGTAATTACTAATTATGGATATGACATACCACCTGATGAATAAAACGCTACAGCAAATCTGTAGTGAAAAATTATTATAGCAGCACAGTTCAAGCTCCTATCAAAAAGACATTTTACACCAAGGAGAGAGATGAAATTTTTGAAACTTTAAACAAAAATAAATCTCTATTTGCACCAATAACTTTTAATAAAAACAACAGGAAAATAATATTTCTGAGTTCTAAGCTCTCTTTTTTCTATTGTGATATGGAAACCAATGTGATTATTAAAGGTGAGTGGATGGAAACGTTTTGGAAAAGACATCTTGATTACTGGTAATTGCTGAAGTGGCACTTTCCTCCTCAGCATCAGGCGATGAGGGCTGACAAGCAGTTAGGCTAAACTAAATGTTCTAATCTTGGCCAGACTCAGCAAAACTTCTGTTACCTTCTTTTAATTATTGCCAGGTATAATTTAGTTCTTATCTACTAGAAGACAAAAATGAACACATCAGGGAGTGATCATTCCCCTCTCCTCAGCTTTGGTGAGGCCACACCTTGAATGAATACTGGGTCTACGTTTGGGCCCCCCACTACAGGATGAACATTGAAGGGCTGGAGAGGGCACAGATGTGGCTACCAAGCTGGTAAAGGATTTGGAACCTGTGTCGTGTAAGGAATGGCTGAGGGACTCCAGGTTGTTTAGCCTGGAGAAGAGGAGACAGAAGGGAGACCTTGCTTTCTCCAACTATGTAAAAGGAGGTTGTAGAGAGGTGGGAGTTACTCTGTCCTCCCTAGTGGGCAGTGATAGGATGAGGGGGAATGGCCTGAAGCTGCACCAGGAGAGGTTCAGGTTGGATGTCAGGAGGAATTTCTTTCCTGAAAGGGTTGTCAGGCACTGGAACAGTGAGGGGAGTTGGGGAGCTGCCCAGGGAGGGGGTTGAGTCCCTGGAGGTGTTGAAGAGAAGGGCAGATGTTGCATTGAAATACAGGGTTGAGTGGTGCTGATAGGGCTAGGAAAAGCTTGGACTTGGACTTGCAGGTGCCTTCCAGTCACTATTATTCTCTGATTCTGTATCATAAAGGTGTTTGTGAAGTAAACAGCAGTAATCAGTGGTGATTACAGTGCTGTAGTCTGTAAAGCCCTAAGAAACACTTTTGGAAAGTATGTTAGTGCTCCACTTCACAATTAACATCTAAAGTACTATTAAAATCTGTCTTTGTCCCCCTAACAAAATACCTGAAGGAAGCAGAACAGAAAACTTACTCCTGAGGAACAATTTCTACACTTGAATTTGAATCTTAATCTTTAGTATCTTCTGTATGGAACAACAATGCCTAGTGACTGCTGATGCTTCTCACACAAAGATCAGTGCAGACCCAAGAACAGAGCTGCATTGCAAGGCAGAAATTTGTTGTCACAGTGGTTGTAGCCTCCAGCCTGCTAATTCCAGTTTGCTACCTCTAAGCCCGAGTTTTAATTTAGCTACATGTAGAACATGATGGGACAGATTCAACACTGACTTTGAAAGACTTCTGTTCTCTCTGTACTTCTGGTGTGTTTGCCCAGCAGGTATTTACTACAGTAACTCAGACTCCCATCACACACTTAAACCTGCAGCAGAGAAGAGGCACTGATAGACATTACCTCATAGAGTATTGCCATTTGCATTTCTGAAATGTAACTCCTCCTAACTGTATATTTAATTTTTTGTCTTTGCATATGAGGCAACAGTGTGCCCAGGTGGCCAAGAAAGCCAGTGGCATCCTGGCTTGTATTAGAGTGACCAGCAGGAGGAGGGAGGAGGATAGTCCTCCTGTACTTGGCACTGGTGAGGCCATGCTTTGAATATTGAGTTCCATTCTGGGGCACTCACTACAGGAAGCACATCGAAGTGCTGGAGTGTGTCCAGCAAAGGGTGATGAGGCTCATGAAGTGTCTGGAGCACCACTCCTCTGAGGAGCAGATGAAGAAACTGGGGTTGTCTAGCCTGGACAAAAGGAGGCTAAGGGGACCTTATCTCTCTTTACAAGTATGTGAAATAAGGCTGGAGTGAGGAGGGGCAAAGACACACGTATGTAGTTGATTTTTCTGATGGAGAGTGGTAGGTTTCCTTTTTCTACAGCTCATGTCTGTGTGACAGAAGGAGAGATTCAAATAAATCCTTGTCAAAATGCACACTGTAAAAGAAAAATTAAATGTTTCTCCCTTTTATTATATAAAACGAAAATAAATGATAAAAAGGAGGTTAGTATAATAGGATTAAAACATGAAAAGGGCTGCTATGTGGCTTTCATTGCAGAGAATGTTGTGTCTACAGCATTGCATATCTCCTAAACAGGAGCATAATGGAAACTACCGGTGCTGATTTAAAAGCATTGCCAAATGAACAGCAGCAAGCTGCTTTCGTGCACCGCATATACTGTGACAGAGCTCACTTCTTCCCCCACCCGTTTGATTTAAGCCCTCAACCACGCATTGTTGACTGCTAGAAAGTGTGCACTGAAAGACATGTTTGTATGCCTCAGACTTATTAGAACCTTGGCAGAATATTTAGATTGTAGAATCACAGAATCTTCAGGGCTGGAAAGGACCTGCAGGATCATCAAGTCCAGCCCTCATCCCAGCATCTCCCTAACTTCTAGAGCATGGCCTTGAGTGCTCTATCTACTTGTTTTTTAAACATCATCAGACACAGTGACTCTACAATCTCCCAGGGCAGCTGTTCCAGTGCCCAACCACTCTCTCATTAGAGAACTTCTTCCTAAGATCCAATCTAAACCTCCCCTGATGCAATTGAGGCCATTTCCTTTCATCCTATCTGTAGTTATTTGGGAGAAGAGGTAAGCAGAAGCCTTGCTACAGCCTCCTTTTAGGTAGCTGCAGAGAGCAAGGTCTCTCAGCCTCCTCTTCTTTAGACTAAACAACCCCAGTTCCGTCAGCCACTCTTCATAAGGCCTGTTTTCTACACCTAGACCTCTCCCCAGCCTTCTTGCCCTTGTCTGGACCCAATCCAGTACCTCAATGTCCTTCTTATACTGTGGTGCCCAAAACAGGACACAGTACTCAATGTGCGCTCTCACGAGTGCAGAGCACAGGGTGCTATGCTTTGCTTTTATACACTCGAGTGATCTCCCACTAGAACATGGTTTTAAATATTCATGTTGGTTCAGAGCCATCGCTAGGAAGGTTGTCTCAGGAAATTCAATACCTAAAGAAAGTTACATTTATTTTTGGTGTTGAAAATGTCAATTTACCTTCAGTTAGTTCTGTTTCCTTTTGGAATTAATTATTTTAAGCCAAACTGACACTGTTGGGCACCTGTGAGATAATCCACTGCAGTAAGAATTAGTCAGTGCTCATTTTCACTGAATATTTCAGTGTAATAAACTGAAGATTTACAGAAACCATTTCCTTCCCTATCTGGAATAGCTAATTATTTTACATAAATACAACATTTATTTATGTCTCATTTACCCAGTGTCAGTGTGTAAAGAATGGGTGCTATCTCCATTAGACTGTCTGAACTGGATTAAATCAAAGATATGAAGAAGTAGGTTACTGCTGTAGTCTTTTCACCATTTAGCCATTAAAATAATAAAGACGCAATAAAAATTATAAATGATTGTAAGTCTTCAAATTCAGAAAAGACCACCTCCAAAACAGCTAGGAAAAATGTATTCTATGGGTAAATGTGGTGGAATGGTAGTGGTAAGATGAAAAGGAAAGCTCTGGTTAGCTCACTTGGATCTTACATGAAGTTGCTGAATGGTTTTTAAACTATAATTTCCAGTGCAGAAAGATACCCATCAGTAACTCTAAAATACCTATAACTAATTTCAAGTTTTACAAATATAACACTATTTCTAAGCTGCTTTACTTCTTAAATAAGAAGAAACTACAACTTTTTTCCTAAAACAATCTAGAGTTTTCCTGTTTAAATTTTTGAGCTGGATATGTAATTAAATTCCTAGTCTCTGTAATGATTATTGAAGGCATTTGTAACCTAAGGACATTAGTATGTTTATGTATTTAAGTTAGGAAAGAGAGTTGATTGTCTGCAGTGTAAAGATAACTGTTTTCAAGTCTGAACTATGAGAGCTACTATGTGTTCATAGGCCACAGTGCTCTACAGTAACGACACTGTTAACAGATGAAAAGTATAGTGTTAGGTAGATCATTAGGAGTTGGAATGGACCTCCAGAGGTCATCGAGTCCAACCCCCTGCTCAAGCAGCATCATAGAACCTAGGTCAGATCATACAGGAATGCATCCAGACAGGTCTTGAAGTCTTAAGAGAAGGAGAGTCCACAATCATCCTGGGCAGCCCATTCCAGTACTCAGTAACCCTTACAGGAAAGAAGTTCTTCCTCAGGTTGAGGTGGAACTTCCTGTGCTCAAACTCACACCCATTGTCCCTTGTCCTGTCACAGGGCGCAAGCGAAAAGATATATTCTCTTTCTTCTTGATACCCAGCCCTCATGGATTTCTAGGCAGTGATTAAATCCCCTCCTTGTCTTCTCCTCTCCAGACTAAAGAGCCCCAGGTATCTCAGTCTTTACCCATAAAACAGGTGCTTCCGTCCCTTAATCTTCCTTGTGGCCCTCTGTTGGAATCTCTCTGTCCCTCTTCAACCAGGGATCACAGAACTGGACTCAGTACTCCAGATGTGGCCTCACTAGGGCAGAGTAGAGGGGGAGGAGAACTTCCCATGATCTGCTGGACACACTCTTCTTGATCCATCCCAGGGTTTTATTGGCCTTCTTGGCCACAAAAGTGCACTGCTGGTCCATGGATAATTAATCTCTGTATTGTTGCTTCTCACTAGTCCTTCCCAGGTGAAGGACTCTGTGCTTGTTCTTTTTGTCCCTCATTAAATTCCTCTTTACCCCTTCCCTCCAGTCTGTCCAAATCTTCCTGAATGGCTGCACAGCCATCAGGTGAATTGTCCAGATCTCCCAGCTTAGTGTCATGAGAAACTTGCTGAGGAGACACTCTGTCCCAGCACCAACGTCATTAATAAAGACATTGAACAAGTCTGGGCCCAGCACTGATCCCTGGGGGACACCACTGGTTACAGGGCCCCAGCTTGACTCAGGTTAAGCTATTAGAGCCAATGTTTTCTGAGCTGACATGCCCTGGAACACAGCAAGAGGCTGCTGGCAGCAGGCACTGTTGTTCATTAACATCATCATCCTTTCTGCAAGCTGAGACACTTAGCATGGTTCTGATTCCTAGAAGCATTTTCTTTACACCTACAACACAATGACAGGAATAAAGAATGTGAGCAGAAGAGCAGGAAGAGGAGAGAAGAAGCCCTGTGCCTGAAAAGCTAAAAACAAGCTAAAAGCTAAAGCAGTTGCCTGAGATTCTCCAATGTCTAAGCTTGGAATTTTCAAAACATGGGAGTTTTTTGTCAGTGCAGTGGGCCCAGCACTGATCCCTGTTTTATTGGTTTTCAGTAAAGTCTGAAAAGCAGTATTAACTATGAAAATAGTTAATTATCTACTTTTTGGGGTGGTTGTGTGTGGTTTTTTACAATACATCTCATCTATTCAAGACTAGAGCTGTGTTTGAAACTAAATGTTCTATTTCTTCCAACATTAACTTGCAAAGAAAAGTCCTCATAAATGAGCCACCACCACTGGGGAAACTCCTCACCTTAGAAGAGAATGTTGAGCTTAATCATGAGGGAAAAACTTATCAGAGCTCTTTCTGTTTTGTTGGAGAACAGGATGTTCAATCATGAACATCTCTTCAAAGACTGCACTTGCTTCTGTCTTAGCTTGCTGAAAGTGAAGACAATTAAAAATGAGAAGGACTCTTCTGAACCATAAATCTTAAGGCAGATTATGTAGTTGGATGACTTATTCCATTAACTGTCTAAAATTTTGCCATAGGAAGAAGTTTGATTTTGTTTTTTCAGTTAAAAAAAAAGCAATTAGCTAAACACAGAGAAGCACAGGTCTTGTAATTACATCCTGGTTGATTTATTAACAGTTTATTCTGATGGAATAATATTTGGTGCTGTTTATATTTGTTTATATTTGAACACAGCTGAATATCTCAAACTAAATGCCATTGGTTTCTTTCCTTATGGCTAGAAATTTTGGTGCAAAAGGGTACTGAATTAGTGAAGGATGGGGCAGAAATATTAACCACCACCACCCTCAGATGAAACACAGAATCATCGTGGCTGGAAAACATCTGCAGGATCATCAAGTCCAACATTCAGCCCTCATCCCCAACCCCCCTATACCATGGCCTCAAGTGTTCTGTTCCAGTGCCTAGCCACTCTCTCAGTAAAGAACTTCTTCCTAAGATCCAATCTAAACCTCCCCTGATGCAATTGAGGCCATTTCCTTTCATCCTATCAGTAGTAGTTTGGCAGAAGAGACAAGCAGAAGCCTTGTTGCAACCTCCTGTCATACAGAGCATGGTGCTGGCTGACTGAAGTGTAAGCAGGCACAAAGAAACCCCTCTTTCTGCCTTCAGCTTCCAGCAGGAAAGATCTTGCCATAGGCAGACAAACTTCAGGCTTCTGGATTCATGGGTTACAGGGAATCCACATGGTCATTGCTGAACATCCAGCAAAGCCTACTGTTTCCAGCACCTCTACGGCATGTTCATGTGCCTGCTTTCTGTTCATCTTCAGCATCTCCCAGAGTCCTGAGTACTGAGGGTTTCATCAGCGAGTAAGACTTTACATGCTATTACAATATAATACAACAGCAGGAACTTAAGGCCAGTGTTTTACTGCATAGCCTATTCATGGAGAGGTAACGATAATGTTCTTTCCCTGGTTTACTCTTAAACATTTAACCTATCTCTAAGACAAGGTTCTGCTCCGATGCAGCGGTTGTTACGCTGTTGACTTCAGAAGAATTGTGTCCATGTGTATCAGCAGACTCCATAATCTTGCACTCATTAGTAGCCAGTTATTGAGTCATCCCTTTAGCAGAAGATTTGATTGCACCAGATTAAGCGCAGAAATATTTGAGATTCTCGCTACTATCGCTTTCTTTGAGGTGTAACTCGGCCAGATATTATCTGAGTTCTCCGTTATGTATTAAATCATTGCACTTTCATAGAGTCATTAATCTCATCCTTCTTCCATGTCTGCAATAAGCAAAACATCTGTTTGTTCTTGTTGGATCAAAGTGCCTACCTCAAGAGTCATACTTTTAAAATAATGACATTTAAATAGAAATCCTAGATCGGGATAATGCATTTCATGAACGTCTCTAATTTGCATATGAAACCAGCTTATTCAGAACTCAGTGGGGAATTGGTGGTGACAGCAGTGGTTTTTTTTGTTCTCAGCTTGTGTACCAGAAAGTTACAAGTAAGAAAAAATACTGCAGATAAAGGCAAGAGTCAGCTCAGAGGAGAGATTGAACTGCAGGGAGAACGGCTAGTTGGGTGTTTGAGATGTCCACTCGAAACTTTGCAACTTCTCCATTTTTACAATGAGGGTACTGGAACTGGAATAGTGGTGACACCAAGTTGGAGGGGAGTGTTGATCTGCTGGAGGGGAGGAAGATGCTGCAGAGAGATCTGAACAGGCTGGGTCAATGGGCAGAGGCCAACGGGATGAGGTTGAACAGGGTCAATTGCAGGGTCCTACACTTTGGTCACAAGAACCCTCTGCAGCTACAGGCTGGGGGATGAGTGGCTAGAGAGGGGCCTGGCAGAGAGGGACCTGGCAGCACTGGTTGACAATCATGTGAACAAGACCCAGCAGTGTGCCCAGGTGGCACAAAAAGCCAATGGCATCCTGGCTCGTATCAGGAATAGTGTGGCCAGCAGGACTAGGGGTGAAATTCTCCTCCTATACTGGGCACTGGTGAGGCTTCATCTTGAGCACTGGGAGCACTTCTGGACCTATCACTTCAAGAAAGAGATTGAGGTACTGGAGTGGGTCCAAAGGAGAGCAACAAGGCTGGAGAAGGGACTAAAGGGAAAGTCTGATGAGAAGAAGCTGAGGGAGCTGGGGTTATTTAGTCTCGAGACTCAGGGGGGACCTTATTCCTCTCTACCCTGAGACCAGACCCTCCCAGACCCTGGAATGGATTGCCCAGGGCAGTGGTGGAGTCCCCATCCCTGGAGGTGGAAGGACAGACTGTTTGTGTCCTGGTCTAGCTTATTGTGGTGGTGTTAAGTCATGGGCTGGGCTGAATGAGCTCAGAGGTTATTTCCAGCCTCAATAATGCTGTGATTCTGTAACACTTTGCCCAGGGAGACAGTAGATGCCACACACCTGGCAGCATTCAAGATCAGATTGGCTGGGGCTCTGAGCAACCTGCTCTATCTGAAGACGTTCCTGCTAAACACACTAGATGACATTTGAAGGTCTCAAAAAGTTCTATGCATCTATGAAAATTATTTTAATAGAAACAGTTGAATCCTGGTTTACAGAAAGGGCTCAGCTTGATTTTTTAAGACCGAGCAGAAGTAATTCCTCATGTAATAAACTATTATGATAGAAATACCTCATGCAGCTGAACAAACTTATTCCCTGTGGGAGAATGTACCGCATAGCCCAGTAATAAATTAACTCCCTGGAACAGAGCATTATCACATTAAGAATGGAAGATTCATACCCCTGCCTCTAAAACATGTGATCAACGAAAAGCAGATAAAGACAGCGGCAGAGATAAAACAGGGTCTTGGTTAAATCCCCAGGGAACACAACACTGTAAGGACTTGCCGAGTGCTAGTGAGCAATCTTGATACAGTGCTGGTACATAAACTCCACAGCAAAATGCAGCAGTAAGAATTTTTTAAGCAAACACAAAATAGCCCCAGTGGCGATTGGTTTTGCGATTGCATTTCTGTGGCAACGTTGGTGCAGCGCACCCGGGGAGGTAATTGCCACACGCTCTTACTCCCTGAGCATTGTGAATATGTGTAACTAAGAAGACAGCCTTGGTGCATGATAATTTTGTAGCTGATACAGTAAAGAGCTCATAAAGTGTCATCTTTCAGGCACTGACAGGAGTGATGCCGTCTTGTAGGGGCAGTGTGACTCCTTATTTTCTTTAATTGTTGGTATATTTTACTACATCCTGAGCATGCAAGTAGAACCCATGGAATTAGTTTTTGCTGGCACCCTGCAGCTCTTCTCATGTGCTGATCCACCTTCCTTCCCCTGCTTCTTGTCTGGAGTCAGTGCAGCGCTCAGATGAAGTTTAACAGAGCCAAGTGCAGGATCCTACACTTTGGCCACAATTACCTCCTGCAGCTACAGACAAGGGGATGAGGGGCTGGAGAGCAGTCTGGCAGACAGAGAGACCTTGGAGAACTGCTTGACAGCCAGCTGAACAGGAGCCAGCACTGTGCTTAAGTGGCCTAGAAGGCCAATAGCATTCTGGCCTGTATCAGGAATAATGTGGTCAGCAGGAATAGGGATGCCATTCTCCCCCTGTGCTGGGCACTGGTGGCCTCCCCTCAAGTACTGGGGGCAGTTCTGGGCCACACACTTCAAGAAAGAGATTGAGGGGCTACAGCATGTCCAGAGGAGCAACGAAGCTGAGGAAGGCACTTGAGGAAAAGCCTGATGAGGAGAGACTGAGGGAACTGGGGTTATTTAGCCTGGAGAACAGGAGACTCTGGGGGAACTCTGTAACTCCCTGAAGGGAGATTGTAGTCAGGTGGTAGTTGGGCTCTTCAGTGTCAGTGAGNTGTAGTCAGGTGGGAGTTGGGCTCTTCAGCGTCAGTGAGCTGACACTGGCCACAGTCCAAGAGTTCTTCTCTCTATGCGTTTGAGCTCTCAGGCAAAAAAAGGCCATAGTTGCCCCCGTGGCCACTGCAGCTAGGGTTAGGCTTCTTCTATGTTCCACCCTTTGTTGGCGGGTAGGCAGAGAGCCATTGCTTGGCCCCCCTCTTCCCCCTCAGGGGCAAGGGGAGCTGTCTTGCAGAGGAGCTCTCTGTTTTACAAGACGTTCTGGAAAAGAAGGGAAGAAAACTTTCCACCTGTAGGGTCAGGACACTGACCCAGGAGTCTGCTGGGAAAGCCCTATCTAGCTTCAAAATAAATGCTATTTTGACATAAAAGCACCAAAATTGACACTTGAAAATTCAATAATTATCAACCTGTAGCACACATCATTCTTGATTTTTCGTTCAGCTGATGGCATCACCCATGTTTTAAGAACGAACACTTGGGGGTTTTCCAGGATGCACAAAAATCTGTGTTGTGCTGGACATACAGAATATAAAAATTAATGACATGTGGGAGGACTCCAGTTCACAGATTGGACGGAAAAGGTGGATCCTGCCCCTCTATAACAATTACTTCTACCAGCCCCCTTGACACCCATGAGTGTAACCTATCAGAACCCATGAGTTTGTGAATGTTCAGCTTCTTTAATTGATTCCTAACCCAGTCCTCACCCACCAAGGTAAACTCTTCCTTTGACCTGTATTTTCTGGTTTTCCAGTGCCTGTGTGATAATGTCTTCACATTCTGTGAGTAACCCTGTATCTCAAGGAGAAGATTAACTGTGAAGTCACATTCCATATCAGCCTTTCCTCCTCTTCATTTTTCTTTCCCTGTTCTTGAAAATATCCATCTTGGGATAAAGGCAGCAATCATGAGTATTATGTGTCCATTGGGCTGGTTACTCCCTTCAGTTAAACGGACCCATTGGTATCTTTTCTTTCTGAACTTGATTGTTAGAGCAACATATTCTTTTAGCAAAAGAGAGGATGTGGCCATTGATAGGAAAGGTGAGTGGTAACATCTGTACTTAGATAAAATCATACCTCACAGCATGGACATGTTTGTAGTCCCAAGACTTGTATTTATGATAGAGGGTTATTTTGCTGGTACCTGTTAACGCCTTGTTATCACCCTGAACTGGATCTCATGTCTGCAGTAGCCTTCATTAAGCTTTGCATAATGAGCAGGAGAGCAAAGGACACAAAACACAAAGATAATGAATATTTGACTAAATGAATCTTTTACTAAAAGAAGTGTTCCCATGTTTTTTGTTCTCTGTAGGCTCTGGGCTCAATGATGGGCAGTGGCATGAAGTCCGATTCCTAGCTAAGGAAAATTTTGCAGTCCTCACCATCGATGGTGATGAAGCTTCAGCTGTTCGAACAAACAGCCCTCTACAAGTTAAGACTGGAGAGAAATATTTCTTTGGAGGTAAGACAATAATAAAACAAGTATCTGCTTAAGGTGCTGCTGTCTTTACTCTGCATAATAGGTGAAATGTAGTAGATCCTAATATGGCGACAATGCCTGGGTGCTCTTCATCAAAAATAAAAACACTAACCTTAATTAACTTCTCAAGGATCTTTTTACATCTTCATCTTTGCAAAACAAACCCTGAGAAATTCTAACTAGGAATGATTTCACAGGACTTCTTGGAACAGAGACTAGGGATGTAATTTTCCTGTACTGAGCACTTTTGGGGTCTCAACTCGAGTACTGGGAGCAGTTCTGGGCCCCTCACTTCAAGAAAGAGATTGAGGGGCTGGAGTGGGTCCAGAGGAGCAGTGAAGCTGGGGAAGGGACTGGAGGGAAAGCCTGATGGGGAGAGGCTGAGGGAGCTGGGGGCGTTTAGACTGGAGAAGAGGGGAGGAGACTCAGGGGGGATCCTCTTACTCTCTGCAACTGAAGGGAGGTTGTAGTCAGGTAGGAGTTAGGCTCTTCTCCCAGGCAACTAGCACCAGGATGAGAATGCAAGTCCTGAAGCTGGGCCAGGGGAGGGTTAGACCATTTCCCCTCATCCTATCATGAATAATTTGGGAGAAGAGACCAGCACCAGCCTCACTGCAACCTCCTTTTAGGTAGCTGTATAGAGCAATAAGGTCTCCTCTCAGCCTTTTCTTCTTCAGACTAGATAACCCCAGTTCCCTCGGCCACTCTTCATAGGGCCTGTATATATTTATATATAGAAATATATGTAAATAGTCATAACATTCCCTCAAGTGCTACTAAAGTTAGTGGGATATGAAGTGTCCCCATTTCATTATCACCACACCTGGAGATTTTACGTCACAAGGGGTCAACTACCTGTTGCTGCAACATGCATTCCTCAAACACCCTTAATATCATGAAGAGTTTTGTGGGTTTTACATGTTGACTCAAATAGGAGTTCTAGCACAGCCACCTTCTGCGATCTTAAAATGATTTTGTTGCCAAAGCTTAGTACATCAGAGTGGTGAGAACAATCTGAGGCATCTCATTATGTGAAGTGATACGAACTCATGTGGGAGAAAATGGAAAGCAATGCCAAACACAACACATTCAGTAGTAAAGTTTATTCATTTGGATAGGTAAAATCCCCAGTGTGTCT
>VZRI01002515.1:308028-337248 GCA_013397515.1 Upupa epops | reverse complement strand
GATTAACAGGATGAGGTTTAACAAGGCCAAGTGCAGAGTCCTACATTTTGGCCACAGTGCTACAAACTGCGGGATGAGTGGCTGATGAGTGGCCTGGCAGAGAAGGATCTGGGAGTACTGGTCAACAACTAGCTAAATATGAGCCAGCAGTGTGCCAAGGTGGCACAAAAGGCCAATGGCATCCTGTCTTGGATCAGGAATTGTGTGGCCATTGGGACTAGGGACATAGTTCTCCCCACGTACTGGGCACTGATGAGGCCTTACCTCAAGTACTGGGGTCAGTTTTGGGCCCCTTACTTCAAGAAAGACATTGAGGTGCTGGAGTGGGTCCAGAGGAGAGTAATCAGGCTGGTGAAGGGACTGGAGGGAAAGTCTTAGTGAGGAGAGGCTGAGGGAGCTGGGGTTGTTTTATCTTGGAGAAGAGGAGACTCAGGGGGGACCTTATCATGCTCTATAACTACCTGAAGGGAAGTTGTACACCGATGGGGCTCAGCCTTTCTCCCAGGCAACTAGTGATAGGAATAGAGGGCAGAGCCAGATACTGTGTCAGGGGAGGTTTAGGTTGAATGTTAAAAAGCACTTCCTTGCGGAAAGTGTGGTTGGACATTGGAATGGACTGCCCAGGGAGGTGGTGGAGTCCCCATCCCTGGAGGTGTTTAAGAAAGTTTGGACGTGGCACCTAGTGATCTAGATGATTGTGGTGATGTAAGGTGATAGACTGTGTTTGATGATCTTAGAGGTCTTTTCCAACTTCAGTAATTCTGTGATGAAGTTTTCTTGTGTGGGCTAGGTTGTTGTTGGGGCAGAAGTGGACCCTGAGAAGGGCATACAGCTTCCATTTCCTGAAACAGCCATGAAGAACAGTCACAGTGGAAACTGTGAGTGCTTTTCTTGAGGTATTTTTTTTCCTTTGGGTCTTCAGATAGGTTGCAAATTCTGGCATACAGTAGTGGGAAACTGAATTTAGTTCTGTGCATCTGAGCCCAGCACTCACTAGTGAAGAAAGTGTTTTTTTATCTTTACCACTTATTGCAGTCTGCAGTCTGTGATCTTGGATGAGGCAAGAAACCCCATCTCCATGCTGTTTACTGCTGTGCGTGGCTTCACGAGTCTCAGTGGATCATTGACTGGTACATTCTGCTACAAAGCTGATGTTGGGGTTCCTTCATAAAAAATTTTTCTACTAGAGATGTCCAGTCTTGATCAGGGTGTAGTAATGAGCCTCACTGTTCTATCGCTTAGGCTTACATGGTGAGGATTATGTCTGTACTATGGTGCCTTAGACCTACAACTTTTTTCTCATTATTTGTGCATGTAAAGATCCATAGAGTGATTTGGTGTGGCTCGTGGTGATAGTGCTGCACAAATGAGAGAACACTCCATACAGCATGTTTATGGAATTGTTAAAACTCATGTGGAAATATTTAAGCACCTTAAGTAGAGAGAAAACCAATTAAAGTCAATGTGAATAGCAGTAAGAGTAGAGAGATGAATGGTTGTTTCAAATCTGAAATTTAGAGGGAACGGAGACTTGACATGTATTCCTGAAAAGCACAGACTTTTTTCCTGTATTTTGTTCTCCTGGCAAGAAAAGGAGTATGTGCTTGTAGCCAAGCATCCATGAGAAGCAACTACGATTCTGCTCAGTCTTAAGAACACAAATGTAGGTATCAGTATGCAGGACTCAGCCCATATTTACATATAGCATAATGTGACTTCAGTTCTGATTTTTGGCCTAAAAACACTATGTGTGCATGTAAAATATAATTTAATGCTGGGCCCTAGGGGAAAATTTCTATCTGACCTTTTATCAACAGTAATTTTGGAATCTGCCCAAAACATAGAATCCCCTCAAGTTCTTCTAGAGGAGATGTTGATGAAAAAAACACAAGGATGTTGGTCTTGGATCTGTCTGAGGATGAGAAATTTCAATGTGACTTTGCTCAGGGAAGCATGGAGTCTGAGACTGCTGTGCACACAGAAATAAGGTAAAATCAAAGTCTGGCTATTCCATTCACAACAGCTGAACTATAACCAAAGAGAAAACAATTGTGCAAAGTACATATGAAGTGGCTTAGGCTCTGCCTCTGGGGCAAATTGCCTGTGTGCGCATACATGGTTGCGTGCAGGTCACGTGCACTTCCTTTGATCCCAAAGGTATGGCTGTAGCACAAAATCAGTATGAGAGGCTGCACCTTGTTCTGAGGTGGCTGTTGAGCTGTAAGGAAGGAGTCTGGTTTATATATGCCTGGTTCAAAGCTTTGCTAGAGCAAAGAATGCGACCCTCAAAGCGTGTGAAGCTGCAAAGTCTATCTGTCTGCAACTAGCTGAGTAACAGAGAGAATCTGTTTTTACCCTTTCAGTGAATGTTTAAAAGTTTTGCTTCTTACTTGCCCAGTTCCTCACCCCAGTGTGCACTTCTTTGAGGTTCTGATGGCAGAAAGTCAATATATTGGCCTTTCACATATGTGTAACAGTGTTTAAATTTCTCTTAAAATTTAAGCAATTTTGCTTTTAGCTCATAAAACATTGCCAGTGCCACTCAGGCAGCACAACTGCTGTGGTATGTGTACATGAATATTTTGCTGGGACGTCTTTATCGTTGTAGGATTGTAGAATATGGCTTGGCTAAACCTCTCCTAAAACTGTGTTCATAGAACATACTGTAACTTTATTTGAAGTCTTTATTGCATTATACCATCTCACTCCTATGGTGCAAAGGTTTTCTTGGCTGCTCAAAAGCATACATAGAAAATTTAGGGGAAAACAATATTTAGCATTTCTTTTAGCTTGGCTCCCTAAGGAAATAGGTCGTTGAAGGCCACAGCATTAATCCACTGAGTATCTCCAGAGTAGTATGTTTCAGTAAAAAATGTGGCAAGGTAGGAGTAGGTATTGCTTTTAAAATATTTCCTCCAAGAATTCTCTAGATTTGGAAGGCTAGGTGTTTTTCAATAGGGCACTCTTGTAGGCACAAGAGCAGGCTGTCCCTGTGCACCTCAAGAGAAACTGCCGAGGAAAACAACAGGCCTAGCTGAACACGTTGCTTTTGCTGAGACTTAGAAAGAAGAGAAGAATTTACCAGCTTTGGAGTCAAGCTACTCAAGAAGAGTACAGGGATTTAGTTAGGTCATGCAGAAAGAACATTAGGAAGGCAGGCAGCCAGGTGGAGCTCAGTCTGGCCACTGCTGTAAGTGATAATAAGAAGTGTTGTTACAGATATATCAACAGCAGAAAGAGAGCCAAGGAGAATTTCCCTCACTTATTGGATGTAAGAGGAAACATTGACACCAAGGATCAGGAAAAGTCTGAGGTACTTAATGCCTTCTTTGCCTCAATCTTTAATAGTCAGATCTGTTATCCTCAGAGTATTCAGTCTCCTGACCTGGAAGTCAGTTATGGTGAGCTGAATAATACTCTCATAATCCAGGAGGAATAAGTTAATGACACGTTGTACTACCTGGACACCCATATATCTATGAGGCCAGATGAGATCTACCTGAGAGTACTGAAGGAGCTGGTGGAGGATCTTGCCAAGCCTTTCTCTGTCATTTATCAGCAGTCCTGGGTAACAGCGGAGGTCCCAGATGAGACACCAATCCACAAGAAGGGCTGGAAGGAGGGTCCTGGGAACCACAGGCTTGTCAGTCTGACCTCAGTACTAGGGTAGATTATGGAGCAGTTTATCTTGGATGTGCTCACACAGCAAGTGCAGGACAATAGGGGATCAGGCCCAGTCAGCATGGGTTTATGAAAGGCAGGTCTTGCTTGCTAAACTTGATTTCCTTCTGTGACCAGGTGACATGCCTAGTAGATATGGGAAAACAGTGGATGCTGTATACCTGGACTTCAGTAAAGCATTTGACACCATCTCCCACAGCATTCTGCTGGAGTAGGTAGCTCATGGCTTAGTCAGGTGGACTCTTTACTGGGTGAAAGGCTGGCTCATGGCTGATAGTGATGGTAAGTGGAGTTTAATCCAGTTGGTGAATGGTCATGAGTAGCGTTCCTCAAGGCTCAGTGTTTGGGCCAATTCTGTTTAACACATGATTTGGATGAAGGGATTGAATGCACCCTCAGCAAGTTTGCATACAACAAAATTAGGCAGCAGTGTTGATCTGCTTGAGGGTAAGAAGGCTCTACAGAGAGATCTGGATAGGTTGAACCAGTAGGCTGAGGTCAGTTGTGTGAGATTTAATAAAGCCAAGTGCAGAGTCCTGCACTTTGGTTGCAACCATCCAATATGTTAGAGGTTAAGGGACGAGTGACTGGAGAGCTGTCTGGCAGAAAAAGACCTTGGGATGTTGATTGACATCCAACTGAATATGAGCTAACTGTGTGCCCAGGTGGCCCCAGAACGCAAATGATATCTTGGCTTGCATAAGAAATGGCATGGCCAGTAGGACTAATAAAGTGATAGTGCCTCTATATTTGGCACTGGTGAGACTATACCTCAAATACTGTGTCCAGTTTTGGGCACCACAGTATAGGAGGGACAGTGAGGTGTTTTTGGAGAAAGTACAGAGAAGGGCAACAAAGCTGGTTAAAGTAGAGGCTGGGTATGAGGAGGTGCTGAGGAAGTTGGGATTATTTAGCCTGGAGAAGAGGAGGCTGAGGGGAAACCTTATTGCACTTTACAGCTACCTGAAAGGAACTTCTAGGCAGGCCAGTGTTGACCTCTTCTCCTAAGTAACCAATGACAGCACAAGAGGAGATGACCACAAGTTGCACCAGAAGAAGTTCAGATTGAAAATTAGGAAATTTTTTTTTTAGTGGAAGTGTAAACATTGGAACAGGTTGCCCTGGGAATTAGTAGAGTCACCACCCCTGAAGGTGTTCAAAAGGCAAGTGGATGTGATACTTCAGGACATGGTCTAGTGGTCATGAAGGTGTTGGACTTGATGATCTTAGAGGTCCTTCCTAACCTTAATTATTCTGTGATTCTATTGGCCAGTTTCTCCCAAGTTGAGAGGTTCCACATATCTAAAATGGTGAGGTTTTACTCGCTGCATGAAAATACTGCTGCCCAAAGATGGGAAGCTGCAGGGTCCCGCCATTAAGGGACAAGCTGCAGCACGTGTTTGTGAGGGGTTAGACAGTTCTTAGTAGAAGAGGGGCACTGGAAGTTTTCGCTCTGAGCAGAGCTTTAGTCAGGGCATGAAGAATTTCCCATGTGACATTGATACGTAAGATGCAAAGCTTTGCCTTAGTGTCAATACTCATGAAAGTACTAGTGTGCCCTTGGTGTACTACACTTAGTGTATTAAGGGTACTTAGTACACTTCCTGCCCTGGGCAAGGGGCTGTGCTAGGAGAACCTTTCATAATACTTGTTTGTTTTTTTTAAATAACAAGTGTATGAAGGTAGTGAAGAAAAGCAACAGAACCACTGTCTCTGAATAGATTATTTTCCTTGGCTCATTTTTCTGAGTTAGTTTGAAGTTCAGCAAATTGTGATAATCTCAGAGCTCCAGTTTGAAGAGGAGAAAGTAATTTCTAAGAAATGTCAATTCTGAAGACAAGGAAGAACAATTATGACTTTAATGAGAATAATTGGAGACATATATATCCTGTTTCTGCAGAAGAGAGTTTACCCAGAAACCTTAATTTTTTCAGAGTACCTGTAACACATTTCCAAATTTTATTTGTTGGACAAAATAACCTGAAAGCCGTAGGAAATGGTTGCATAATACAGGGGCAGTGAGAGTGCTTGTGTCACATTATGGTGTCACAGGTTTGTGGACACCTTTGCAGACATTTTGGCCAAAATAACCCCCAGCAGAGCTACAGACTGGATGATGAGTGGCTGGAGAGCAGCCTGGTGGAGAGGGATCTGGAAGTACTGGTCAACAACTGGCTAAATATGAGCCAGCAGTGTGCCAAGGTTGCACAAAAGGCCAATGGCATCCTGTCTTGGATCAGGAATTGTGTGGCCACTGGGACTAGGAACATAATTCTCCCCATGTACTGGGCACTGGTGAGGCCTTACCTCAAGTACTGGGGTCAGTTTTGGGCCCCTTACTTCAAGAAAGATATTGAGGTGCTGGAGTGGGTCCAGAGGAGAATAATCAGGCTGGTAANCTTCTCACAGAAAGGGTGGTTGGACATTGGAATGGACTACCCAGGAAGGTGGTGGAGTTGCCATCCCTGGAGGTGTTTGAGAAAAGACTGAGGTGGCACTTTATGCCATGGTCTAGCTGAACTGGTGATGTCAGGTCATAGGCTGGGCTTGATGATCTAAGAGGTCTTTTCCAGCCTCAATGATTCTATTAATTTCTGGACTAAATGACAGGTAAGCCTGTACCTGTCCTGGAACAGGTGCAGGTTCAGGCATACTGCTGCTCTGCCCTAGCCAGCTGTGGTGGACTTTGCTGCCCTGCTGTGCTTGAGCAAAAACCATAGTTATTTAAAGCAGTGTGTGAGTGAGCTGGATTTTGGGCATGTTTGTCCTGTAGTTTGTGCTTCTGAATAATTTTTTGAAGAAGGTAAAACAGACTGGGCACTCAGCTAGATAGAAAGCTAGAAAACTTGTTTGTTTAGTGAGGAAGAGGACGAATGGTGCTGGCAGTATTTTGTTTCTTCCATCCAGTGAACTTAAATAGAGTTAACAGAAGAAGTGGGAAGATAGATAGTTGTTAATTTGTTTAATTTTTCCTGATTTATTCTACACGTGTTCTCTTACTCTGTTCCTCTCCTCTTCCATTGTCTTGCTTTTTCCCTTTACAGTGTTTACATGTAGGGAATGCTAACACAGTATAGACTAGCTAATGGTAATTTACTCTCTATATGTCATATACTTCTAATTTGGGGTTTTTCCATACTTGGTCTATATTGCTTATAGCAGAATTGAATGCTCAAAGCATTTTCTCCATCTGTAAATATATATCAGACCTGCTCTGTGTCATGTTTCTAGGTTTGAATGGTTACAGAAGAAGGACTCACTTCCAATGCTCTTGCTGGAGCCAGGACAGCCCTTGTTTCTGAACAACAGCTGTTTAACTTTTTCTGAATATGATAAATACCTATTGAGCCATTCTTTTTGCTTTTTTGTAAGTCTTCTGTCAAAGCAGTCTGGATTTAGCATTGCTGTAATCTCACATTGTAATGTATTGGCAATAAAATGATTCCCATACAAGTCTGGGCAGAATCTGTGCTAATACCATTAAATTGTGCTTACCGAATCAAAACAAATGCGGCGTTAGCATATGGAAACAGGGTTGATGTGATTATAATGTCTCAGCAATATGAGATTACTGTAGGAAGCAACTAATCCAAACCTAGGGAGACTTACTATTACAAGACCATTAAAATGACACAGTAACTGAAGTGCAAGTTTCAGATGGGAAAAGGGGAAAGACAAATCTTGTAATCAGTATTCAGGCAAAACATCTATTGAATTCATTGGGGTTTTTACCAGTCAGGAATGCAGTACTATGACCTTTCTAGCAGCAAGTCTCTTTTCTCTTAACAACATCTCTAGGAAGAATATTTACTTCACTGGTATTTAATAGTTGGCTAATGGCATGAGTTGTGTTTTCTGCACCATAACATTGGTGGTGGTGAAGATAAGTCTAGTGGTTACTACAGCAGTGTTCAGATACTGTTTCAATGATTTTGTGAAATAATAAGTGTTTTGGTTACATCTTGAAGCACTCCTCATCTTCTTATCGGAATATGTACTTTTAGGAAGTACTGTTTATTTCTCTTTTTATACACCATCTGGAGCAGAGAAGCCTTGCTCTGTGCAGGAGCACCTTGGCAATACTACAGGATAAAATAGTAATTTCCAAACTGAAAACACCCATTATTGCCAGACAAGAACCTACCTGTTTATCTTTTCACATAAGAATTGGCACTTTCCCCTCTCCTCTCAGACTTGGTTAAGATTCAGGAAATATAATTAAGGAGGTTTGGCTCTGGCTGGATGCCAGGTGCCTGCCAAAGCTGTTCCCTCACTTTCCCTTCTTAGATGGACAGTGGAGAAGGAAATAAAAGAGGTTGGTGGGTCAAGGCAAAAGTAGCTTACCAAAGTGAGAGCAAAGGCCACGTGTGGAAGCAAAGGCAAATAACAAAGATGATTCTCTGTGTTCCATCAGCAGATGATGTTTAGCTGCTGTTCTAGGGAGCAGGGGTCCAATATGTGTAGCAGTTGCTCCAGAGGTCAAGCATGAGCAATGAATGCCACCACTCTCCCTTCCCTGCCTTCCCCTCTCTTTTATGTCTGGGCTGACATCATATGGTATGGAATATCCCTTTGGTCAGTTTGGGTTAGCTGGCTTGGCCCATCTCTTAGCCTGATGTTGGAGAAACTGTTGAAAAAGAAAAACCCCACAGCCTTGGTGCTGTGTAAGCACTGCTCAGCAGCAGCTAAAACACTGGTGTGTTATTGGCATTCTTCATCTACCGCTACAAAACACATCACTGTAACAAGTTTTACGGGGAGAATAAAGTTCATCTCAGCTAAACCAAATATAGTAACTCATGTCTTCTGTAGAACCATCTGAAAACATGCTTGTCCTGTCCTATTACAAACATTTTAAACAGGTTGGAGGAGTTGTCTGTGGATATACCTTTCCACATGTAGGAGACATACATCATTTTAGATAGGTAAATGAGATAATACGAATTCAGTCCTTGCTGCATGAAGGAAGCTTTGTCGTAAGAAAGTTCTGTGTACAACATGGCATGCAAGTCATTAGTAAAGCACACAAACATCGGTGTCTGTAGTAACATACCAATGCTTAAATTAGGCAGCAGTCCTTATTTCACTTAAGTCTCTTTGCACCTAAAATCTTCTAAAGACACTAATTAAGTTCTGCTTCCATCAAGTGAATATTATTCAGACTGGTGTATCAGTATAACAGTCAGAGCCTGCTGTCTGTGTAAATGAAAGGGGGGAAGATATCAGGACAGTGGTTTTAAAAATATGTGTCTACTTTTCATAATTTTTTTATTAAAAGCAATGAGTTTCTAAAACTGTTAGCAGACTGACACAGACATTAATATTAATCATAGTTTTCATGTGATAAAATTAGACCCTTCTTTCAGTGCTGTTCGTGGCAGTTCCCATTTATGATGCAGCTTATATGTACAGAAATCCTTGGCCTCAGTCAAGAGGTTCAGTAGTAGGCTCTGACTCTGTAACTCTGTATGTGTCCTATAACATAGAGTCTGAAAATCAGCAGAGTGGTATGTGCTACAAGAGGCACCTGGCAGTGGAACTAATCATTTTAGATGGCTCCTGCTGTTGCAAATCAGAAGATGGGAAGATGGCAATCTCAGGTCATAAGATCTCACATGCAACCAGTAGGTCTTTGCAATGGGTGGGGCAGCTTAATAGAGGGTCATTTAAATTAACTGTTTTGGAGGGGAATTAGTGGGAGCATGTATTAAGGTTGGTGCAGGGTCTAGAGAACAAGTCCTAGGAGGAATAGCTGAGGGTATTTAGTCTGCAGAAAAGGAGGCTGAGTGGAGACCTTGGACTGCTTACAGCTACCTAAAAGAGGTTGTAGAGGTGGATGTTGGTCTCACCTCACAGGTAACAAGTGATACAGTGAGGAAATCATCTCAAGTTGTGTCAGATTAGACATTAGGAAATACATCTTCTTTGAAGTCATCAGGCATTGGAATAAGCTACCCAGGGAAGTGGTTAAATTGCCATCCCTGGATGTGTTTAAAGGTTATGTAATACAGAGCTTAGGGACATGGTTTAGCGGTGGCCTTGGCACAGTTAAGATAATGATTGGACTTGATGACCTTCGAATTCTTTTCCAACCTAAACTACAACACTATGAAATGCGGAGTCAATTTTTAATCAAAGCAGGTTTGATAAAAAGTAGAGAAGGCTTGGGCCATGGGAGCAACTATCTGCCAGAGCTTTTCTATGTCCCAATCCTTTGTAGTAACTGTAAATAACAATTGCATTATCAACTGTAAAGACAGCCACTGCACAAGTATGCTGTTAATTTCAGAAAGTGCAGTCACTTAGAAGGGGCTGAGCTGAAAAGTGAATCACTACACAGAATTAGCTGCCTTGTAGCTCAAACCAGTAATCTGAAAGTGATCAAAAATTCAAATGCAGTTCGAATGGCCTTTTTTGTGTAACTGCACTGTTAAGTAACAAAGACTGAAGTGAAAACTTATTAAGGATACAGACTGTTGTTGATTTGTGTTACGTTTTATCAAAAGAATTTCAATACTTTGGTATTTAATTATATGACAAAATATTTATGTAGGTTTGTTTTCTTGACTTAAGAAATCAGTTTGAAAATGACAGTGAAAATGTGTCTCCAGTGCAGGAAATAGTTACTATTTTTACTGAATTTACTGGGCTCTACTGAATGTAAGTGTAGATATTTAACATAAAAGAAAATAAAACATAATGCCACTATCTTGTAATTTTGTAATTGTCTTTGCTGTGTGTTTAAGAATGGCTTAGATCACAGAGCTTTCACCAAAATAGTGGGTTGCTTCATAGAGCACCAGTTTTTTTCAAGGATCGAATTAATGACTAGGTTGGACAACATAATTGAATTTCAGCTAGCAGCAGTTTCTGACTAAGACAGGTATTTTATTTTTAATTATTTGCTCAAGAAAAATATTTTCTGAAATCATGCACTTCTAATTTATTTGGCAAAAAAATAAATCATTATATTTATCAGCCAGCAGCCTGTTCTGTGAGAGTAATTATTCTTCTGCCTTCTCAAACCAGTCAACACAGTAGTCTAGAAATTAAATTCATAGAAGAACAGTTCTTGCTAAGTCTGCTTCATGCAAGACAAGCAGATATAGTCAGACAGTCCTTTCTCTCACTTGGTACTAAAATAACCAGACTCCATTGCTCAGGTGATACATGCCTTTTTCAGGGGCTAGGTTGCATTCACACTTTGGTACTCAGGACAGTGACTGCTTCTTCTGAGATGAAAGTATCCCCCAAGAGATCTCCACGTTCTTGTGCCCTTTGATATGTAGAGTTCAGTGCCCTTCAGATATCAGTTCTTCTGTCATCCTGGTATATTAACTTTAGCAGTTAAAAGGAAAATGTCCTCTGAAGGCTTCACCAGTAACAAACCCATGTTTATGATATTATTCACTAAAAGGGAGGCAGAAATGCAAGAGACCTCTCTCTTTAATCAATAATGCATGCTCTAGTTAGTCCTGTCCTCTGGACATGATTAAACATGTATTTTGTTTCATAACTGATGATTTTGGTTGACGAGGGATTAAAACTATATATCCTCAAGCCTTTGCAACTACCATCAGGAAGATCGAACATGAACTGGCTAGTCAGCTGTGTTTAATGTTAATATGAAACATAACCAAAAAAGACTACCCCCATTCCTAAAAGAAAAAAAAATACCCCAAAATCCCAGTGGGGAGAGCCGGAGCTAATTCTGACCTGCAGTGAGCCAGGCCACACTTAAACAGAGCAGATGCCTTTGGCATGAGCCAACTGTAGACAGTAGCCTCCGTGTCCATCTTTGTCACCACTCATTTGAAGCTTTGAGAAATAACATTGTTTTGTTCATGTTAAGGATTAAGAGGTTTTAACTGGTAAAATATTTGACCAATGAAGTTTACAGGAAAAGTGCTTTAGCTTCTGCCCCTTCAGTTGGTGATCATGTTTTATCTTGATGATTGTTGTCAGCCTTGGAGGAGTTTTCCTGGGCTGTTGCACTGTTGCAGACCTCCACAGCATAGCTGACAGGAGAACCAGGCCCCCCAGTTGAAGCCAAAGGAACAGATGATTACTCTCATCCCTGGGTTCCTCATACAGAGGGGCAGACAAAGTGCCCAAACATGGACAAGTTCCTTGGTGTGTCAGTGGGATAGTGGAGGACATAGTCAGAGAATCTGAGTGTACCAATAAGAAGTATTCAAGCTTGGGTATCTTTGCCTGGTGACTGAAGCTGACTAAACTGAACAGCTACCAAAAATGCAGAGAATCCCAAGTGAACACACAGTGGTTGTTAAATAGGAAACATTTATCTCACAGGATATTGACTGTAGCACAGTAAATGATGGATGAACATTTCCTGGTACTGGAATGTGGTATTTTTACATTGCTAAAGTACAGGTGCAGTTAGGTAAAATAAATGCTCTGTTTTTCACAGTGGCCACCCTACTGGAAACTGCGTTTGAAAATACTCCAGCAAACACACAGAGCGTGCAGATACCTGCGAGAGAGAGAGAGAGAGGAAGGAATTCCAAAATTGTTTAAGAAAGGTTTCCTTTTTTCTGAAATGTTTTTTTTTTGTTTCTGCTTCCCTCATTCTAGAATCTCAATAATTTTTTCTGTTTGTTGAAGAAAAATGGCATCCTTGAAAGGGAAAGTGCAAACTGTCTTGGGCCTGTTGGAACCAGACCACCTTGGCTACACATTGACTCATGAACACTTGACTATGAACTACAGCAGCTGCTTTTGTCCACCTTCTCCAGGCCAAGAGTCACTTTCTGATGAGCCTATTGAGATGAAGAACTTGTTTTGGATTAAGCAAAATCCCTACAGCCATAAAGAAAACCTTCTTTTGTATCAGGAAACAGAGGCAGTGAAGGAGGAACTGTTGCATTTTAAAGCAGCAGGTGGTGGGACAATAGTGGAAAATACAACCACAGGAATTGGTCGGGATATTAATACTTTGAAGAAACTTGCTGAAGAAACTGGAGTCCATATTATTGCTGGGGCTGGGTTTTATGTGGATTCTACTCATTCTTCTCAAACACAGGCAATGACAGTGGAACAGGTAAGTCTTAACCATTGCTGTCTCCTATGAATTACCTCCATGTGAGTCAGAGTTGGAGATGTTACAGCAAAGTAGATGTAATCTGTAAGTGTACTTGTGTACACTTGTAAGTGCTGCTTGTATAATACAACTGTACCAGCACTACTTGTGTGAACTGGGACTATCTGCCACCATTTCCCATTCTTAAGCTTAGTTTTCTCTCAGGGATTTGTTGCAATGCAAAAGTAAAAGGAAAATGAAATAAATCTCGTGTGGGCGCCTGGTAGTTTTTAAGGACGGACTATATCCCTTCTGCTTCTTTTGTCTCTTTTTCTGACCAATTGCTTCCCAGTAAGACTACCCAGAATTCTTGTAAAACATACAAATAATTGCAATATTTATAGGACAGTTGTAAATCATTGCTCTCTGCAGGCTGTGTAAGCTACCCTTCCTCTTCACTATTTGTTCAGACTTTTCAGAGCAGAGCCTACATCATATTATTTGTACGGTGCTTGAGACAGTGTGTTAATAATGACTGAGGTCCCCAGGTATTCCTGTAATAATGAATATTCATTCATCTTTTATTAAGAAAATGTGATGATAGGAAGAAGAGCAGAGGGCCCTCTCCATGGTGGGAGGCTGTGAATATGGATGTACAGAGCTGAGAAAAATTTTTTCAAAGCCATCACAGTTTACCAGTTAGTCAAATCCATTTTAATAATCAATGGTCAAAACGTGAGCAGTGCTGGGAACAGCAGTGGACCCAAGCTGTATGGACCAGTACTGCTTTTCCTAAGTATTTTTTCTCCACTTGAGATTTGATACAAATAGTTTCCTTGGGGCAGAGGTTTCCCTTATGTATTTGGTGTACTGCTGGAGACCCTCAGATGCCATGTACTCTACATAGGCAATTTTAATCTAGTCCAGAAGACAGAAAGAGTTGTGACATGACTGATGCATGATAGCCAGTGTTTCCTTAGTCGCCAGCGAATTTAAGATAGTACATTTTCTGATTAGATAAAGACAATTCTAATACATTGAGAGATGTTCTTCAGGAGTAAAGTAAATTCTGTGCCTGGTTGTCTCCAGAAATTGTTAGTAGACTGGTTATGCATGAAGCAGACAGTGTGTGATCATTGGATGAAGTGCTGGGCAGACACCTGCTGTAAATTGTAATCAATTGGACTGACTTTGGAATGTAGATTGGCATTTATTTGCCAGTGTTTTGCATGAGACAGTTGAGTATGGAGTAGAGAGAAGATATAGGTATATTTGAAAATTGATTTGGGGTTTTTAATTTTCCTGGATTTGCTTAGAACATTTCCTCCTCTGCTCACTTTATTTTTCCTTGAAATCATGATTTTCACAGCATTCAGAGGCAAAGAGTTCGAAGATCATCATTAGTGCTGGTTTGTGCTCTCAGTTCTGATACATGGTCTGTTCTGGAAATGAAAAACTAAAGCTTTATAACAATCTGTGTTTGTTGGGAGATTCGGATGTCATTTTTGGCTATGAGTATTTTAAAAGCAAGCTAATTTTGACCATGTAAATTGGTCAGAGCTTCTGCTGTTTTACTTTGGCTTTCGCACAAGCAGGATTTGCCTTGAATTTGTCTCTTCAGGATCTTAGCCAGTTTCTCCCTTTTCAATCCGAATGACCAAGTTTCTTTATTCTCTGATCACTTGTTTTGCAAGAAATTACTTCAAACTGTTTCTGGAGCCAATTCAGTAGTGGACAGTGCAGGTTTTGTGATAAACTATTGTTTTTAAACTAAAATAGTCTCAGCCTTAATCAGTGTTCAGATTACACATAGATCAGCTTTTTTGGCAAAGCAGGACAGCTGTATGAGTGGATACTGCTAACTCATCTTAAAATGGATGTGTTTGGTCTTAGTGAATGGCTAGCGTAAGTTGATAGCAGCAGTGAACAGAAACTGAGTTTTAACTGCAGTGTTTCCACACGCCCAACTGTTAATTAAATGAGTTCAGAAAGACCTCAGGGGTGTAACTAGCACAATGTCCATAGGACAAATCTGATGCTATTTAACACAAATAATATTAATAACCAAAAATCTGATGTTCCTTTTCTCTAGCTTACAGGCATTATTGTTGATGAGATACTCAATGGAGCGGATGGGACTGACATCAAGTGTGGTGTGGTGGGAGAAATAGGTTGCTCCTGGCCTTTGACTCAGAGTGAACATAGAGTGCTCCAGGCAACAGCACAGGCTCAGCTGCAGCTTGGGTGCCCCATTATCATCCATCCTGGCAGAAACAGTGATTCACCTTTCCAGATTATCCGCATTCTGCAAGAAACTGGGGCTGATATTTCAAAGACAGTCATGTCTCACCTTGACAGGTAAGCAGGCTATTCTGCTGTCCTTCTGGCAGTGTTGCCACAATGTATGAGGGCTTTGGGGAGCAGCACTGCAGATAGCTAGGCTCCTGTTGCATACTGGCACTGCTGTCACAACATGAAGAAGTTTACTGGCTTAAAAGTAACTGCTTATGAAAATAACTGCTGGAAGCCTGATCAGCTTCCAGCACTTCAGTCAAGGTCACTTTTTAGGTTCACATTGATAAAGAGATTCTGGGAATTTAAGAGCGCTCTAAAGACCTGGGAGCAAGATTAGGAGTAACTCTATCATAGATTAGGAATAACTGGACATTCCATTAACTTGTATCCCAGCACAAACCCCAGTATCTACAAAACATTGACACTGAGCAGTTCTCAACAAACTGGGTGAGAAGCTGATGGATTGCAGTATTTTTGAAAACTGGACCGCTCTTACAAGCCTTACCAAAATCTTATAGAAGCTAGTGGAGAACTTGATTTAGCTGGATTCTGGATCAAGGCAGAAGGTAAATCTGTAATGTTATGCTACTAGGCAGAAGAAATAATGCTCAAAATAGAGAGCGATTGTGTTTTGAATAGTTCTTAGCAGAGACCAGAGAGCTATCTTTTAGTTTCCTTGAGAGCAAAAACCAGGAACCCTACATGAGACATGGAGAGGAACAGGGATGCTTTTCTCTCCACCTTAGAAACCCAGCTTGTATTATGAAATTAGTTTTGTGTGACCTTGTGTTGCTCATGGTGGGCTGGAAAATGGCCAAGCATTGATTAGTTTGGCTACTTGCTGAATAATAGAGAATGTTTGTGGTCATATGATTCTCAGTGATTGGATTGTTTGCCCTCAACTTGGATGCAGTGCAGGCAAAAGCACTGTGCTCCAAATTGATACCAGTTACAGCCTCCCAGATTTGCAGATTGAGCTACAGGTGTTTTATATTCACACATAGCTCAGTGTTTTACTTGGGGATTTTAGGAGCATAGCACTCAGTGCCATGAAATCTTATGTACATGTGATTATATAGAAATGATATGGGCTTGCTTTATGTATTTACCTGAGTTTATTTTATCTATAGCAAGATTTTTCTCTCCTTTAAAAACCCCCAATTATTTAAATATTTTCATGAAAGAGGACTGAGCAAGCTGTAGTTGTCAGTACTTACTTAGCCATTTTGATCTAATATAGATACTGTTACTGTTTTCAACCTTTATACAGTGTTGTAAATTGTTGAGTTCAGGGTTTATTGGTGGAAAACAAACAATAAAGGTAGAAAAACGGTCAAAACAGAGGCACAGTTTCAGCAACAGCCGCCAATGCACAATATGACATTTCCTTATATTCCTATCATTACTTTCACACATTCAGGTTGGCACTTGCTGTAACATAGACTCTAAAGTACTGTGAAGTTTGGCTTTGCAATGTTCATTTAACATTTTAAGTCTCCTCCAGTGAGAAGAATCCACGTGGGAGCATTCCAGTCTCTTAAATGTGAGATAAATTTGTACATAGCTTCATATTTCATGTCTGCTTTTGACATAGACAGAACGGCAGTTTTCGGGTGAATTTACAATTAATGATAAAACTAAAATGCTGGCTACCATGTTTTGCATTTTAGCACCTTAGAACAAAAGATAACAAATGGCCATAGTACAACTGTGGTGTAGATAAAGGCTGGGAGAATAAAGCTATTGAGTCTTGGCTTTGGCCGTTCATTAGGGGTTAATGTCATAAAGGTATCTTTTCTCAGTAGCTTTTCTCAGAAGACAGAGCAACTGATATGAATGCTTACTGGATTATAGGTTAGTGGGAATCCCTGCTGTGATTTATGGATGAGATACAGGATACTTCTCTTGGTCCCATCTCCTTTTTGGTAGGTTCAGGGCTGCTCAGACATACTTGTTGCTCAAACACCTAATTCCAGCTCTGATAGAGCAATTCAAGCTGGGAATTGATGCTAATTTATAAAGGAGCCAAATGACTACTGAAATTAAGCTTTCCAGCTCTTTGTCAAGACAGAGAATACAAAAGCATAATGCTAACAAATAGTTTTTAAAAGGAATTGCTCTTACAGCAATTTTGAAATGTGTCATTAGGTGGATTTTTACCACCTGCACAGATCTGAATACTCTTTGCTACTGTGTCCTTGTGAACTGGACAGGACTGGATCTAAAATAACACCTTCTCTTGCTCTGTGCTTTGAAAACTCGTATGCTGAGTTTTCAAATGTTCAAGCTCTGTCAACTGTAACATTTATTTCAAAATAATTTGCATTAATTACAGTAAGTAAGTCTTAAACACATTCTGATGGCAGGCTTGTTTGAACGAGGGTTTTCTCTTAACCCAAAATGTTCCTTTTTCTTGGTACTGCTAAGTCATAACACTGAAACTGTGACATCAGTCATTTCCATGGCAAGAGACTGTGATGCAGTTGTATACAGCAAAACTACTTTGTGGCATCAATATCTGCAATACTAACATTAAACTAATGCCCTTTTGTTTCTTGTGGAAACTTGGTTTTCTCCCTTAGATTAAAAGATGTTCTGTGTTATGAAGATACAATTAGAATGTGTCATTTGAGTGTGTTCTTTTTTTCCTTTGGAGAGCCTATATTCATGGTCAAAGTGTTACAAAGAAAAAACGTATTCCAGAGAGCTCTTAATTCAGTTGACATTCTTTCCCAAATGACAAATGGGTTTTAGTAGCTTTGTTCCGTCACTCTTCAAATCTGCTGCAAAGTCCCTGTCCCAGGTATTCATAGTCTCATTATGTATTTTGGTGAGACCGTTTCCTTAAGATGTTCTGGCCAGATCCCAGGGCAAACAATGATGTATTGCTGTTGTGATGACACTCTAGAAACATCGCTGTACAGAATAGAAACTGAAGATAAAGTTGTGTATTACTGGTGTGTGATGGATGAAAAAAGCCCTGGATGTAGCTGTCTCCTGTAAGGCTTTTGGGAAAGTAAATCTGTCTTGTGTAACTAATCCATTGTCTTTTTTAAAACAATGCCACTATGAATTAACCTCTTCCTTAAATTCCTTCTTTGTTAGGGTGTCTTTTGAGAGAGTTAGTGATATCAAAAGTAAGTAACTTACCTATTACCATTTAAAGATTAGCATCAACCTTTTCAGCATTTCCTGGGGGAAGACTGGTTTTGTTTCATTTTTTTCTTAAATGCATGATGTCCCTGATGACTGTGAGAGAGACAGTGCTGTGTATCAGCCTAAGCTGCACGTGTCAAACAGAAGTCCTGTTTTTAAAGAGATTAATAAAATCTTGGGTTACAAGCATTGTTCCTTGCATGAAATTGGAAGTTGCATGTCCTCATACCATGAGAATTTTCTTGCTTCCTGCCATGATGCTGAATTTGTGTTACGTATGTTCTACAGGTCCATATTTGATACACAGAAACTTCTGGAATTTGCTAAGCTTGGGTGCTATTTGGAGTATGATCTGTTTGGTACAGAATTTATTCATTACCAGTTCCATCCTGATATCGACATGCCGAGTGACAATGAAAGGATTGGAAGGTATCCGTTCCCATGTGGTTTAAGATACGGCATTGCAAATGACAGATGAATATTGCTGTTGTTTTAAGTGCAGCACAGAGTGGTTCTGCTTGCTTTTCAAGATGGGGTTTTTTTTCATACTATAATAATTACTATTTTTGCTACTGTCATGTCTTTAGAGCAGCATGTGTGATTTCTTCTGTCTGCAAAGAAAGGTATAGAATCATGGTGCTGTAGAAAGTTGCTTGAGAAGATCAAGAGCTTTTTAAACTCCATTTTCAGTCCTAATTCCTAACTGATCTGGTTCAGTTTTATCATTTACTGCATTTATTTAGACTGTAAAAATAAAAGGCTCCAGCCTTTGGATTTGTGTTAGGGTTTGACGTCTGTTTTAAACATGGTATTTAGAAAGTTAATGCTACAGCTGAGCATCTTCTGAACCCATTACATCTCCACATGAATGTACCAACTCAGCAAGGCTCATTGGTTGTCTTGAGTGGATTGGATCCTGTGCTTCTGTCCTGAAAACCAGACATGTTGTCTTCCAAGAACTTTATCACTTCACTGCCTCTTCTTTTGCCCTTTCTTTCTTTTGAAGGATGAGGTTACTGTCTCCTCAGGACTTTCATGCTCCTCACACCCATGATGCAAAAATATTGGCCCCATTGGCAGGACATGCTGAGTGGCATGATCTAGATGTCAGATGTTAGGTTTACTTGGTTGGTTTTAGGTTGGACTGGATGATCTTTAAGGTCTTTTCCAGCTTCATCATTACTGTGATAATGTGACATATCTTCCCCATTTTTTGTCAGCACATGCAGGCTCAGCTCAGCTGCACACAAGATACTGCCAAGGAGATGTGTTCCTTGCAGAAACTGTCTGAGACAGGTAGGGTCAGCTGGGAATAAGCATCTTCTTATACTCTGTCTGGAGATGTGATTCCACTGTGCTCAATGTCCAGTGTTTGTGTGCAGTGAAGTGGCAGTTGAGGGGTGGGGTGCCATCCTGCCTCAGTCTTTTTGTCCTGTCAGAGTCACAAACAGTTTTTCTGTTCTCCATAATTAGGAAGATTTTTATGACTCCTGCCCACTAATAAAGTAACTTTGTAGCCTACATTTCAGACATATGTTCCCATCCTCTCATTGTCAGATTAACTTCAAATCTTCCCTGTTTTCAGACTGTTCTCCTCTTACTGCCAAGTGTTTGCTGCTGCTTTTCACACTAGAAATTGGTTTTCTCTCTTAGCAGGACTCTGAGTCTTGCACTCAGTATTGTAAACTGTTGTAATGAATCTGCAGTTTTCATACTGAGCATGGGTGAAGTTGCTCCCCTCCCTTCTGCCTCCTGCCCTCTCCTGTGCTGTCTTTGGAAGGAGATGATTCTGAGATGTTTGGTCATCAGAGGACTTAGTCCTCAATGCTTCTAGAGTCTTTGCTCTTACACTCTGGTTGGCTTATGGTCTCACTGTATTTCAGGCTGGAGGAGATGTTTGTGATGTTGTACAGTGTAGGTAGTGTGGTGCGCTATATGGCACTATTTATGGTGGGTTTTGAAAGGTGCTACTATTTTGCCAAGTCCTGTCTTACATTCTTCCTACTGCCTGTATTGATTTGATCCTGCTACTTATATCTCCTCGTAACTAATTGTAATAAAAACTAACAGTAACTGCTTTCAAATATACTATGGTGACTTATAGAACTAGTTTGCTTTCATGCTGACCACAGCAGTCAGGAAGGTAAGAATTAGAATTTCACAGTCCTGACAAATAATGGAATTGGGTGCCTTCCTGAGAAGTAAGCACTTCCAGATCTGGCATGAGCACTTTCCAGGTCTGGCCTCTCATCTTTCTGCTCTTTAAAGCTGCAGCCTACTGCCAAACTAAACTGAAGCTTAGTGGAGAAACAAGTCATGCAGTGCATGAGTTTGAGACATCACCAAATAAATTCTGAAAAATGAGCTGAGCAAGGGATTAAAGTTACTGGAGTGAAATGTGGAAGTACTTTGTAGCAGACTTGCTATGAGGAAGTAGTGACCAGAAGGATTACTTCTTTTCCTGAGCTGGCTTGCCAAGTCTGTTTAGCTGTGCTGTCACATTAACTCCAGATTTTGTGGCATATGCTAGCACTGTGCCATGCTGGTCTTCTTCTTTAATGAAAAGGGTTTGGATGGCAACTGTCTATATGGAATATGATGTTGACAACTTCAATTTTTGATTAACCTGGTTTGCTAAATGGAAATTAACTAAAGATGTAGAAGTGTTTGTACAATTGAGACAGGCTTCTTGAAGGACACGCCACATGCAGAGTCTGCTTGTCAACAAGCGCGTGTAATGGTGCTAGCCTTGAGTCAACAGAAAGGAACTAACCTAAGAAGGATTTGGGGTAGGAAATGATTGTGTACTTGGGTATATAAAACTTGCATCCAGTGCTGGGTGATGCTCACATTTCTCTGTGGACTTAACAGGAATGCAAAGTCATGCACCAACTGGAAAGGCTTTTCCTTCTCCCTTTTGAGCTGTGTACTGGTGCTTTATAGAGGTGGACTTTTTTCATTCAATAAAATTAATGTTTTAATTTCAATTAAATAAGGAATATATCTTCCAAGTAGTTAAAAATAAGCAGTTTAGGTTACGATACAGTCCAGCAGTACAGAAATATAAAAAAAGTAAATCCTGCTTAGTTCTGTTGCTATTTGAGAACCTCTCACTGACGACTGTGCTTTTTACTTTTGCAGGATTTCCGTGCTGATTGATGAAGGCTATGAAGACAGAATTCTGATGGCTCATGATATGCACACTAAGAATAGGTTGATGAAATATGGAGGTCATGGATATTCACATATCCTTAAAAATATAGTTCCCAGAATGCTATTTAAAGGCATATCCCAAGATAAAATTGATAAAATACTCCTAGAAAATCCAAAGAGGTGGCTGACTTTCAAGTAGGATTAACAAATATTCCTGTTTTATAGGGAAGCTGGGTAAAATTCAAATTTGTTTCCAGAGACTGCAGTAATTTAAAAACTTTGTTCTTTTCAGAAAAACTGGAATTGATTAGTTACATGTGAGCAAATGAATTACAATTTTTTAATTAGAACAAAAGAATTGTGTAACTTCCCTGCATTTTCTCCCGTCTAAATGTATATTCACGAATGGGTTACCTGCAATTTTTCTTAAATCAAAATTTTTAAATTGTTTCTGCAACACTGTTATTAGATGATACCCAAAAATATTTTTGAAAATGCGTCACCTGGAGTCTGAAGGAAATTGCAGTTTGCAACTAAATTTCCCTTCTCCAGGGGTGATTTTAATCCTTTTTATTATTGACAATCTTCTTATTATTCTTATATTCTTTAAATAATGCTTGGAAAAGGTCTGGGATTTTAGAGCTTCCACAGACAACAGAAGGCAAAAGGAATATCAAATAAATCTAATAATATACTGTTCCTTCCTAGTTTAATAGTTTACTTATTTTTAAAAGAAACTGTAAGAAATACATGGAAAAATTATTTCTGAATAAAGTAACTTGATGACCTCTTAAACTATGTGTGGTATTTTTATGAATGTCTTTCTTAAATCACATTTGCCTTTTACCCTGAAGTTCTGGAATCATGTGAAACTTCTGGAATCATGTGAAACTTCATGCAGACCAATTTCTTTTTGCAAGGATGCAACAACCAAAGTCCAAATGTATTACATAATACAGTTTTAATGAGTTGTAATAGTTATAACAAAGGTTGTGATAGAAGTCTTTACAAATCAGTATATCAAGATATGACGAAAAAAGGAAGAAATGTTTGCCTTACATGTGTTCTTCACACAATGTGTGTTCTTTGCTCTTGTCTAACTTGAACCAGGGCAGGTGATCTATCCCAAAAATGATCTTATCCAGTATCAGTGGTACCCTGATTTCAAAAGCTGCTTCAGATTTGACCATATACACCTTTCAGTATTGATCTTTTCCAATAAATACCTTAGTAAATATGCATTTCTAGCTGTAAATTATCTTTAGCTCAGTACATCACTATGTAGAAAATCTCCAGCTATGCTGCTGTTGTGAGTTCACTACCCAATAAAAGCAACAGTGGAACAAACAGACATGAAGTCATTTACACATCTGTTATTAAAATACATTACCTCATTTAAAAAAACAACCCAGGAGTAATCACTACAATGTACAGATATAGGTTGACACTTTGTCATAAAGTGAAAGCATTAACCATTCTGGTGAGATAATACACAAGCAGCTGACAGCACAATGTCCCTCAGTAAATCCTAGATGAATTAGACTGGTGATCCTCTCAGTCAGCTCAGACTAACTTGGCATTTCCTTTGAATGGGACTCTAAACAGAAAGAGTAACATCTTCTGTTTAAGAAAATTTTCACTCGTTCAAACAAGAGAATTTTTAGAGAAATCCATAAAATCCTCATCAGGCTTCTACTGAGCAGCCAGCACAGAAAAGCTTTTTTGTCACAGTGGCAATTTTGATGCTTTAGTGCAGCTAAATCTGAGTTTGTACCCTTAGCACATTAGACAAGGTAGCTTGTGGCAAGTGTACATGGAATACATGAAGTATTTGTACATGAAATATTGATGATGGGCCAGCCTCTGCTACTCTTTAACAATTCATAGAAATGGTACCTCTATTTTGCCAGTTAAAAATAAATAATATAACCAGCTGTGCTAAGGATCTGGCTAATTACCTTGCTTAAATTTAGGTTTAGAATGAAATCTGTGAGTTCTAACCTGAGAAAAATAGATGGCGTCCCCTCCCCAAACCAAAGCAAATAATAAATACTTTTTCTGAATAAAAATACTCTGTGGACATTACTGGTATGACTGATTTTTAAAGCATTTTTATAACTATGTAACTCATACTACCTGTGTTTAGTTTAATTCTCCAAGCCATTAATCCTTTATATGGATTAAAATTCTTTGAGACTTTATATATATCTATAGCTTTATCTATATGAATGAGAAAAATAGGTTTTAATACACACTTCTCTTTTTTCATGTAAATATCTGCTTCTTTCTTTGCATATGTGTTATCATTTTTGGTAATAGGCTCGTTCGTGTCCATTTTGTAGGCACACCTTACAACAAGCAGGTAACCAGCTACCGTGGAAAAGGGCTCTGTGACATGTTCTTGCGTGTCAGGACTCTCTCCCTTCCTTTGGAGGAATAACCCCACTAACTTCAGTGACATGGGACACCTAGAGACAAACAAGGGTTTGACCCAGTATATTTCTCCAAAATTCTAGTGGAACCTCTGCGGTATGTCAAGTTATAACTATTGCATTAAAAATAGTACCCAAATACAGACTAAGTGCTGAAAGACTAATGAAGACTAATTGCTGCAAAGAAACACTCTACCTTAGTCTGAAGATGTGGATGCCACGCTTGCTAAGTATTTACACAACTAACCGTAGAGAATGGGCCCGTAATATTTGTCTAAATGTGTATGTACATGTTTACAAATCAAAAGCCAAATTCATTTCCCATTAATGTCAGTGGGAGTTCTGCCATCATCTTTGGAGAACTCAGGGATTTGGCCCAATAAAGTTTGTCAAGTGTTGTATTTTTTCAGGGAAAAAAAAAAAGTGTTTCTTCTATCCTTGTTGTTCTTTTAGAACACAGCTAATGGGAAGATAGAATTTAAACAGCTCCACTGGATGGATTTTATATTAAAAGTCTATGTAAACCTACAAAGCAGGAACATTAAGTTAAGGCTTGAAGCTGATTAGTTTCTAGTTTTAAGTGGAAGGATAAGAGAAGCACAAGGCAAACAATTCCTTTGGAGAGAGACAGTATATTTTGATTACCTCTTCCTTTTATTGTAAAATCATTCCTTACCACACTATGAGTGGACTCCAAGCATCATCATTAGCATGTAAGTCACAAGAACCAAAGCTGAAGTATGGATAAAGCAGCAAGATCATAACACATCAAAGTATCATATACACTGAAGAAATAACTCAGTGTCCTTAGGTGGGTGTTTTCTCTATAAAAATTTGATCTATATATGACTTCATTCACATGGACACTAACAATGAGGAAGTATTTGCTTTGGCGAAAGTGGATCGCACATCTGTTTACTTGTAATTCTTTAACATACGGTTTCTGTGTGTGGTACAGATGTGAATCAGGTAGCATTCGACTTTTTCCCCACTACTGAGGTGTTCGGTGGTGGCTCTCGACAGGGGTGCTTTTTTCATTGACTTTTGCCACGCAAATCCATTGCTTAGAAGAGCAAGCTTCATTTTTGGACTGGTTTAGTGGGTCCTTCTACTCGTTATCAGTCAGCATAAATAATAAATCCAGAAAATGTGCTGTATTTGTTGTTGTTTCCTCCATGTGCTTTTCCTCCATCTAATTTAATGTAAACTTCATCTCCTGGCTCCAGATGAAGAACCACACTGTTACTGGCATAGTCGTAGTTCTGATCAGCATCCTGAGCAATCGCACTAGCTCGAACCTACATGAAATACATAATGAGTGGTTAAGAAAAGTCCAGTAGTTTTTTCCTGCATGGTGAAATTAAAGTGTTACTTCAGTGTTGTATCCAGCATGCATGAGTTGCCCCTTTAAATGTCTGGCAGCATACATTGCACCCAGCTTTTTCCTGTGCTTATGGCTATGCAGGTTTTCTCCTACAATGCAACATCTGAAACTAAAGCAATAACGTGCTCCTTCCTCAGTTATCTGATTAATACACAACTGCTTGCACTTCAGTACATGTTTGGAACCTTTTCAAATATATGTGCAATAATAGCTGGTTTTTGGAGGACAGAGTCTAGCCGTATGCCAGATTTACAGTGGTGTAACTTTTGATTTGGCAGGACAAGTGATTGACTTTGGTGAGGATGAGTGTGAGGCCCTACTGATAGCAGACTGGGCTTTTTCCAGCGGTGATTTACTGTTGTAAGAACATGCAAAAAGACTATAGAACACACACACGTATGCTACAGCAGGTGATTCTGTTGTTGGGGGTTTTGAAAAGGCAACAGATTTCATTAAGCAAACAGGTGATTTCTGTGTGTTGTAAGAGATGTACATCTGAAAAATCACAGGCAAGTCACAAGCTTTTACAGGCTTTGGAATTTACAAGAAATTGAGGAATTTTCATTTGCAACTTTTAGTTAAACATAATTCTGCACCCCCCACCCCCCTTGCTGTTCCACCACTGATTGAATTTGACATAGCTAACAAACTGGAAGTAATCTGTAATTTCAAGATGCATGCTGGTTCCCAGCAGTGAATAGCCTGTGTCACTGTAAGTCTCCAAATCATTTATATACAATTTGACCTTGTTTGGTAAAATATTTAAACTTACTTGTATGTGATTTATTTCTGTGTAACACATCATCTGTTTGTTGCTTGTCTTTGTTGGAGCGTAGTTACAGAGCAGTAAGTGATTTAGTGGTACTGCAAATCTGAACTAAGTAATAATGCATGACCTGGTGCACTGTGTGTGAGACTTTATCTGTTCTGAATAGAAAAAAATAGGCTATAAGTCACAAATTCCCATGAACTCCTTTCAAAGTTTAAATGATAAATTTCCAAATTAAATTTTCATGTGATGCAAAATCCCATTAATATTGAAACGTTAAAAAGGAGGGGGTTCTTTACCATGCAGGGTCTTACAGCATTATGCAGTGTAAAAATCCCAAAAGGTAGAAATTCTTTATATGTCCTGCAAGAAGAGTGGGAAAGGCCCAATTAAAGGGCTTTTAGTGGTTGGTGTGACCTGCAAATCTAAACTGATAATGTGGCACGATGGTAAACCAACTATTTCAGGACCTCTCGATCTGGAACTACCCTCTGTTGTTATTTTGCTAGTGTTTAAACAATAATTACTCCAAGCAGGGGATACTTCCTCTAGATTAATGACTAGCAAGGTGAAGTTGAAGGCTCTCAGCTGTTAGCCCTGGAAACTCCCTCCAAAGAAAATAACCGGCTGATTCTTTTGCCGGTAGTGTAAATGAAAAGGACAAATGGGAAGGAATAAAAAAGGCTGGAGATGAGTTAGAAAAACTTACATAGAGAACTAGTGTCTTGGAAAACAAAATGGTTTTGCTTACTTCCTAAATTTCCATTTGAATTGTAATGAAATGCTGCTTTGCCAATTTGTCTAAAATGTGGGATTTTTTTTTTCCTGTGGATAGTTCAGGAGAATTCAAATTGTGTTAGTGACTACGCTAAAGGGGTCAGAGTATGGACCCTGACTACATAAGCAATAAATATTTCAGTTTTTAAATTATAGCCAGTACATTCTGGGTGAAGAAAAAAGGATTCTAGGCATTGAAAGTCTATAAAACAAAGTGTAGATCTTACTGCCCTGTGTATGAACAAATGTCCTGTAAACTCCAGTGTGCTAATCTCAGAGGTTTTACCTTCTTGTTTGGTTAGCCAGAGCAATTTCTTTTTAAAGCCTGAGAGAACCAGTCTCAAATGAATTCTCAGTATACTGCTGTAAGAGTAAATGTATCTCCAAACTACACCACTAACGGGCTGTACATTTCATAAGCTGCATGACTGCTCACCTCATCTTTTGTGACGTTACTGCTCTCAGGTTGCAAACACGCGTACTAGCTGAACTATGGGATCTCAGAGCATCCCTGTTCTACCTTTATAACCATTACAGAAAGTGTTAACAGTGGAGACATTGAGCTTCCTCCTGTGCATTGCTTAGGAATGAATTTTTTTTCTGTAAGTCATATGCTTGCCAATGTTTTGGCTTTTTTCATTGTTAGAAAGCACTGACTTTATGTTATCTGGGCCAGACTGCATTCAATGAGTTGCTTGCAAAATTTCTGAGCTTACAAATAATGCTGAGAGTTAACTGCTATCATGTTAGCCTTTGGTGTTTCAAGTATAAATCATAATCAAAAGAATTATGTTGCATGAAACTGCCCATCATTTATAAACAGTTTATATGCAGACATTTACCTAAATTCTTATCTTTATGAAGATATATGAAAATACATAGTTACAACTTCTCTCTTTTTTTCCTCTTTGAATCACTAAGAGCTTGATTTGTCTCCTGTCGATGACACTGGAAGTAGTGATGTGTGGGAACAGTTAGACTTCAGGCTCGATTTAATATTTATAACGGATTACTTCTTTAGAAGTATTGGAAAGTATTTAATTTTCAGGGCTTGGGAAAACCAACCTTTAAAAACATTACAAATAGTAATCAAAACCAGATTAATGTGCTAATTGCAAGGAAATGGCATTCTCGCGGTGGGCGATGCTGCCTTTGTATGAAGGAACAGGAAGCAAATGTATTACAACGTACTTCTGTTTGACTAGTCCTGGTTTATCAGCCCTCTATGGTCGGCATTGCTAATTTAATTAAGCGCTGCTTACGTCCTCGTTATTCTGTTTTCCAAGTACTTCTGAGAAGCCATAAACAAAAGCTTAAGTGCCAGCACCACGTTAATTTACGGGCGGCCGCCGCTGAGCTTCGAGGGCCGTGGGGCGGCTTCGGGATATGTCGAACCCCGCTGCTACTCTGTGCAGGGTGGAAGGCGCCAACGAAGAAGCCCTTGCGGCTCGGTACACAACCCCCCATTTTCAACCCTACGGATCAACCTCCCCTTCCGGCCGTGGGTCTAAGAGCCTGAGAACAGCTCGGGCAGGGAAAGAACCTGTTGAGCGGCTGCTCGCCCTCCCGCCGCAGCAGGGACCGCCGGGCCGGGGCCACGCCGAGATGTGCCAGATGCCCCGTCAGCCGCCACCGCACGGCCCGTCCGTCGGTTCTTTCCCCGGGCGCCGAGCTCTGCCGGTCACCCTCTCCCCCCGGCAGCGCCCGGGGCTCGGCGTCTCCAAATCGGCGCCCGATGCGCAGGAACCCCGTCCCATGCCGTGGCGCTGTCCTGCCTCACGCCGCACCTTGTCCTCACGCAGGATCCCCCTATCCTGAGCTCACCCACCGGCCCGGCTTCCCCGGTCCTGCCCGGGGAGTTTCTCCTCCTTCGGGTAACGCTCAGCACCGGGGCTGCGCGCAACATCCTGCCGGCTGCGGAGCGGGGAGTGGCAGCTGCGGTCAGCTCATCCCGGCTCCTCTAGGCTCCCTTCAGCCCGGACACCGTCCCCTTGCCCCGCCACTGCGCCGCCTCCAGCAGCGCCCCCGGCACCCTCTCGCCGCTGCGCTGGCTTCCCGCCCTTCCCGCGCCGCTCCGCCCGCTACCCGTATGGCACCCGCTCCCTCGGGGAACCCGTCCGCCCCCGGGCACCCTCTGTCCTCATGGTATCCCGGGCTCCCCTGACGGCCCTCCGCCTCGCCGGCCTCCCTGGCTCCCACTGCCCTCTCGCCCCCGGCGCCCACCTGGTTGTTCTTGCAGAGGTCGGCCCACATGCTGGTGCCGTCGCCGCCCCGCATGAGCACATGGTAGGTGAAGAAGTAGATGCCGGGGATGGAGCAGGTGAACTTGCCGGTGGTGGGGTCGTAGTGGTTGCCCAGGTTGGTGACCACGTCGTCGAACTTGAGCACCTCGTAGCCCTCGTGCTGCCGCTTGAGCCCCGCATAGAACGCGATTTTGGGCACAGTGCTGTAGGTGGCGGCGCTGATAGCCCCGGCCGCGTTCAGCCCCGGCGCCCCGGGGGGTCCCGGCAGACCCTGCCGACCCGGTTCGCCC
>VZRI01002515.1:290263-307422 GCA_013397515.1 Upupa epops | reverse complement strand
GCCCTGGTGCCCGCTGCCGAAAGCTCGGAGCCGGAGGGAGAGCGGGATCCTGCCCGGGTGCCACCTGCCAGGAGAGGAGGAGGCTGACGAGCGCGCTGGAGCAATTTATAGGCACCCAAAAGCGCAGGGGAAAGGGGAGCTGCTTTGGCATCTCATTCCGGCATCTGATCTGCTCTTCCCACTCACAGAGAGTTTGGCGTTACTCTGGCAGTGTGGGGAATATATATATTTTTTTTTTCTCTCTCTCTCTCCCTCCCCCACCCCTCCCGCAAACGGATGAACAGCGAAATCGTGAGCCTCAGTCACTGACTGCATCCCGCGCTGACAGCTCTTTCTGGAGCAGACCTAAAGGAAGAGATGTGCTTAGCACCCTCTGGGTACCTTTCAGGTCACCGATGGAGTATTAAAAGGTCAATCTGCCTCCTGGTTAACTCTTCCCTGGGGCCACCCTACCCTCTTAGTGCTTTCTGGGAAATGCCGCTTTAAATGCAGGGATGCTTTACAGCCACCGATTGTCCAAGTGGAAGTTACTTGAAAATATACCTCCCACCTCACACAGTAATAGACATTAGCATCTATCTCTCACGATTTCGGATTCCCTCTTCCCCGCTCCCCAATTACAACCGTAAAGGCAGAGGAGGTAACACTTCTTTCTGTGAATTAACACTGACACACTCATTGCTGGCTGCGGTGTTTCCCGGGGTTAGAGCCAGCCACTGCTTTGCTAACCAACACCAAGGGGCAGAGATCCCTTTGGTTTTAGAAGCCAAAGTGTGGGGGCATGTGAAGATCAGCACATGCCTAGACCTCAAGAAAAGGTCTGTCTGCCTTAACTCGGGAGCAGTAAAGCATTTTGTTAAATCTTGGGGTTTCTTTTTTTTTTTTGGAGGGTGTGTGTGAAAGATTTCTCCTCCCCCAGGGGATGGTGGGTACCTCTGTGACTGAGTGGGAAGGTGAATGTGCAATACTGGTGCCATTTCTCCTGGGAAAACATTATAAGGGACTTGTCCTGCTTGCAGATATACAAGGTACACAAAGAGCTGTTTAAATAAACAAACAGAATTGATTCCCAGATCATACTTCTGTATTCAGGAGCAATGGACGTCAATCAAACGTGGGTGACATTTGCCTGTCAATACAGGGATGATGAGTGGAAGGAGTGTGACTTATTACAGCAAAGCAAGAATCAGAAATAAGCAACAGCAGCAAATAGGACAACAGCCAAATAATAGCATCTCCAGCAATGATCAGAGGGCTGTGATCTTGTCTTGGATTTTGTTAGCATGAATCCCCTCATTCCTCACCCGCCTTCTTTTTTCTCTTTTCTGTTCCGCAACACAATAAGGTCAAACAAGCAGGCAGTAGGAAACAAAGATTCATTGATTCTTCCTTTTAAGCAGAAATGTCAGCAGCTCTTTTTGCTCTTTCCTGAGAGACTCAAAGGCAGTGAGTGTGTCTATGCTGCATAGAGATGGGCCAGCCCATCTCCTTATCTCCCCCGAAAACTCCAGATAAAGCTTCCATTTCCTGCACTTTTAAATATCCCTCCACCTTTTTTTTCTTTTTCTTTTTTTTTCACTAATGCTGTGTCTTAAAAAAAAATCTTTTATCTGGCACTGACACAAGCTAGCCAGTTCCCTCAGCTAAGGGCTTCCCAGGAAGGCAGTTGAACACAGGATTATGTTTGTATCTCATCACTCTCTTCACCCACAGAAAAGGGCTCTCAGCACTGCTCTTTTGTCTGGGCACAAAAAAATGAAGAGTTGTGCCAAGTGACTGGTCCATTTCAGCCAGTATCTGGGCCCTTGAGGCATTGTAGTCATCCCTAAACCAGGAGGGTTTTGTGACTGTAGGATGTGTGTAAACCTCCGTTGCAACGCCCATGCTATGCAGTGGGAAAAATGCAAAGCCCATACCTTCAAACAAAGGCAAACCTCTAATGGTCTGTCAACCCATGGTGATACTGGGCAATTTACTGGCATCAATTGCACATCAGTTCCTTACTTCAGCCACGATGAGCCTGATTTTTAAAATGAGATCTGACCATACCAACCACACTTACCTTAGTCAATAGTTTCATCCTCATGCATGTGGCCAAGAATGCTAATTCACTCTAAACTCATGTAATTTTTCTCTCAAAGAAAATGATCACAGTCTGAGTAAGCAGAATAAAGTCTACAGGGCATGTACTGCTCCTGGGTTGTCAGTGGAACTTCTGTGGTAGCTGGGAACGTAACCTGGATCCTTGAATGTCAGACCAGTGTTTTAGTTACCAGATTATTCTTCTCAAGGAAGAAATATATTTTCCAGGGAAACTAAGAATAGGAAACTGAAGGTCTCAGAATTAATGCACTGAAGGTCTCAGGAGTCTGTAGCAAAGTTATAAGGAAATGTAAAAACCTCTTTTTACCATGGAATCTTCCTGAATTGGTATGTGAAAGCATTGATCCTCTGCAATTAAGGCTTGGGTGGCATTTATGTTACAATTTAATCTCCTCTCCATGCTAAAGGCTAACAGCTGGGATTGACAGTCCCTTCTTAATATAACCATTGTACCTGTGTGAGGTCCTGCCAGTTTAACACGTTACATTTCTCTGTATTTTTGAAGTCCTCTTGCAGGCTTGCTCCAGCCTTTCAGCCTGTTTGCTTCCCTCACTGTTCTCTGGGCCTTTATGCATTCAGACCCACAGCTGGTGTTCGAGCTGTAGCCCCTGCAGCTTCTGCCATTTGAAACAGCTTGCCTGCAGCTCTTTTCCTTACCAACTAATTAGTTAATGTTCATACAGTGCCTTAAAGATGAACAGCATAACAGGCACCTCGGTTTGATATGTGTGCCATTGCCTCGACACTAACATAGGGAAGAACTGGAGAAACGTGAATAAGGGCATTTCCACTGGCACACAGGGGGCAGGTCCTGCAGTCACCAGGCACAGAACGTCTCCTTTCACCTGCAGTGCTAAATTCAAAGGGTTAGCCCAGGGAAAAATACTCTGCAAGAAAGGACAACCCGTTAACAGCTACAGTGAGCAGGAGTAGTGTGGAAAAAGGCATATGCTGAACAAAGGAGTGTTCAAGCACCGTGCCAAGTTCCATACTGCTTCTGCTCATTCCTGTCTGCACCTGTTTTGCTCTTGCTTATATTTTAACTTCTTTTTTTTTTAAGTTATTATTTCAGAGAAGTGTTTTGAAGACAGTCAACTCAAAAGTTCAGGCTTTCCTACAATGTGTCTTTATGAATGGTGCTTTTGCTATGAACAGAGAACCCAGCTTTTTAACCTGCTACCAGTGGTCCAGGCAAGGACAAACATGTACTCACCACAACAGGTAAGTGGATTCAATGCCACAAATGAAAATGCATCATAAAAGAAGGAAAAATATTCCTATTAGTATAGATGGCTGAAAGGCACCATGGTGACATGCTGGTGACATTTTTGTAGCTATTCTAAACCATTCTTGGTATCCTATTGCAGTTCTGTTCACACATTTTGCTAAAATCTATGGTCTGGCACATGCAGTAACAGGTCTTGGAAAGGACAACAACCTGACAAATCACAGAATCACAGAAGCATTTAGGTTGGAAAATACCTCTAAGATCATCAGGTTCAGCCTTTAACCCTACTCTTATTACCCCTAAAACGTATCTCTAAACATCTCATCTACGACTTTTAAACACCAGTTCTGGCAGAAGCTTGTACAGCTAGCATTAACTAAGCTTTTCTAGAAACTTGTTTTGGTCAGCATAACTGAAGACCATCTGTGTTTATAGTGATGCAAGTTGCCCGCTGTATTCTTCCATAAAATTAAGGTTTTCATTCTTATAGACAGAAAATCAGCTTCTCTGTATGAGAGGAAAAAAAAACTTTGCTAGTTTTTGGGGACTTCTACCTATCCTTTGGAATTTAGGAAGTCCTGCAGGTATTTTCTGCTATTCAGGGTTTTAAGTTGTCCTTGTTTGTGTACAACTAGAAATCCTCCAGATTTGAGTATCAGCTTTTGAATGGAATGGCAAACTAGAAAGTGGTCAAAAGAAAATGCGTCCAGCCTTGGAATGGTTACAGCCACTTTTCAAATCCAAATGGTTTGGGAATTCAGGGAGGGCTCAACAGTGACAGGGCTCAACAAGGAGAATTTGCAAATAAATTCCATATATATCTTCCTTTTTAGTTTTTAATCTGGAAAGATCAGTCAAACACGACTAGTTACTGGGGAGGCAGAATTAAAACTGAAGCATCAGTACCCAAGTCATGTATATCACGTTTTGGTTGGTGAATTACCACAGATATAAAAACATAACTGCTGTGTATGTAAAAACAAGTCTTAAACACAGGGAAGTAAAATTTACACATTCAACTGACCAAGTTCAAGGATATAAAGTAATTATATGTGATGCTTGATAACTGCCAACATAAACAGCAGTAATTTACCATAAAAGTTACTCATACTTGCAAGTGTCCTCATTTATTTCAAAGATTAAACCACTAGTTGCAAGCAGAAAAGATTGCTTTGCAGGCTTTTTCTCCTCTTTTTCTTATGCCTGCTTTTGCCTGCTCTTCCTCCTTCCCTCCCTGTGCCTTAAGGTGGCCAATACAAAGCTGTAATGATGCAGGGAAGTCTAAGGTCAACCCTAGGAATATTTTTTGATAGTAGTGCTAGAGCCTTCTCCAGCCTGGATGATGTCTGACCAGCTGGTTTCTCTTGCAGTGGTGATGATGTACAGCTGCAAGAGCTGTACTTGTTACCTGAGATCAGTGTCTCTGGGCCAAGCTGCACCTGCTGAGACACTTCTTTGGATCTGTCACTCATTCCAAGTGACACAGACCAACACTTTCCTTTGTAGGGGAACTGTTGTTTGGACAGTTTCTGGTAAGGTCACCAAGAGCCCTGGCACTATGGAGGTGCTACTGAGCAATGCCTGCACCAACCAGTAAATGCCTGCTCAAAGAATAGCCTCATTTTGCCAGTAAGTCTACCTCATTTCAGGAACTGGGTTTTAAACAACAAATTTTATGCAGGGCTTTCCACAGCTTTCCTCACAGGAGACTGGATATCCAGTGCCCCCAGAGACCATGCTAGTGCCTGTGTGCAGCAGGGTCCAGCCCACACTCTGGGTCAGCTGCATTTGCTGGCAATATCCTTTTTCTCTACACACCCCATCTTTCCCTTCCTGTAGAATGGGCATTTTAACCCAACACCCTCTTCTAATGTAGAAGTCTTGGCTTCTGCAACCACCTATGTAAACACATCTGTGGTTGAGATGTTTTTTTATGTAGGTTTTCTGCTTGACCCTCCACTCTTAACTCCCTTCTCTTTAGATCCATAGCAGGTTACCTGCCATAAGCAATCACACAGAAGGACTCACAATGTTCATTAATAACCCCAAATACAGAGATACTCGTAAGTGCTGTTAAATCAAGGAGTAATGTGAGTAATGTGAGGACTACAGTGTCGGCATCCTTATGAAGACATAACTAGTAAATACAAAGGGGTGGAAGATAAATGCCTCTAACATGGGAGTGAGATTAAGCAAGCACTTTGTCCGTGCTTAAAACCATGCCAATAAGCAAAGGCATAAATCATGTCACACTTCTATTAAAAATTATGTCAATTGTTAGAGTCAATCAGGAGGTGATTTCCAGGTGATTTACCCATGAGTATGATTTTGGTTACTTTTGAAATGGTTATTAGACTGCCAATGCTATTAAAAACAGATGTGAGGGGGGGGAAAGCAAGAGCAGAGGCAAGTGTTTCTAAACTGTCATCTGCAATTTACCATACCTCTCCCAAACACAAAGTCTTCCTTTCCATTGTTCTACCAACCCAGTAATCCTCTGCTGTTTCATAGCGGAGCCCCTTGCATTCATCAGCAGGGTGATGGATGGGCAATAAAAATGGATAGCTGGGAGTGGAAAACTTAAAATTAAAATCCCCAGAGTGGCAAGATGCCCATGAGATGTATTTTTTCTTCTGTCACACTGTTAACTGATGGGGGGGTGGGGGTGGGGGGGGTGTTGGTGCTGATTATTGATTTCTGAAGTAGTTAATGCAGTAATTTACTTTGCAGACTAAAATTATTTCTGATAATTCATTTTTCTTCTCATCTGATTAATTAGTTAAAGCAGGAGACTCTGATCCTGAGCAATGTTCTTTGCAACAGAAAAGCATACAGTGGACTTTGGTGTGATCCTGCAAAATATTGAACCTTTGATTGCTATGGCAGGTAAACGTGCTAAGAACCTTGTGAAATTTGGCCATGCATTGTGATTGATAAGTGTGCTGCAGTATTGATCTGTGGGCCTGATCTATCACAGATTAGGAATAGCTCCATTGAAGTCAGTTGTAAACTCTGACATGTGAGATCAGAATTTGTGGTGATGTTAGGTCTTAGGCTGGACTTCATAATCTTAGAGGTATTTTCCAACTTTAATAATTCTGTGATTCTTTGGGTCTGCTCTTTGCATTGCATTCAGAGAGCTGCAAAGCACAAGGAGATAGAGCAAGCGCTCCTGATCACAAAAGGGACTGATTATGTCCGCACAATGAGAAAGGGTGCAGATCTTCTCCTTTGCAGCATTGTAGAAATATGAGCCATGCAGAGGAACCACTGTGCATGATTCCTAGCAGAAAGTACCACCAATACCATTAATAATTGTTGAGTTGTACAAAAAATATATCTGAGTTTGGTGTATTCGTGAATTTAACACACATTTGAGCATCTAGCAATAACAGCCCCAATAACAGAGAAAGATAGAACTATTTACCACCTTGTGACATATATATATATGACGTGTGTATGACGTATGCTTGTGCATTTTCAGCTAGACTGTTGGTATTCTTTTAATACAGAAATAAAACTCTAGTATGCACATTTACTGAACAAATCCAAAAAGCATCAGGTGAGAGGAGAAATGCGACTAGCTAGAGAGTATGTCTACCACCTGAGGACTGAGATTTTTCTAGTCTCCAGGAAGATAAAATCTCAGCTGGAATATTCCTTTCATGTAGTGAGGTATTTATACCTATGTTTCATAGAATCATTTGGGATCGGAAGGGACCTCGAAAGATCATCTAGTCCAATCCCCCCTCCACAGCAGGATCACCTAGAACACAAGAACACATCTAGGCGGGTCTGGAAAGTCTCCAGAGAGAAGACTCCACAGCCCCCCTAGGCAGTCTGTTCCAATGCTCCATCACCCTCACTGTGAAGAAGTTTCTTCTGATATTGATATGGAACCTCCTCTGTTCCATCTGGCACCCATTGCCCTTTGTCCAGTCACTAGACAACCTTGAGAAGGGCCTGGCTCCATCCTCCTGACACCCATCCCTCACATATTTATAGACATTAATGAGGTTTGTAATGTCCATGCACATTCACACACAGTAGTGTAAACTAGAAATGTATATGTTTTTGTGGAATCACAAGACTAAACCCAGGGATTATCACAATTCAGCAAACAGTACTTTGTATTTTAATGTTTAACTATAACCCCAAACTAGCAGGATGAAATCATACAGTGTTCCATGAAAATAATCTCAATCACTTTGGTGCTCCAGGAGATACTCTACAGAGCTAATTGATAGAGTGCCAAATGCTGTTTGCACTTAATGCATGAGTGACCCGATTGGCCTGACAGGAGCCCTCTCTCTGGTGTTTCTGTGCAGTAGAGCTCATTGAACTTCTATTAGAGTTTCACTGATCTTGTGAGAACAGAACTTAGCCTGAAATATTCTGTTTAATTAACTTTAAATCACTATGGTTAGTCTTTATCTAAAAGGGACAGGAATCTTTTATTGAGTTTAATGCCGTGAGAGAGAATGAAATGGGAAGACTTTGCATTGAGAATCCTGATAAATGCTGCTTGTCCCTGGGAGGAATCAGAAAAGGGTATTTGAGGAACGGGCAACACCTTGGAGCAGAGTAGGACTGGCTGGCTGGGAGGCTGCTGAGGGCCTGGGTTACAAATGGAACGTCATTTCTGGATAAGATCAGTTCTAGCCAGAATGCTGCAGTGATATGTTGAGATGAACATGTTCAATTGTTAATTTGAGATTCATTTTGAGGCAGGCACAATGCAGGGCAGATGGTCTGCCCAAAGAATTGTTTTACTTCTATGCATGGAGCAGTGCTGCTGCAAAGTTGGCCAGGAGCAATTTCAAGGCAACTTCCTCCAGACATCCTGTCTGGTAACTGCTGCTCCAAAGGTTATCTCCCACCAGGCAGGGATACTAATGGCTTTAAATGCAAACTAAATTGCTGCCAAATTTGTCACTCGGCTTCCTTTATTCAGTATGAATGGCAAGCAGAAAGCGATATGCTGTTCTACCAAGCATGGATGCTGTGGGATCCAGCCATCAGACAGGCTGAGTGTAAAGAATTTGAGTCAGAGTTTTGTCTTTATGCATTAAGTGATCTCCTTTGGGATGACATCCCAGATTATTTTTTACATTGCGCAGGCATTCAGCACTTGGCACACATCTTTAAATATGTTTCTGTTCTTAATTACATCATGATCACACCTCACTCAATATATATTATTACACCTTTCTTTATTTGAAGTGTTAACAAGTAGTTAATCTGAAGCCAGTTAAGTAGAGATCTTGTGACTGCATCATATTTGGGCTTCCCCTCCTCTTGCTGTGCTCAGTGGATATGCAGAGGTTTTTTTTATTTTCCAGTGAAAATTAACTGTCTCTTTGCTGTGACTTCACTATGTTGCATTAGAGTACTCTTCATGGGCTCAACTTCCTTCATGTGTACAGTTTCCTATGAGTGGCATAAAGGACAGACTGTGTGGCCCTTTCTATTTCTTTTGCAGGGCTCCTTCATTTGTGCAGAGGGGTGACTTCAGTGCAGCGGATGCTGCTACCAGAAGATTGCAAGTGGATGGCAAGTTCAAAACCATCCCCAGCACTCTGAGGATCCGTTTGCCTCCACTCTGGACAGTCAGACCTGCTGCTTTCCCTTTTATAGAGGAGTTTGTGACAGGATTCCAGCATCTCCTTGCGAGAACACTTTGAATGCTTGTGTGTCCACAGACACCATCCTGGAGTCACATCTTTATTCCTTACACATTTATTCTGCTTGTGCTCATTTATCTTCAGTTGTATAAAACATAAATGAACTAATTCCCACTTGATTCAGGTCAGGCTGCAGAAAAATACAGATGAAGCTGATTTTTATCAGCTTGCAGACAATTAAGACAGTTTCCCCCACGGCATCTTCCACTGGACACATGCTCAGGGCAGAGGGTGCAGGACTTGCTCACCCCAGTGCGATGCAGGGGCACCCACAGTTCAATGCAGAGCACATCAGGGAGTGACAAGAACGTGTTTGTCACACAGAGGGCACTCATCACCAGGTGACGGCAACTTTCAGGTAAACTCGATGCCAGAATGGAGGTACTTGATTCTACAAAAAGGCATGTTTTTGCCGAGCTCCACATGAGAGCTGTGGGAAGCGGAATGGAGAGCAAAAGTCTGTGGCTGATCTTGCTGAATGGGACAGATGGCAACCCTTGCCAAAAATAGCGTTGCTAGAAGTAGAACACATGGTAAATTGCATTAATTTTAATAATTGCTTTTTATGCTTTGATAAAAACTGGCAAAGACCTAGAGGATCCTCTACCCAAGATAATTAGCTACGCTCTCCTTGACTGCTCCCCTTTAAAAAGAATACTGTTTTGAGGCTGTTACGGCTCACAAAATTGAGAAGGATGAGGCTGCCCACTTGTGCCAGGAAAGCAGAGTACTCAGCTGTGTGTGGGACCCATGAGAAACCAGCTTAGATGCTGATAACCTCCAGAAGCCTGAGGCCACTAAAGCAGCAAGCACTGAGTTTGGTCTACAAGGGGCACGCTTGTCCTGGTGCCACTCAATGTCCGTCCATCCAATGGATCTTGCTGAGTCACACTCTGAAGGTGAGCAGACCCAAAGGTTTTAAACAAACAAAACATCAGGAACCTTTATCCAAAAGAAATGGCATATTTAATGTGTTTTTTTCTCCAGCAGATACACAATTTCATAGCTGCTGTAGGGGAAAGGGAACAGGTAGCTGCTTTGACCACTGCAGAGGGGTTTTTTGCCTACCATAGTGGCAGGTACAACCGAAAAGAGATAGTGAGCAGAGAATGCCTAAGCTGGGCTAAAGAGTGCTGAAGCTGGTGAAACATGCTGTGTGTTCACTGTTGTGTCTTACAACAGCTACCAGATAGGAATTACAGACCTGTAACTTGGGGAAAATAAATAAATCCTCCAGTCAAAGCAACCCCCCAGCACCCTGTCTGTTGGGTGCAACATCAGACAGCACTAGCACCTCGCTTACACCAGAAATCTTACTGCTTAGCTAAACTAGCTGAGTCTTCTGCCCTGCTACACCTAAGCCAAGCCAATGAACTAACTGTAAATGATGTTTAATTACCTGGGGGATTTCGGAGAGCCAGCAGTGCCAGTTCTTGGGAATATACAATGCGCTTCCTACTCATGGTACTACACATTTTTTACATGAATGAAATAAAAATCCTCTTACAGATAAAAAAGTTGTGTCTGCTGATCCAGAGTGACTCTGGAATACAATCACAAACCTGTTGGAATCATGTCAGCAAGAAGCTAGTGTCTCAGAGTGGTGATTGTCCCTATTAGGTTAGGGAAACACTAGAACTGCCGAATTGTCCCCACAAGAGAGCTCTGTGACTGCAGCTGAACAAGGCTGTTTTCTTCTTTCTGCTGGAGCCAACCTCAGGCAAACACACAGAATTTGTGTCACCCAACAGCAGCCTGGGCAGCTCCAAGGGGGTGGCAGAAATGTAGAAATACAGAAGTATAAATGCATCTGTAGGCAACTAGCGTCCCAAAATGACACCTTAGCTAACCGTTGGTTGGTTTGTGGGTGTGATTTAGGTGCACTAAATGCTGTACGTTCGAAGTGCTTGGGCAGATAGTTTGGGAAAAAACCCTGCTAGTTTAGGTTTTCTCCAGCTGCAGTGAGATGAGCAAACCCTCTCCCCTCAAGCATGGCATGGTTTGGGATTTCCCTACCCAAGACTGAACTGTAACACATTGGCCAGAGCTCAGCAGGGCTAGGGGATGCTCTTGCCCAGGGAGAGTACAGCTGCCAGCTGGCAGGTGTGTGCCACGGTGGTTGCTCAGAGCAAGGTTGGTACCAGAAGCCAAAACCTCTGTGTCCCAAAACACCTCACCCACTTCAGCACTCTCCCCTGGCACCCCAAGGATCTGGTCCTTGTGTGCATGTGTGGATTATGCTACCGATGCTGTTTGTATTTGGTAATTTTTTAAAGCTCAGTGACTCGGATTGACAAATGTATTCTGATTTCCCAATATGTTTCTTCATATCTTTGTTGTTTTGCTCCATGAGAAGCTCAGGAAAAAAACAACCACCAACGACAAGGTATATTGTGCCTCAGATTTTTATGCAGAATGGCAATGCCTCTTTTTTTTTTGTTGTTGTTGTTGTTTGATTTTGTTTTCCCTCTGAAGAATGTATTTGTGTTTTCCCCACTCATACTGTCCTGTATCTCTATGTTTAGCCTGATACTCCTGTACTGCTGGTGTTTTTATTGGTGTGTTTCTGTGAGCTGCACCAAGTTGGTCTGCCTGCTGGTGTTACTTTGATTCCACTCTTTTCCCAACAGCTGCCTCCTCACAGAGCACCTCCAAGGCTCTTGATGTTTGTATTGCTGCAAGTGCGTAGTGAAGTCCTCTACAGACACAGCCATTAGCCAAGAAACACCACGAGATGAGCAAAGGACTGGGGGAAAGTGGACATACTTGAGTAAACACTGCAAAAGGGATGAAATATTCTGGAGCTGCTGGGTTGAAACGTTTGACTGCATCACAGGCAGCAGAGGAGGACGAATTTTTGACTTTTCTGCAAACCTGTGGGTTTTAACTGTAACTGAAGATGAATGTTTCAGTCTGTCAGGAGATGAGAAGTCTTAGTAACACCAACAGAATATCAAAAATGCTGCAAGGAAACAGAGCTGATTCAGTTTCTTGCCTTACTTAGTAATCAGAGAATTTGCTTTGATTGCTTGCTTTGGTAAACAGGCTTTGCTGTTTTTCTCCCAGAAATTAGCAGCTTTGTTTAAATTACTGCAAAGATGAAAACCATGCAGGTGGTGGGACAACTGCATAAAGTGCATTTTAGGAGTGTTGGGGTGGCCAAGCCCCCAGTTATGGGTGCATTGATTAGAGTCCCCCAGTCTGTGCTCATAGGTTCTGTAAAGGCAGAAACCCATCTGGGTACTGGTGGGATTTCTGAAAAGTGGCCAAGACAAGTGCTCTTACATCTGTACTGGTTGAGTTGAGCAGGTTTGTGTGATGGCAGACAACTCATTCTGCAGTGGGTAATTAAAAGGAATAGATGCTGCTATAGAAAGACTATGATGAGTGAGCTTTGCTATCTGGGAGCTATTTCCAGCATGATGGATACAAGTTATTTGAGCATGCTAGGCAGAAGATTCCTTTTTTAAATCCATCATTGGCAATTTTTTGTTCTGATGCTATGTACAGACTACATCATTTCTAGAGCCTTCCCTGGACAGTACAGAGGGGCAGATTTACTCTGCAGGCTCAGGGTGCACATATGCAGCCTTCCATTTAGATTCAGAACCAGAGGACTGCCCTGCACTGACCACCTTCCAAAGATTCACAGCCATCCAAGTCCTGTGGCTGGCTCCAAATGGTAAGAGGGTGGAGAAGAGACACTGAGACTAGCCCTGCAGAAGGCTCTCTGCTCACTGCCAGAGAGCAAGCCTGCTCATTCCCAGGTTAAAGTAGTTAATTCAACATTTCTTCTTGACCTGATTGCTGACACTCCAGTGCTCAACTTCCCTGAGAGCACGAGGATTCTCCACATCACAGTGCATAATGTGTTTGTCCATTTTTGCCCCCAAAAATGACCAAGTTGCAGAGAATTAAATCCAGATCCAAATCTTCCTTGTCTCAAATGCTCTAGTTGTGCTGTTCTGACCTCTGCCTCTTGGCTTACGGATGAATCTCTGTGCCAGGTCATCTCTGCAGGATTGCTCAGATTCTCTCTGAACTGATCCCAGCCACCTCATCTTACCTGCATGGATCTCTTTTTTTTGATGTAATGGTGATAACACCAAGATGTAATAGCTAAGTTTACTTACCTCACCTTTTCTATAGCCTGCCTGCATGCACAGAAGGGTTAGTCTCTTCACAGACTGCTTGAAAGGGGAACTGTGTCCAATGTAACCATGAACATGTGTACCAGCATATCCACTGGCAGATTAGAGCATTCTGCAACACTCAGGAGCAGTTTCGTGTACTTCATTCGGAAGGAATGCTCACAAGAACTCCACCAGCTTTTTGGAGAACCTGATTTATTTGAAATTACATGGATATGGTCTGTGAAATAAGTGCAGAGAATTGTCATTGTGGTGCCATCAGTCCTTTTGAACACCTATGTAGGAGACTGGGCTTCTTCATTTAGAAGAACCCTCAAACCTCAGTCTTTGCAAGTGAGGTGAATGGCAAGAGATGGTAGCAGGAAGGGCACCTGCTGGAGTAGGCTGCATGGCTGCCTCTGTACAGGGTACCACACTCCCTGTCCTGGCTTTGAATGTTGATTTCTCTTCAAAATGTCTTGTAACTCCCACCTAGGTGTCTTCATCAACTCCCTTAAGAAGCTTGACCCCTTGCCCTTGGTTTCCTACCACTTGGCTCCCAAAAGCCCATCCATTGCTCCAGAGCTCTCAGCAATGTAGTGAGAAGAACCCTGAAGGCAGCTGAGACCGATGGCTGGCAATGCTGAAATAGAAAATACTGGCAGAATTAGGGTTATTCTGAACAAAGGATGAGCATTTCCTGCCCAATCACACTTCAATCTTTTGCATATTGGTGCTAGGGATTACAAACACATCTTCCTTCCATCTGCCTGAAACAGCCACCAGACAACCTGAGATGCAGAAAGCAGTAAGGTAGAGAGTTCTGTCAGACAAAAAACAATAGGGCATAAAGCAGAGCAAGTACTCTTCAGGCTTATCAAGCAGTTTTGTCTCAAAAACTTCTCTGATGGCTCATATCTGGGCAACTGTCTTGCATGGTGCTGTCAGTCACTCTTCAGCTTCAGTTCTGGATAACCCTTAATTACCAGAGCCAGCCCTTGCATTGGCTGCCCACATCTGCCTCTGTCTGTTTTAGCATTTCTTTTATGGTCAAATGAATGGAGGTACTGCAAGAGCCTGTAGATATAAGTTGTGATCCCTGTGAAAGAGTTTCAGAATACATGCCAAATTTTATTTGTTTCCTTGTAGGAAATGTATGCCGTGGCACCTGTAGCCAGGAAAGCTGGCCTGAGTGAAAAAAGACATTAATTTTCGTCTTTTAAAGGGTGAATAAAAAAAGACATGAAGTAAAGGAAAGGTGGAAAACCGTCTGATTTGAGCAGCCTAATAGGTATGTGATTTTCTTAATAATCCCACGGAAACTGATTATCTCAGTTTACAACTACTTTAAGGCAAAACTAAAAGAAATGACAAGGCTGCAGCCATAACCATCACTTTAGAGGAGGATTATTCACATCATATTACAGGAGCAGCGAATTACTAAAAAGCCTTCTTCGTGTCTGCATTGCTGTAATTACTCCCAATTACTGTCACTCACTCTCCTAAGGAGTACCTTGCTGCGGTGTTCACATCAGCAATGTCCCAATGTGGGGACAGCACCGCAGTCCCAGATGGCTGCTCTAGTGGGGCAGCACTTGCCACATGCTCCCAGCTCAATGCTGCTGCCCCAGTGGTGGTACTTTTGGGGGCAGGGCTTAACTGAGACACCAGACAGGCTCTGCACAGATGGGGAAGTGTGAAGCAGCCTCAACCACAACTCCTCTCACCACCGTCATCTGCTGTATCCATCCTTTGTCTGCCTTCAGCCTAATTACAGTTCTGTCCTTTTTCAGGGTTGACCCATGCTGGGAGCCTAGTCAAGTGTAGGGCAGCAGCATCCTGTATCACCCCTCAGCACCAGGAGAGCCGAGGGTGACACTGATGCCTCCATTAGTATGCTGCTATTTAATTCTGGACAGAAATTAACTGTCTGCCCCAGGCCAGCCTCTATGTTTGTGAGAAAGTGCCAGTTCTGTCACAGCTCCCTCAGCTTGCTGCTGCCGGCTAATCGCCTGTTGTCACAGCTTTCTCTTCCCCTGCTGCTGCTTTGAGGAACTCCCATTAACCCAGCTGATTTCTTGACTATCAAAACAATTGTCTTGAGACTTGTCTGATTATTCACCCTGTTATATATCTTGCAGCATGGGAAAGGGGGAAGGAACAGCTGGAGGACTCAGACCAACCTTGCTCTGTGATCCTTACCATTCACTTCCTCAACGACCTGAGCTCACAGGGGCATGAAGCCTTTTATATCTTGCAAGGCACCACAAATGGCTCCTGCTGCCAGCTTTTCCTTATCATGAAGCCAAGCTCAGGTGCCCAGACAGTAGCTCTGGCTGCCCACTGGTCTTTGCAGCTCGTGCTGTGGCAGACATGGCCCCATGCCTGGTGCTGGGGCTGCTGGTGAGGATGGTAACTGCTGGCCTATGCTAGTGACACCCTGGTGCTTGCATTGCCGTGCCTAGGAAAGGCGTCTTGGAAATGAGGAGTAATGCACCATGTAACTGCAAATCATTACTGTGGGGAAGTGATTTTAACTTCTTTTTCTTTTTTCCATTGGCATCTGCCACATCGTTACTGATCACACCCTTGTTGTATTGGAAAGGAAAGGAAAGGGAAGGAAAACCAAGCTCACTTCTCTCACAACTCTTTGTCTTTTTCTTTGTCATTGCAGATCCTCATTCCCTGAACACCCTCCTTTGAAGATCCGGGCGTTGGTGGAACAGAAACAGCTTCATTCATCCTTCCCTCCCAGAGTCAGACCTTCCACAGGAGCCTGTTATTAATGACCATAAACCACCAAAACCCAAGCACTTGCCATTAGTGAAGGACTGTTTTGGACCTACCGGTGTGGCTGTCCTGGTAAGGATTGCTGCAAAGGAAGAAGTGGCACTGATGGGATTTACTTAGATGTTCCTGCTGCCGGTGAGATTTGCTTTTATACACTAGATGCTGGAGCCTGTTCTTTGAGATTTGTCCAGACAAGTGCTAAGTCTCAGAATCCTTCTCTCCAAACCAAATATTTATCACTCGGTCACCCCCAGAAGTCCTTACCCCCCCAGTAAGCTTTTCCCTACCTCTAATCCCCTACACCTGCATTGTAATCCTACACTTGCTTTCCTCTTGGTCTTCTGGCCACCCTTCTGCCGTGCAAGCTCCCAAGCTGTTGCAGGAAGAACTGTGAGAGCTCACACTAGGATTTTTGGAAGCACTCGGTTTCCCAGGCACCTCATGGGTATTGGGGCTGCCCTCCTATTTGCTGATGAGCATTGCCTTCAGCTTTCTTGCATTAAAAAACTGCACATCAGAGCAGAAAAACAAATGACAATGGCAATAATATGGAAGAACATCCCCTGTGCCTCTGAGGGGGTTGAATCCATGAAACACTTCTGTGAAGGCATACAAGAGGCACTTAAACATGAGCTGTTGCTTATAAATAATGCTGGTATGTTAAACATACACAGATTTCCACAGCTTTATAAAGCGAGTGATCTCTGTTTGCTTTCAACTGGAAATCATAAAGTAAAAATCAATGAGCTTATATCAAGCTTATATTATAGTCCTTGAAGAGTCAACCAACTCTATACAAATGACTGCGTTCTAACGAAGATATCATTAATAGGATTGAGTTGGCAAAGTTTAAGTGCCTTGTCATATTTTGATTGCTACGCTGGGCTAGAGCTTATTGATTTTATAGAACAGCCTGTAGATAAATGTAATGATTAATTTCATTTGGTTTACAAGCACAGAAAACTTTGATGCAGGCCTGGGTGCACTATTTCATTCTTCCTAACAGCTTGTACCTTGCAGGAACATGGGCTGAGCCGTAGAGCTGTGCCAGGTGGCCTGGACTTTCTTGGTTTCTTAGTTGCTCTACAGGAATTCCATTTTCCTCCTATGCCCATGGGGGTCTACCCCCTTTCATTTCAAGTGGCCTTCCAGTATCTGAAGGGGGCTACAAAAAGGCTGGGGAGGGGCTTTTTATGATCTCAGGTAGTGACAGGACCGGGGGGG